>JARJHM010000330.1:0-337162 GCA_033356055.1 Carex pumila | reverse complement strand
TGAAAAAAAAATTAAATACAGGGTTAATTTTAAAATTACCTTTTTTTTTAGGGTATTAATAAAAATGCCCGTAGAACTAGGGTGCTCTTAAGCTCACCAATGTTTTGGTGAGTTTAACTCTAAAACTCATAAAATTAATTTCAAATGACGAATCCGATCCGTTGAAATCCGCCTACCTTACGTGTGATGCATCTACATATGAAATTTTTAAACATTCGAATTAATTTAGTATAAAGTCAAGCGGTCAAAATTAGAACGTTAATAAATTAATTTTAGTGTATTCATTTTTGAACGTTTTTTGACCAAACGTTTGATCCAACGCAGAAGGTCGTTTGCCTCAAACGAGCGACCTTCTCTGATTACTTGCGCCTCATATGCAGTAGCCAACTGAACGTATGTCACGTGTCTTGTGGCCCAGGACTTGTTCTTTTTCGAGCCTAACATCAACCTGTTCATAATTTTATAACAACTTAACACCCAAAGGTAACTAACATAAATAAGAAAAATGACGGTGAGTCAATCTTACTTGTGCAGCTCAACATGCGTGTGCCTATTCAGTGGTTGTGGCACCGGAATCTCTTGAAACAGTCCAAATTGCCTCATGCAACGATCCGGATAGGTATGCTCAACGATCCAATAAAATATCAGTGGACCACGATACAAGTAGTAGGGCTGATAAATTTACCAAGAATGTGAGTTATAATTTATAAATACGGTAACATATAACTAAATAAATAAATAGATTGAAACATACCCTTCCCTGTTGGGTCATTGTCGGAAGCTTGCTGTAGACCCTCCCGTACGGTTCCCAATTCACATGATCCTCCGTCAAACTCTGAAACTGGCCCCGTGGGATACGTGCACCCTGGGTCTTGAAGTGGGACGATGACACATATTTGAGTGGACAACACCATTTGTACGCAAAAGATGCACATGTATCAAGCGTTGGAGAGCCCCAGACAGGTTCCCAGTTTTTAGTTTGAGGCTCGGGCTGAAGAACTGGAAAGCGAGTGCATGACCAATGCTGCAGAAGCATCACCAGACCATGCATAGATCCTCTATTGGGCTCGGTAGCGACACATAGATATCGATACAGATATGCAAGAACGGCTCCACCCCAATCGATACAGATATGCAAGAACGGCTCGTCCAAATTCACAATTAGATTGAGATACTACAACGGTATCCCGTCCTCGCTACTGTCCGGGAACAAACTGGGCGACATCAGGTCCAAGATAAATGCACGGACATACCTAGACAAATTTAAGACAATGTGAGTAGATTATTGATAGGCCAAAGCACGAATAAATTAATATATATATATATATAGTTACCACTTCAACGTTTGATCATTACGATCTGCTGATAGCTTATCAAATCGTTCACGAAACATAGATTTCAGGAAAATCAACTCCATGCTTCTTTCATTTCCCTCAGGCCCCTGTTTTTTCATAAGTCCACTCTGCTCATGCTCTTTGATTCCTAACAACTCGAAGAGCCGGCCTTTTGCATTCCTACCATCTGTACTCCCTATTACTGGGACCCTCGTAATGGGCAAACCCCACAAACAACTTACGTCCTCTAAGGTAACTATAATTTATCAAATAAAAAATATAAATTTCTTCATTTTAATTATCAGTAAATTATCACGAAGAACAGATTCATTTAAATTAGTTTTGAAGTTAATACCTGTCATCTCTCCGAAGGGAAGATGAAAGGTGTGTGTCTCAGGACGCCACCGCTCCACAAGTCCGTGTATGAGCGCCGCATCAACTTTTGTGAAGCATGTTTGCGATCTGGTATAAACCCAATCAAATCAAGAATGGGGTGTATGTAAGGTGGTACGCGGTCTGATAACGGTAGTGCTTCACATTTATAACCTCTTTCTTCTACATTACCGAAAATCAAAATTAGAAATTAAAATAAGACTATATTTCTGAACAAGTCAAAAGAAAGAAATAACTAATTGCTTACCTCCTCAGAAGCCTGACACACTCTGTGACTGCTGTGCGATATTCACAACAAATCACTAAAAGTACCCCGCGCCATATCTACTTCATCATTCATTTCGTCTGCCATGCTACAAAATTAATTCAAAGTTAATTCATTATTTTCAAAAAAATTTAACTAATCAAAATCATTTGGGATGTTTCTAATTATTTCTAAACCAATTTAGATTACCTAAATCATTCTAAACTGTTTCATAACCAATTTGCAGTTTTCTAAATTACTCGGACAACAATTTCACATTGTCTTAATTAAAATTCACAATTTTTGAACTTTCTAATTATTCAGACATTATTTTGGAGTTTTCAACATTATTCTTACCCATTGTAGAATTTTACAAATTACTCTAAACTATTTTGGAACTTTCTACGCTATTCTAGACTATTTTGGAACTTTCTAAATTATTCAAGCACCATCTTAAAATTTTCTAAATTGTTCTACACTATTTTAGAACTTCCTAAATTATTTTTTAACATTTTAGAATTTTACAAATTATTCTAAACCATTTTGAAACTTTCTAAATTATTCTAGCATCATTTTAATTATTTCTAAGATATTCTATACTACTTCGAAACTTTCTAAATCATTTTTCACAATTTTAGAATTTTACAAATTACTCTAGACCATTTTGAAATTTTACAAATTACTCTAAATATTTTTTCAATTTCACTTCATGGTACATAGACATGCATCGGAATCTGAACTATTTTTTAATTTTACAAATTACTCTAAATTTTATATACTATTTTACAATTTTCTAAACATTTTGGAACTTTCTAAACTAATTTGTAGCAATTCCAAATTATCAAAATTATTTTGATAATAATCTATACCGTTTTGAAATTTTCTAAATTATTCGGAAAACAATATAAATTTTTATTATTGAACTAATAATCTCAATCTAAATAATATTATAAATTCTAAACAATATGAACAATATTTCAAATATTACTTTGCAGTACAAAGGCATGCATTACCATATCAGACATGTATATAACTATTCTAATAATTTTCCAAATAAATATATCAAATATTTCCAAACAATCTAAATAATATTTCAAAAATATCATCACAATCTAATAAATACTATAAACTATTTTAATACGAAATAAATAAATAAATTTAAAAAAAAACCTGAAGCTCTTCTCTAACTCTTTTCCTCTCGGCCCTTATCCTCTCTGCCTTGCCTGAAGCCTCTGCTTGTCTTCCTCGCAGCCAAACCCACCCAAAATAATCACACCCATATATAAAAACGAAGTCACGCGCCTACAGTAATTCCATACCAACCCACACGGAGCCCCCAAGCCGCCACGTGTCCACGTCCCAGCCGGACCCCCACTCTCCTTCCGGTTATCCAATAACCGGGTCTAGGTTTAGAGTTCGGTTAACCACTAACCGGCCTCTCTTTCCAGTTAATCAATAACCGGGTCCGGGTTTATTGTTCGGTTAACCATTAACCGGTACTTTCTTTCCGGTTAGCAAATAACCGGGTTTTTTGAATGGATCCGGTTGTTGGGGTACCAGAAAGGTTGCTAGTTTCCGGTTAGCCACTGACCGGGTTGGGTACTTTTGAAAAAAAATTACAAAACCGGTTAGAATCCGTAATTTATTATTAATTTTGGATATTTATAAAAAATTCGGTGAATTTTTTTGTTGGGATGGAGAATATTGCTGGTGAACATTTGTGAATATTTTTCAATTATGCAATCACCAAATCATCAAAAGTTTCGAAACCAACTTGATTAGAATCTTTTTTACAAAAACCATCACCACCGAAGATGATCGTCAATATCGAATTTTAAAAACCGGACTTCATGATCGATATTGAATTTGAACCTATTTTGATATTATTCCTTGTTAGAATGTAAAAAATAAAAATCCAGAAAAATAAAAATGAACATCAAACTCGGTTTGGAGAATTAAAAACTGCATATCGTATTCGTTTGAAAGTATTAAAAACCGGACTTCATGCGTTAGGTGATAAAAAAAAAAACATGAAAAAGGTGGAAGCCAGGTTCTTTGTGGCAGATAAAAGCATGAAAAATGCGTGGCTTTCCTTTTGCTGAATTAAAATATAAAATTCCATGTATAACATAAACTGGTGGGTGGGTCCGTATGTCAAGAACTCTCCACATCATATTGAAATATGTATTGGCCATAAAGAATTTTTTTTTTAGATAAAAGTGACTCAGAGAATATCTACAAAGATTGAAGTTTTTTTTTTTTTTTTTTTTTTTTAAATGAATACCTTGTTCGGTTTGAGAAATAAGAAAACCGAACATGGTGCTCAGTTTGCTTTGTTTTAATTGGGATGGGTTGGATTTTGTGCAAAATTGTGTAGCACTTAATACTGAATATCATGATCGGTTTTTAAAATTTCATACCGAACATGATATTCGGTGGTGATGGTTTCAAATAAAAAACAAAATATATATATATATATATAGAGAGAGAGAGAGAGAGATGGGCTATGGTGCATTGCAATGTATAGGCCATGGTGTGCATTGGATCATAAATCACCGATTCAAAATTCAAATGACCGATCCAAACCGTTCATCTTGTTCTCCATATTAATATGTGCTTGGAGACCAAATTTTATATTTTTTGGAATTTTTTTACTATTTATTAAGCCATTTTGAAAATCGCTGATCCAACGGTGACTGTTTGGAACAGTAAAATCAGAAGCCACCATTGGATCAGCGATTTTCAAAATGGCTTAATAAATAGTAAAAAATTCCAAAAAATGTAAAATTTGGTCTTCAAGCACATATTAATATGGAGAACAAGATGAACGGTTTGGATCGGTCATTTTGACTTTGAATAAGTGATTTATGGTCCAATGTACACCATGGCCTATGCATTGCAATGCACTATAGCCCATCTCTCTCTCTCTATATATATATATATAATTAAGTTGTTTGGAATTTTTTATAATTTGATGATGGTTTAAAAAATAAACTCTCTAAAATGTATCTAAAAAGTTATGCCAATGATATAGTTTCTTCTAGGTGTCCGAAAAAAAATACTCTTTCTAATTATTTACAAAATAATTTTCTATTAAATAACTCGTTACATATTCAGCATCTTTTATTTAATATTATTCTCAAAAATTAAATGCGCCTCTTAAAAAAAAAATCGTACTACAAGTAGATATTTGCTAACGGGTTACCCGTGACCCGTTCCGGGTAACCCGTTAGGGGTAACGGGTAGGGCGGGTAGACGGGTAGGACGGGTACGGGTACAACCCGCAACGGGTAGACGGGTAGTTTTCCCAAAATCACTACCCTACTCGTTTATTACCCGTACCCGTTGCGGGTTGATGGGTACGGGTATCCCGGGTACGGGCGGGTTTTTTTTTTTTCTGTTTTTTTCTGAATTTTTTTGCTTTGAGATTCGTGCCAAGTTAAAGGACATATCCCGGATGGAGTTTAGATATAGGGGTCCGTTTTGGGATTCATGCCAAATTAAAATTGATGACTCAGATCTCATTCTACTTAGTCAGGTATTGCACTGGATCTGAATTCTATAGGGGTGCCGCCAAAAAAATTTTGAAATTCAAATTTTGTAACGGGTCAGGTACGGGTACGGGTAGATGGGTACGGGTAGACGGGTACGGGTTGGCGGGTAGACGGGTACGGGTACAACGGGTTTTTTTTCAAAATTATGTTGTCCGGTCTGTTTATTACCCGTACCTGTCTACCCGTTTACCCGTTTGTACCCGGGCAACGGATACGGATACCACAGGTAACGGGTACGGGCCGGGCAAAACGGGTTCAACCCCTAACGGGTTTAGCAAACCACTAACTACAAGGGTGGTTCATGATTCTTTACAATATAATTAAAACATTTCTAAAAATATAAAATTCTGTACTTCTTTCTCTAAGACAATAATCGACAGCCTCCAGGTGAACATGGTAAGCTACTAAAAAAGTTAAAAAAAAATTCACGACAATATTTTTTAACAGCCCTAATTATACCTATAGTTTATTTATTACTTCTCTTTTCGCGGGACAAAATTCACACGATCTTCTTTTACTTTTCAAATCGATTTCAAATCGAAGCCAATTATACCTATAGTGTGAATTCGTACTACCCTAAAAATTCGTACACTCATTTAAAATCGATTTGATGACATAAATAGAAATTCGTACACTATCATTTCAAATCGAAGCCAATCGAATTACAAACTACAATATTTTTTAACAGCCCTAATTATACCTATAGTTTATTTATTACTTCTCTTTTCGCGGGACAAAATTCACACGATTTCCTTTTACTTTTCACGAATTCACACTAGTGGATTATAGGCTAGTTCAATATTTCATTACCTTTTATGCAGCTGGATTGATTAAAATCACAGCATGGATCTAATCAAATGAAACTTATTACATTGTTAATTTGTTACACTGCTAAAATATTTTCCTATTATAAGTTATCATTATATTAACAATTTTAAGCTGCGATATAAGTTTGGTTCCTGCATTATTTAAATTAATGGTTGAATCCATTAATTGTATTATTTGAGATTTGAACCTAACAAATTATACCCAGTTTGAGTTTGATTTGAATAAGATTCGAACTGAACTGGGTTTGATTTGTTTCAAAACGAACTAATTTCGAATCGAACTAAACTTAAATCAAACTCAAATCGAATCACGAACTACGAATTTTTTTACCACCCAAAGTATAGTCTCTACTTTTTTAGGAGCCTGATAATTGTATCACAAACAAAATCTCCGAGCATGTCCTCAAGTAGTTTAATAGAAAAAACTTACAATGTTGTCTAACCTTCATTTTAAGCGCTAATATCCAAACATTTAAACCTCATTTTATAACATTTTAAAATGTCACTTGCAAGTATTTAAACCTCTATCTGAAATCATTAAAATTCTAAATTTAAATAGTTTTAACTTCTAACGACTTTTGTCTTTAAGTCAAAAGAGGAACGTTTTATTTCACCCACCTTTTTTTTTCTCTGATAATTCCCGTCCATTTTTCTGAAAATCTGTGATGAATTTTGCGAATCTAAAAATACGAATATTTTTTACTTGATTTTCTCTTTCAAATGAGATTCATGAAAAATAACTTTCGAGTTATATTTGTTTCGTATTTTTTTTTTGCTACTTTAAATCTATGTGGCTTTCAATTTTTTCATTTTGCTTCAGAACAACTTAAACCTCTTTTCACAAGTCTTCAAATATTTTGTATAAACCTCAACAATAACACTGCATGCACAAAGTTCATGTACAAAACATATAAATCTCATGTATAAAGTCTTGAAAATTTTAATAGTTGTAGACTGATATTTAAAAACTTGAAAATTTAAAGTGCTCGTGAGTTTACTTTAAAAAAACAAATGACTTCAAAATTATTCAAAAGTATTTCTTCATGAATCTTATTTGAAAGATAAAATTGAATAAAAAAATATTTGTATTTTTAGATTTGTAAAATTCATCACGAATCGTCGAAAAAATGAATTATAATGATCAGAGAAAAATAAAATAAAAAACAGAGTGGGTGAAAATAATATATTTCTTTTTTTTTGGTTGAGACAATAGTTAAGAGTTAAAACTATGTATAAATGCTTTCAGATAGAGGTTATAAACATAGCTTTAAATGTTTGAATATTAGCATTGAAAATGAAAGTTAGACAATATTGAAAAGTTTTTTATGTTAAACTACTTAGGAAACGCACTCGAATATGATGGCTCGAGGGATCAAAACATTTCTCTCTTTTTTTATTAACTTTATGGGTAGAAATCTGTTTTACAAAAAAAATAAGAAAAACAGAGAAAAAAAAATAAGAAAATAAGAAAAGGAGATGTAAAAAGAGGAAAATCTAGCCTATACTGTATTCCATCAATTGTATTTCTCACAAAACATTTGCGTGAACATTATTTGTTTGTCCGTAAAATGTTACACTAGATTTTGTTGCCGATCAAATGACTGCCATCTAAACATTATGTTTATGTGAGTTGCACAGAAATAGTATTTATGTCATCAACCACAAAATACACTGAGAGTTACAATGAAATAAACCAGGTTTAGTATAAATTATAAATATTAAAATGTTAGATAAGAAACTAATATTGGTTTTTTAATCGAGTAAGGTAAATAGAAAGCTTGCAAACTTCATTATTCAATGCACCAAATATTAATAGGATTTTAGCAGAAATTACTTCAAATATTCATTATCACTGCAATTGTCTTAATAAAGAGGAGATGACTGCTGTAGAAAGCAGATGTTGGTAAAGAAATTCAGAGTACAATGGAGAATTGATGGGAGGAATATTTCTTGTATCTTTCTTTGGCGTTTGTTGAATTTTGTCTTCACATTGTAAGATGCGAAATGTCCCTAGGAAATAACTGAATTTCAAACATGCTGTAAAACATGAAATATATATAGAGCAGAACAAGGGTGTTCCTAAGTTTATTCGTCTTCTTTGTGAACTTAACTCTAAAATCTAATGAATTGGTTTTAAACGACGAATTCAAACTGTTGAAATCCTTCTATCTTATAAGTGTCTACGTGTGAAAAATTTTAAATTTTGAATTAAATTAATGTCAAGTGGTTAAAATTAAAAGGTTTTCAAATTAATTTTAATGCATTCATTTTTTGAACGCCTTTTGACTACTTGACTCTATATAAAATTAATTTTAAAATTTTAAAATTTTTGCATGTAGACGCATCACTCATAAAGTGAAAGGATTTTAACAATTTAGATTCATCATTGAAAGTATTTCAATCCGATAGATTTTAAAGTCTAGTTTACAAGAAACTTATACTTAGGAACACTCTAGTTCTACACTGAAATATATTTTTTTGATTAAAAAGACCTAAGCTCATTTTCCATTAAAGAAAAATAGTTAACTTGCACTATCATTTTGATTCAGTGTATGTGAAAAGCAAACATAGCAAGCACAATGTTCATCAGCTTATACGCTGGATCAAAACAAAAACATAACAGCATAGTTAAACTAAAGTTATTAAGCCACTCTGCATTGGGGCTAGGGGTTATATCTAACACAAAAAGAGGGGTGAATTTGTACTTGATTTTCATGCTGAAGAGTCCTGCTCCTCTGCCACAGAAACCATTTGGTAGTGATTTGGTAGCAGTGCACTCCTGCACCTGTGGCTTGACAGCACCTATCCAATATCGGACAAGAGATAATTAGTAAAATAAGTTGCTTAATAGTTTTTCTTTTACCATTCTCAAAACAAGTCATTTCGATATTTCCAAATGGTTGACTAGAAAAAAAAAAATCGACCGTTATTCCTACCCTGTTATTCTAACGCAATCGCTCAGATTCTTTTTGTGCACGAATCGCAACAAAAATACTTTTTTCATATGCAAATTTCGACAAAGTTAAACAGCTGACATTGGAATAACGAGTCCTTTTATTCCATTAATACAGCCGATTTGTTTCCGGTTTAATAACATCGTTATTCACTTATTTGTTTATTTCAATACACTACAGCATAACAGATTTTCTGCAACCGGTATCAGCGACCAATGCTTACGCTTGTTGCAGAAAGTCTATTTTTTCCAAAAAAAAATGCAACAAAAATCAGAGGCAACGACACACTTTCTGCGATCGGCGATTTGGTAAAAATAAAAAATAAAGGTGCGCCCGCCATCTTCTCCGCAGAACTCTAGCCTCTCTTGCGCCAGCCTCTCTCTCCTGCCACCGGAAATCGTTGCCACCGGCCTGTGCCTAAACCCTAAACTACATTCCCTATCCCATTCGCCAGCCTCTCTCCCATCTCGTTGATTCCCTGTCCCATTCCCTTCCTCTCTGCAAAATGCAAAAAATGAGCACCGATGTTGACCGTCGCTTCCGCCTGCGCGAAGAAGAAGGATCGCCAATGCTAATGCCAGTGTCCCCTCTACTGTTGCAAGGTAATTTTGATTTTGAGCATAATTTGAGCCTTTTGATTTGATTTTGATCGTAATTCGGTTCTTAAGTTCTGATTTAAGGTAATTTTGAGTGTAATTTAGGCATTTATCCAGTTATTACTTCCTATGCCGGACTGTTCTGATTTAGGATATTTGATTTAGGGTTATATTTGATAAAATTTGGTCATGCAAATGCAACTGGATGGCTTTGTTAAAGATAAAATTTGGTCATGCAAATGCTACTGCCTGTGCCGATAGATATAACAGTACTTAAATTAATTGTGGTTAATTTTCTCTTGATGTAGAAATATACAAAAAGGCAGCTCTAGGTGTTAATTATTAGAGCCTTAGAGGTGGCTAATCTTATAAATTAATAATTAATAATTTTGTCTCTTATATTTTTATTAATACTTATACTTTTTAACTCTCTTTAATTATAAAATTAAATTAAATTATAAGTCAGTAATAGTTTGCACTAATTAACTAGACATTCAAAAGAACAACTTGTTTCATATATCGACAGGATATCTTCTTGGGTACTTGATAGGATGGCGGTTTAGTATCAACGACCGGTGCTAACGCCGTTCGCATTCCCCACAATCATATTCTTCTATGTCGCCAGCTCCGCATCTCACAGAAGAAGATATGAAAAGATATCTTCTCAGGTACTTGATAGGATGGAGGCTCGGTTCAGAGCTTCTCAGGTACGAAATTTGATTTTCCAATGTGTTTTAATTGTGAACCCTAAACTCTAAATTCCTAAATTCTAATTATCTAATCTACTTTCTTACAACCTCATAGGCCAAAGGTTCGGGCTCGCACCAAGCCTCGCCGTCTGCTCCTCAGGATGACGAGGATGATGACGACGAGGGGTAGTTCTCAAATGTTGGCGGCGATGGTACTGCTTAGATAGTTAGGTATTTATATCTTGTTCGGATGTTTGTTTTGACATTTCTGATTTTGGATGGTACTTGACATTTAGATTATTTGTTACTTAATGCTATTCAACATTTATGTTTATATTACTTGACATTTCGTTTTTTTATGTTTGATGGTATGGTATACAGTTTTTCGATATTTATGTTTATATATGTTTTGTATGTATCGATGTCTTGTATTATGTATATATATTGATGTTATGTTGTATTATGTGTATGTATCGATGTTATGTTGTATTATGTGTATTCATGTATCGATGTCTTGTATGTGTATTATATTGTATGTTGATATGTGTCGTACCAATTATTAAATGGTGCAAATTTAAATAATAAAAAAAATTCTGAAAACTTGACAGAACACATTTTGCAACTGGTTTTAAGTATCAGCGACCGTTATTTTGGTCCCAAATGTCTGTTTTTCTAATGCCAGCAAAAAAACAACTATAAAAAAAATTGGTTGCAAAAATATTATTAGTGACCGGCTGACGTTATTCAGTGACCGATGATGTCATCAGAATAATATCTACAACAAAGCTTACAGCGATTGGAATATCATCGACCGGAGAGAATATCTGCAACCGGCGCTTTCACTTTTTGTGACTGAAATTTCGGTCGTTGATACCTAGATCTACTGTAGTGCCATCATTGCATCATATAAACCTCGAAGCAACTTTCCAGTGCATCATTGTCTTTTTTTTTTTTTTTTTTAACAACAAAAATGGAGGGGTGTTATTCTGTTCACTATCTTAGAAGTTTTGTACAGATGTTGTAAATCAGATGAAAAAAGGGTTTCCGAACTTAACATGAGATGCAACTACGGGTCCGACCCGATACATCTAAAAGAATGTAGATCAGGAGAGATAAGCCGAGCCCAACCCAGCCCAACCCAGCCCAGTCGTTTGGTCATGTTTGTTTTAGTTGTGAGAAGGCATAATAACACCCGTCGACCGTCTCCCCCTGTTGATCCGATGCGTAACATTATTCCGAGAGCTCCTGACTCATGAGTTTGATTTCTTCTTTTTGTTTAGGAATTTTTTTTTTATCCACTATTTCCCCTTCCCTACCCGGATCCAGATAAAAAAAAAAACAGGCCCAATGCGATCCGTCCGTTGCTATTGCCGGTATTATATTAGCTTCTTAAAGTAAGCACAGATAATAAACCCAAAAAATATGTTGGGCGACTCTGTTACGGCTAGTAAGAGAAATATGTTTTTTTTAATATATAATAAAAAAATTAACCAAATGACTGTGTATTTTTAATACGAAATTAATTACTTGTAATAATTTTAATTTTCTGTAAACACTTAGTTATTTCTTTTAACATTTTTCGTTCGGTTTGAAACTTGCATATATACAATTATCAAGATGTGTACATGTGGCTTCCGTATCATCACTGGGTGTGCCTTGAAAATTATAATTATGTGTTAAAAGGAATTGAAAAATGTTAAAAGAAACTAGCTAAGTGTTAACGACAATTACATTTTTATCAATAATAATTTGATTGATATTTCGAATATTCAGTCTAACATACATATTCCTTCATGATTATTTGTAAAAATCAAGGTTCTAAATAGTGTGTTATAGCATTTTCAGACTGTCAAAGCTATTGCGCTATTAGCGCTATAGCGATGTTATATGGGCATAATGCCATTTTTTTGTTTGTTCCGCTATGACGCGATAAACGCTATTTAAACATTTGATAAAAATAATTAGTTTTATGTTAAAACTAATAACATACATGTTAATATATATTAAAAAAAAAAAAATGTCCGCGAATGTTCAAATGCGATAGGATTGAAATTTGAACATTAGAGTAACGAGCAAATACAATATTTTGCGAGGAAATGCTCAAATGCACATAAATCAATGAGAATTGTGTCCTGGAAAACAAAGACAACGAATTAATAAATAGCCATCTTGTTGCCCAAAAAAATTAGAAAAATCTAAAATTTCAAATTTCGAACCATTTTCTAGAAGAAAGTCGGTAAAGATTAGACCACAAACATCCAGTCAGAAAATTGATTTCTTGAATAGGATTGAAATTTGAAAGTGAAGGTGGTCCAAAATCCGGCCATTTTTATTAATACCCGAAAAAAAAAAGATAATTTCAAAAATAACCTCGTTTTTTTTTTTTATTAATGTCCTAACCGCTTGGAAGCGGAGCGGGCCAATATCAACACCAAACCTCCTATATAGTGGGTGGTCCACTGTTTTTTTTTTATTAAAGTTTTTTTTTTAAACAATTTTTTTTTTATTTTTTGTATTGAAATATTAGAAATGTTGAATATATTTTTTTAAAAATAGATGAAATATAATATAATTTGATTTATTAGAAAGACTACAACAAATAACCCGGATCAATATTTTTCAGGCCGGATTTTTTGCGGCTGTAAGAAAAATTAATATATCTCTTTATGTGTTATTGGACAAAAATAAAAATGCTTAGATTCCGAGTTATTGATCCCGGTTCAAAAGTCACTTCTATGTAATCTAGAAAATATTATTTGAGAATTCTTTTTGAATAACAATTATTAAATAACTTAAAGTTTTTATTTTTTTTTCAAAAATAGGTACAACTTTTTATAAATTAAATGTCCTAGAAGGATCATAATATTTTCTAGATTGCATAGAAGTGACTTTTGAACCGGGATCAATAACTCGGAATCTAAGCATTTTTATTTTTGTCCAATAACACATAAAGAGATATATTAATTTTTCTTACAGCCACGAAAAATCCGGCTTGAAAAATATTGATCCGGGTTATTTGTTGCAGTCTTTCTAATAAATCAAATTATATTGTAATACATCTATTTTTAAAGAAATATATTCAACATTTCTAATATTTCAATACAAAAAATAAAAAAAATAAAAAAATTTCTGTTAAAAAAAAAAAACTTAAAAAAAAAGCAGTGGAACTCCAGACCGCCCAAGCCAAGGGCGCTTCATTTTTTTTTTTTTTGAAGTTTTTTTTTTCTTAAACAGAAATCTTTTTATTTTTTGTATTGAAATATTAGAAATGTTGAATATATTTCTTTGTAAACTTAACTATAAAATTTATCGAATTGGTTTGAAATGACGAATTTAAATTGTTTAAATCCTTCTATCTTATGAGTGATGTGTCTATGTGTGAAAGTTTTAAAGTTTCGAATTAATTTTATATATAATCAAGTAGTTAAAAGACGTCCAAAAAATGAATGTATTAAAATTAATTTATAAATCTTTTTAATTTTGATCACTTGACTTTGTACTAATTTAATTAGAAATTTTAAAATATTTACATGTAGATGCATTACTCGTAAGGTAAAAAAAATTCAACAGTTTAGATTCAGTATTTGAAACCAATCCGATAGATTTTAGAATTAAGTTGACGAAGTAGCTTAATAAACTTAGAGAAAAAGAAAAATTGGCTGTTATTCCTACCCTATTATTCTAACGCAATCGCTCAGATTCTTTTTGTGCGCGAATCGTTACAAAGATACTTTCTCATACTCGAATTCCAACAAAGTTAAACAGCTGACATTGGAATAAAAAGTCCCGTTATTCCATTAATACGGCCGATTTGTTTCCGGTTTAATAATATCGTTGTTCACTTATTTGTTTATTTCACTATCATTGTATCATATAAACCTCGAAGCAACTTTTCCAGTGCATCATAGTCTCATTTTTTTTAACCAAAAAAAGGGAGGGCTGTTATTTTATTCACCATGATGCTGTAAATCTGATGAAAAAAAAAGGATTCCGAATTTAACATGAGATGCAACTACGGGTCCGACCCGATACATCTAAAAGAATGTAGATCAGGATTCTGGAGAGATAAGCCCAGCCCAACCCAGCCCAACCCAGCCCAGTCATTTGGTCATGTTTCTTTATCTAGTTGTGACTTGTGACAAGGCATAAGAACACCCGTGGACCGTCTCCACCTGTGGACCCGATGCGTAACATTATTCCGAGAGGCCAGAGCTCATGAGTTTGATTTCTTCAGTTTTGTTTATCATTTTTTTTGTATCTATTATTTTCGAAATTGTTTACAAAGTGTCCCTCTTTTTTAAAATATAAAAAAAATATCATCATTTTAAAATTCTTAACAAAATGCTCTTGTAAATCTCACTTCCTCTCTCTTTTTTCCTCCCTCTTACTTCTCCATTACTCTCATTTATTCTTTACTTAAGTAAAATATACAATTGTGATTTCATTTTGGTCTTGAGTAATTTTTTTTATGTGTATAAATGATTTAGAATAAAAAATTTATGTGTGAAATTTTATTTGCTAAAATTAGAAAGTATAATGTTAGCGTATATGTAAAATATTTTCAACATATGAATCTTTTAAAAAAATATTATAAGACATGGTATTAACTTATTTTATTAAAAAAAACATCTAACATATAAATATTTTTAACGTAAGCATTTTATCTAGTTTATTTGGTATAAAATGTCATATTCGTAGTTTTCACAACTATAGAAACTTTATCACATCACATGTTAAGAAGAATTTAATGAGGTACTTATGCTTCAATAAAAATATAGTAATTATGTATATGATATAATATTAAGAAATTAAGAAATAATAACCAATGCAAGAAATATTGAGTTTGAATACTATAGCAATAAGTGGTGTAGATGGTTTAGGGTACATTTCTTACACCTTTGAAGTGCATATTTGGTCCGATTAATTACCAGATTCAACACTATTTAGTTTAAAATTTTTCACCATAATGTATTTACTGACGAGTCATATTACTTGCATTGTAACTGATTCAAAACCGCTGGCATTATTTCTTGCATTGGTTATTTATTTCTTAATTTCTTAAGATTATATCATATACATAATTAGTATATTTTTATTGAAGTATAAGTATCTCACTAAACTATTCTTAACTTGTGATTGATAATTTTTTTATAATTATGAAAACAAGGAATATGAAATTTTATGTCAAATATATTTGATAAAATGCCATATGTTTAAAATATTTATATGTTAGATTTTATAAAATTAGTTAATACCATGTCTTAAAATAATTTATAGAAAGACCCCTATGTTGGAAATATTCTTGAAACCAAAAAAAAATCTACATATATGCTAATAATATACTTTCTTATTTTAGCAAAAATAAAATTTTACACTTAATTTTTTTTATTCTAAATCATTTATACACATAAAAAAAAGTTATTCAAAACATAAATAAAATCATGTATATTTTACATAAACAAAAAATAAATGTAAGTAAATAGGGAAGAGGGAGACAGAAAAAAGAGAGGGCACAAGTGGGGTTCCACAAGGATATTTTCTTAAGAATTTTGAAAGAAAGATATCTTGTTCTATGTTTTGAAAAAAAAAAATGACAATTTGTAAATTTTCTCATTATTTTCCCTTCTCTAACTCGGATCCAGATATAAAAAAACCAGGCCCAATGCGAATATGCGATCCATCCGTTGCTATTGTTGGTAATATATTATGTTCTTGAAGCACAGATAATAAACCCAAATAATATGTTGCGGGGCTCTGTTTCGGCAAGTAGTAAGAGAAATATGTTAATTTTAGTGTTTACTTTTATCTAGTTTTTTTAATATATAATTTGTGTATGTATGTATTTAAGTAGTTGTCTAATTTAACAATAGAGAAAAGGTAATGTCTTCCGAATTACAGTCCTCAAAAAATCCCGTGTATAAAAACCTTTATTTTTTAGCTTAGTTCTGACGCGTTTTTAACTGTCACAATTGCCATAATTTCAACTGCTATAATTTTAAGTACACTATGTATGTTTATAGAATTATATGTGTATGTTTACAGGATATTATGTGTATGTTCACAAAAATAGAAGATAATGTTTACAAAATTATATGTGTATGTTTATAGGATAACATGTGTGTGTTTACATGATAATATGTGTATGTTTATAAGATATTATGTGTATGTTCACAGAAGGTGGTCTCTAACAGCTGTCATGCGTTTTTAACAACTTTCATGCGTTTTTAACAGCATTCACACATTTTTATGTTTAGAGGATTTAGTATTGATGTTTACAGAATTAGTTGAAAATCTCCGGAAATTTTGAGAGACTGTTAGCTACTTCCTTAACAATAAGGTGGATGCTTTTAATATATAATAACCAAAAAAACCAATTGCCTGTGTATTTTTAATACGAAATTAATTACTTGTAATAATTTTATTTTTTTGTAAACAAACACTTAGTTATTTTCTTTTAACATTTTTTGTTCGGTTTGAAACTTGCATATATACAATTATCAAGATGTGTACATGTGGCTTCCGTGTCGTCACTGGATGTGCCTTGAAAATTATAATTATGTGTTAAAAGGAATTGAAAAATGTTGAAAGAAACTAGCTAAGTGTTGACCACAATTATATTTTTATCAATAATAATTTGATTGATATTTCGAATATTCAGTCTTACAGACATATTCCTTCATGATTATCTTTAAAAATTAAGGTTTTAAATAGCGCGTCATAGCAGCACAATAGTGCCTGTTTTCAGACTGTCAAAGCTATTGCGCTATCGGCGCTATAGCGCACTATTTCACGCTATAGCGACGCTACATGACATAATGTCATTTTTTTATTCGTTCCGCTATGACGCAATAAACGTTATTTAAACCTTTGATAAAAATAATTAATTTTATTTTAAAACTAATTATATAACTATTTAAAAGTATAACATGTATGTTAATATATTAAAAAAAAAAAAAAACATGTCCGAGAATGCTCAAATGCGATAGGATTGAAATTTGAACATTAGAGTAACGAGCAAATACAATCTTTTGCGAGGAAATGCTCAAATGCACATAAATCAATGAGAATTGTGTCCTGGAAAACAAAGACAACGAATTAATAAATAGCCATCTTGTTGCCCAAAAAAATTAGAAAAATCTAAAATTTCAAATTTCGAACCATTTTCTAGAAAAAAGTCGGTAAAGATTAGACCACAAACATCCAGTCAGAAAATTGATTTCTTGAATAGGATTGAAATTTGAAAGTGAAGGTGGTCCAAAATCCGAACATTGTTGGCTGCTTTTCTCTCTCTCCGATTTAGTTAAGCAAAGAAAAGTAGTAGTAACCTTTTTCAAAAAAAAAAAGAAAAGAAAGAAAAGAAAAGTAGTAGTAACCTTTTAAAAAAAAAAAAAGAATAGTAGTACCTTTTAATTAGTTTTGGTAATTTGTACCCACATCCGTTGTGTCATTGGAATTTCATTGCGAACCGTGCGATCAGGCTACCAATTTTTCTCCATTATAGGAGCAGATATCCGATTGCCTTTCCCAAATATTCTGATCCAGAAATTCAATCTTTTATGATCCTGGATATTCGTTAATCATTACCTCTTTACCTTGAGATGTGAGGCGATTGGATGCACATCCTCCTTTGCATATTCCAGCTTTTTTTGCGATTAGGCTAGTGAAGATGAGTCAGTGTCCGCCCAGGTACCTGAGGTGCAATTTAAAAGAACGAACGGTTTAGATTAAGTCTATTCAGATCAAACTCAATTCGATAGCTACCGTGATCATAGGGGGTTGCTTTAAGATTTGTGTCAAGCTAAAAGAATGGTCCTGATTTTTAACTTGCACCTCAGGTACCTCGGTTGATACGGATTCAGTGAAGATAGTGCCACTTTTTTTGGATATAGAGATGGGATACTTCTCAATCTTTACAGACATGGTATTGATACTTGATAATGATAGTTGATCATTCTTTTTTATTCTGTTGTTTAAATATTTCATCCTATATATACCCGTAGTAATTTAAATATTAAAGAAAAACGTAAGCATCCAGATTCTTATCCTGCGCCAGTAAAAAGATCATTAATTGTAAACCGATATATTATTTGAGTTTCAAATTGCAGTCCAGCTTGGAAACGGTAAACAATTATGTGCATAATTAATCATATCACCCATATAATTGGTTGCTACTTAAAATTAAAATTGAGAAATACTAAATCCCTTACTCCAAAAGTTAAGGGAACTTTAGTTATTCTTGTTTAATTCGAACTTGTTATTTTAAGTCATGATTTAAATTATATCGGTTTGCTTGGAATGTGTTATTTAAGAAGTCATAGATTAAATTGTCAACTAATGAAGAAAAATAAATGGAGAAATGAATGTATGTCTTTAACAGTAGGTCCTACAAGTAGAGTAAACTAACATCTTACTTTTCATGTTTTACTTCGCTCCTCATGTAATATAACTTAAGCTTTTATGTGATATTACATACTCCACTTATTCCATCTTAAGTAATATGAGCTATCCGATCATGTAACCAACTCCTGGTAATTTTGTTTTTTTTTTTACAATTTTTAGGGTCTTATAAAAGTTATATAAAAATATCATTTAATCCATTATAATAAGTGATCTATACTAATATAAAATATAACAACACAAAAATATTCAAGAGGGAATATATATAGATTCAAAAAATAATATTAAATTGTTAACAACGTATCATTCGATAACCCTTTTTTGTTAATTTAAAAAAAATTCAATGACACAAGGCCATGCCTAGTAGGAGATCTAATAGGGCGAACCTGGTCATAATTTTTAGGTTCGATGGTAATAATCGAACGACTTGTATCTAAAATTAGTTGCAACTAAATTTCAGACTTGTCAGATGTCACTAACCCACCCTATTCCATTACCATCCCTAGTTGGGCTCCTTGATTTTAACCCAAGCAAGCTATGGGGGCACATGCTAACTGTCCATTAGAGATAGCAATAAAAGTAAACAATGCATCATATGCTCGTCTGACATCATCAATTTAGACCGGACTAAGTCGGATCTGATATTCAATAAAAAAAAATCGGATCTGATAAACAATATAGTAAAACTGGTTATATTTCAATATTCTAATTTGATGTCAAAGACTGAGCAAACTGAACCAAAATATGAGGCGACAAGTCGATTCTAGAACTTAGCACTTGGCCAAGTCCCAAGCCCAACCCTATTTAATCATATTCCATCTCTAGTCTCCAATTTGAAAGTAAATTTTTCGTTGACATTGTTGTAATTAATATATATAACTAATTCTTAAACTAAAACAGCTCATGCTATGTTGACGGCTAATTCCAACTTAAACGTGAGCCGTTCCAAAATTTTGCTACTATACTTCTAGGTCATGTTTGATTGCTACTATTTTTTTTTTTTTTTTTTAAATTACTTGCTTCATCTTCTTCTATATTATACTTGATTTGATAGCTTAAATGCAAGTTAATTAATGCGTTTGAAAAAAAAAAAAGATATTAGAGAATAAATATATATCTATGACAGTGGGTCTTATAGGTAATACAATTGTGAGCAGGGGCGGATTTAGAATTTTCATCAAGGGAATAAAAAAATATCGAATCGGATTTAAATAACTAATTGGATTAAAACCCATTAACTAATTTGGTACTCGATAAAAAAATAATGTTTTGACTTATACCTTCTAATGACCTAACTTGCAATTTCTTATGCTCTAACTTATAATTATAATTACCAATCATAATTAAAAAAATTATTTTGATTTTAATACTAAATTTAACTCGAATTATAAATCAAACATCAAGAGGGGAGCAATTTTTTTTTTAAAGATGAACAAAGTCAATCGAAACCGATAGATACCATTAAAATTAAAAAATCTAGAGAAGGTGGCTGCCCCCCTTACTCCACATTTAATTCATCGATCTTATTTTTATTGTGTTTCACCTCTTCACAGTTCACAACCAAATATGATCTTAATGATTACATATGAAAATTAAAACACCCTATTCGGAAATACTTTCAAATAAAAGAACAAACTAATAACAAATATTCAAATTGTGTTGCTTGTACAATGAAACGTATTAATTAATTTCCTTAACAAATAGTACACCCCTTAAATATATTACAAAAATAAAATACTTTCCCTTTTTTAGTATATGTTTGGATGAGAGCTAAAATAGCTAGAATAGCAAAATTTGAGAATAGTAAATAAGAATAGAGAAAAATTAGTGATTTTTAAGTTAGTGTGAAAATTGTGCTATTTGAAATAGTAAAAATGTTGTTTGAATTGTACATTTGGAATAGTGAATAGTTATAACCGATAAATAATAGTGTTAACAAGGTGCTAATTAAAATGAAATATAAGCAAGTTGGATCTTAAACAAATTATCACAACGTGGAGTGTGTTGACAAAAATTCAAGAAAGAATTATTTTTTCCTCTCACTTCACATTTTCGAATAGTAATTATTCTAACATTTATAAGGAATAAAAAATAACATCTATTCTGACTATTTCAAATAACAAAAATATTGTTTGAATACACATTGTTATTCCGAATAGCTTCTATTCTTAACACATCCAAACATAAAGAGAACAGATGGTCTCTTATTTATAGTTATTGGAGATAACTAATCAGAGAAAGTGCCCTGTAACCACACTTACTAAGGACACCCTAGAGGAAGGCTTTATCAAAATCATAATGCTTGTGTTTTTGAAGTAAACCAAATTGAATCCCCTCAGCGGTGGAGTATGGAATCAATCGTTTCATTAACACATGAAAGAGACCTAACAAATCACTATGAAATTGACACCCACTTGCTCGGAATTGTTATATCAAGCACGATAGACACTGATTTTCTTTCAGAAAGAAAAAGTAACTATTACCAGTCATTTCATACTAGCGATTAACTATTGCAATGATCACATATCAGTGGAAAAAAAAATTATTAATTCGGATATGCTGATGGTTAGCTGATCTCAAACTTTTTGGTTTAACGCCTCTCTAACTTTCAATTTTTAAAGTAACAAGAAATAGATTAAATCAGTTTTCATAGCGCATGTTTTGAAGCAGAGCACACTAGTGTCGTATAATGCTATATTTTTTTAATAGCTATTAAAATAATATTGATTAATATTTCATTATTTTTAATAGTTATTTCAGTCAGCATGTCTGTAATTTTATTTTGACATTTGAATTTTTATTTCTTTGCTTTGTAAATATATTTTTCTCTCTCGATAAACAAATGCAATAAATAGGTTTAACAACTTGTATAGTTGCATTACTCGAATTGGAATTCAAGCAATGTGTTTATATATGCAAAACAGAGAATAACAGGAAACGAAAATTAGAAGTTTCTTGAACCGAAAGGTAGCAGTTCCTATTTTGACGGCTACGCTACTTCATGTACGCTTTTCAGGTCAACAACGACTCAAACTGGGTTAGTGTCAGAGTGGGTCCCCTGTAGTTGGTGATAGAAATATAGTCGATAGACCACGGAATTATAAATAAAGTACCATTTTTGTCTGGAATCAAATTTTGCCACGCGAAATATAAGAAAAAACTATATGAAAAGGAAACAAAGGTTTGGCTTGGCCGCTTGGCACATGGTCTTCTCAAGTGTACGCGTCATGCACATCCTATATAATTTTCATTAGGTTTGGTATGGTGTTTTTTATTGGAGGGAATGTACAGCTCGCATGTAACAACTCTAATCATGTAAATATTTTTTATTTATTTCGAGAAATATGACTGAAAGTCAATTTTTTTTTTTTTTTTGTCTATTTTCAGTCTTTATGGATTATTAACGTGGTTTTGTATAAAAATGTATATAAAAGGAATGTTTCACTGTTGATTTAGCAACTATAGAGGGATCTACTGCAGATGCCACAGTTAATGGGTACATGAAATTGAAAAAATAATGGAGAGTACGATTGATAAGTAAATGGCTCAATCTTTAGAATTTAGTATAACATTTGAGATTTAATTTCCATTAAATTAAAATATTCAATTTTTTAAATATTAAATCTGAATAATAATAAAAAAAATCTTCTACAAAATTGAACAATATAAAAATTGTTAAACATTAATTATCAAAATTAATGTAATTAAAATTTAAAAGAAAACGAAGAGAAAAGAAAGAGGAGGCATAAAATTGAGTTAATGGACCCAAAAAATATTTTACCAACAATATTAGAAGAAAAATATTTTGCCTAGACTTTTCAAAAGAAGCGCGTTTATAAATGGCCAAGGCTTCAAGCTCTCCGAATTTAAAATCAATGTTTATTACAATGATCTGGACCTTTATGGTCTACAATTCTACATTGCACGGTCCAGTGAATTTGGTACAAATTGAGAGGAGACAGCAGCCGACCTCTCCCATTGAATTCCTTTTCTTCTCCTGTTTGGAAGATTACAAGGAAGATTTCTCCTCGGTTGAAGAGCCAATCTCGGATCTCTAAGTTCCCAAATCTACATGAGTTTTGAGGCCTAAAAGAAACTAACTAATTTATTTTCTCTCTTAACTTAATTAATAATGTAAATTACTTGGGCTGCCAGATATTGTCCCAATAATTGCAGTGAGCCATTCTTATCATGACAGCTCAGCTTCAACTTTTTGTGTAACTGCATTATTGTCTCTAAAAATGCAAATATTATTAATATTATTCTAATGAACAAATTAAACACAAAAGTTTAACACTAATACACCTTTAATTTTCAGAAGCAACTATACACCGCCTTAATGATTTCCAGTATCCTTTATTTTTTGTCATCATCCCCACGAACCCCACCAAACTTTCTATAGCCACCTCAAAAGATATTAAACTAAAAATAAGCAGAGCTTTCACAAAAAGCACTTACTAGAAAATCAATTAACAACTTAGTTTAGACTTCAACGCTACACGACGCCATTTGTTGAAAACGAAACGATTGAGTATTCCCTTGGGTAACCAAGAATGCCGGGCATGTGACGAACAGGTGGTAGTGGCCCGATGTCCAGCTCCCGACTTTCCACCGGATTCGACCGTCGATCTTGACATGTATCAGTATGAACCCGGCTTGGCAATCCTGCAAGATAGAATTGCCTAGGTATGGAGCAATCGGCACATCGGCACCATACAAGTAAGGGGACCATATATCTACGTCGTTGTGGCCTTGGTATACCGGCGGCAGCTGCGCTGGAATGCTGACTTGTTGGTATTTGTACGTCGCGTATACGTCTATTCTGTCATAGTAGATCCCGATACGGTCGTTCGGGTTACGGGTAGCAATTGTTACCTGTGTGATCAAATACATAATTCTGTCAACAAAAATTAAATCTATTACCAAAAATAATAGAAAACTAGAAAAGGCAATTTATAGTCTAATCAGAAATTTTGTAGAGCACTAGAGCTACATCTAATTTAGTGAGCAATAGTGGCATAGTCCCCAAAGAAAGATGGATCAATAAGAAACCTGAGCGTTGAATTGGAATAAAAGAATCAACAATTGAATCAAACAGAGTGTGTGTTACAAACCTGAATAGTGGTAGAGAGCATGTCGGCAGAGGAAGATACATTCAACTCGCGAACTGATGCATCTTGGATGTAGAACCGAGGCTTGGTGGGGCGAAGCGCAAGCCACACGATCAATATTATGAACAAAACAAGGATGATAAGGCCCAAAAAAAATGCACAGAGGCGTTTATAGTACCGCCGCCGCTCGCATTCTCCGTGCTTGTCGCAAGTTTTTATAGTCATCGTTTAATTGTGGAGACTTTCTTTCTTCTCCGTTTTTATTTCTTCTTTAGCGTTCCTCTTTTGGTGGCCAAATTGGTTTTGGTTTTGAAAGAAGCTTTGTTGGATTGAGGTGAGTGAAGATTTGAAGATCACAGCAGTGGTGGGGAGGGGAGTAAATGAGGTATGGCTGTATGCAGCCGAATAAATAATAGTTCAGATGTAGGTTGCTCCGCGGGGGAGTAATTGCTTAACGTAGGGCTGGTACTTCTCTCTGTCTCTTGTCTCTGACAATACTCGTCCGGGTTACAAGTCCTAGCTCCAATTATATTCTAAAATATCTAAGATCGCCATTTAAATTTAAAAATATAAATATATTGAATTTCAATTAGGTTATTTTGACGATTTTTTTTAAAATACTCACTCAAAAAAATATATTTTTTTAAAATAACTAGACTTCAGCCAAATTTTTAAAAATATCCAAACTGCGGATTTTTTCTGCAGGTCGGAATTTTTATTCTGTGTAACAAAAAATAATTGCGCTCCGAAAAAAAAAAAAATTTCCGACCGCAGATATTTTCCGCGGGCCGGATTTTTTTTTTTTTTTAGAGTTTTGAGTTAGGAAAATAAATTTTTTTTGAAATTTTTTGTCCAACTTTGCACCACTGATTAACATATCAAAACACCTCCAAAACATGAAAATTTACCGACATGTATTCTTAACTTCATAGAATAATACTGTGAAGTTTCAAATAAAATCTCAAAACAGATCATGAGATATCGGCTCTCAACAATTGCCCGCACTGCTGAAGGAGTGCTTCTGAGCCAAATTTTGCACCTCTGGTTAACATATCAAAGCACCTCAAAAAAGCATGAAAATTTATTTACATGCATTCTAGACTTTATAGAACAAGACTGTGAAGTTTTATACAAAATATCAAAACAGATCGTGAGATATCGGCTCTCAAAAATTGCTCGAACTGCTAAAGAAGTGCTTCTGAGCTCAACTTTGCACCTCTGGTTAACATATCAAAGCACCTTCAAAAATCATGAAAATTTACCGACTTGCATTCTTAACTTCATAGAACAATACTGTGAATATTCATACAAAATCTCAAAACAGACCGTGAGATATCAGCTCTCAAAAATTGCCCGAACTGCTGAAGGAGTGCTTCTGAGCCCAACTTTGCACCTCTGGTTAACATATCAAAGCACCTTCAAAAATCATAAAAATGTACTGACATCTATTCTTGATTTTATAGAACAAGATTGTGAAGTTTTATACAAAAACTCAAAATAGACCGTGAAATAATGAAAGATAACAAAACTAAAAACTGAAACATAATAAAACATATACTAAGAAGATAATAAAACTAAACATAACAAAACTGAACTCTCTCTAAATGAGTGCTTCTGAGTCCAAATTTGCATCTCTAATTAACATATCATAAAAATCATGAAGCACTCGTTCTTCAGACAATTTTTGAGAGTCGATATTTCACGGTCTATTTTGATATTTTGTATGAAACTTCACAGTCTTGTTCTATAAAGTGAAAAATGCATTTCGATAAATTTTCATGATTTTTGAAGGTGTTTTTTATGTTAACCAGAGGTGCAAATTTGGGTTCAAAAACACTCCTTCAGCAGTTCGGACAATTTTTGAGAGCCGATATCTCATGGTCTATTTTGAGTTTTTGTATAAAACTTCACAGTATTGTTCTATGAAATCAAAAATAGATTTCGGTAAATTTTCATGACTTTTGAAGGTGCTTTGATATGTTAACCAGAGGTGCAAAGTTGAGCTCAGAAGCACTCCTTCAGCAGTTCGGGCAATTTTTGAGAGCCGATATCTCACGGTATGTTTTGAGATTTTGTATGAATCTTCACAGTATTGTTCTATGAAGTTAAAAATGCAAGTCAGTAAATTTTCATGATTTTTGAAGGTGCTTTGATATGTTAACCAGAGGTGCAAAGTTGAGCTCAGAAGCACTTCTTCAGCAGTTTGGGCAATTTTTGAGAGCCGATATCTCACGATCTATTTTGATATTTTGTATAAAACTTCACAGTCTTATTCTATAAAGTCTAGAATGCATGTCGGTAAATTTTCATGCTTTTTGGAGGTGTTTTGATATGTTAACCAGAGGTGCAAAGTTGGGCTCAGAAGCACTCCTTCAGCAGTGCGGGCAATTTTTGAGAGCTGATATCTCACGATCTGTTTTGAGATTTTGTTTAAACCTTCACAGTCTTATTCTATGAAGTTAAGAATACATATCGGTAAATTTTCATATTTTTTGGAGGTGTTTTGATATATTAATCAGAGGTGCAAAGTTGGACAAAAAATTTCAAAAAAACATTATTTTCCTAAATCAAAACGCTAAAAAAAAAAATCCGGCCCGCAGAAAACATCCGCGGTCGGAAATTTTTTTTTTTTTTCGGGGCGCGAATTTTTTTCACTGCCCGGAATAAAAATTCTGGCCCGTGGAAAAAATCTGTGGTTTGGGTATTTTTAAAAATTTGGTTGAAGTCTGATTATTTAAAAAAAATATATTTTTTTGGGTAGGTATTTGTAAAAAAATCGGGTTATTTTGCATGCTTTCCTGATAAAAACATTAAATCATGGGGAAAGAGTACAAAGTTGTGATTCATTCAGTGCAAAACATAAACGGTTCACCTTTCCCCTGTCGAAAAAAAGACTATATAGGCACATCAAGTCATGAACCCATTTTTTTGTAATTGCTTAATTCGATAATTTATCAATATTAGGTTTTAAACGTACATTGTTATTTTTTAGGGTCCTTTTTAAAATCTATATTACTACAAGAGTTCATGAAAATTTCATTGCGACAACAACTATTTTTCAAATAGTTTTGGCGAAATTTATTTTCCATATAAGTTAGGTTAACACTTAGTGGTGAAGTTAGGATTTGAATTAGAGGTAGACATAAATCATATTCAAGTTCTTTTTATTTTTCTAAATGGGTATTGGTTCGTATCACTGGCATACTTTTTTTTCTCGCCTCTGTCTGAGTCATCTATCGAATCACGTCTTCGCCTATTTAATCGGTTTTAATTTTTAAATCAGTAATTTATACTAAAATTTTTACTACAATAATTACTTCCGGGGAAAATTCACATGGTCCTTGGGGGGGGGGGGGGGGGGGCAACTGCTCTCTTGAATTTTGAGTTTAGTGGAGATTGAGATCGATGTTCTGATCGGAGCAAAAATTATAAGTCAGAGTATTGAAAAGTATAATTTAAAATATTTTTTTTTATCAAATATCTAATTAGTTAATGGACTTAAACCCAATTTAATACACGTACCCCCAACTAAACAAAAATCATGAATCCACCTCTAATTACTTGTAATTTCTAAATCATTCACAAATGATATTAATTGTCTAGTTAAAATGATTTTCACATGCTGTGACTGGACAGTAACAGTAAAATTGATCTACTCTCTATTATTAAAAATTGCGATATTTTTGGTGAGATCAAAAGAGGATAAAACTATTTTATGATTGGCTGATACGAACTAGGGAATCTGAGCAAGAGAATTAACCGTGAATTCAAGAACTGACATAACCTCCGGCCATTTTTATTAATATTGGTAAAAAAATTAAAAATTTTAAAAATAATCGTGTATACCATTTATTTTTATTTCTCTGATCGCCTGGACTTCGGGCGGCCCATAAAGGCAGTGAGGCGCCAGCCCCTGGGGCGCCCCATGTATTTTTTTTTTTAGAGAAATCTTAGTATTTTGATTTGAATAATTTTGTGAAAAAAAAGTTTTCTCATTTAGAGTGTATGCCAAAAAATAAAATATTTGATATATTTACGAAGTGATGTCGTAAATTTTTATAATTTTAATTTTTTTGGTGAATTTTGATTTTATTTGTTATTTGGATATCACAAGTCTAAATATAACACTAATTAAGGACTTGACCTTTATTATGGTTTTTATAATATATGTATAATATACACATATACACATATACATATACTAGTATTTTGATTTAAATAATTTTGTGAAGAAAAAGTTTTCTTGTTTAGAGTGTATGTCAAAAAATAAAATATTTGATATATTTATGAAGTGATGTCGTAACTCTTTATAACTATGATTTTTTATTTTTTCAGTGAACTTTGATTTTATTTGTCAGTTAGATATCACAAGTCTAAATATAACATTAATTAAGAACTTGACATTTATTATGATTTCTATAATATATGTACATACACACACACACAGATACACATATATACATATACATATACATATACAAAGCTACATATATACGTATACTATTTTAGTAGCTCTAAACTACTATTTTGAATAAATGTCAAGTCCTTAATTAGTGTTATATTTAGATTTGTGATATCCAACTAACAAATAATATTAGTATACACATACACATACACTTTTACTTTGGTCCATAATACAATTATAATTTAATATTAGTTAGTAACAAAGAAAGGTAGAAGATTACAATTCATGCAGCATATATACATATCGCATTTTGTACACATGCCATCCCATGTGATAAAACATAACACATACTCCTCTGGATCCAATACAATGTTTGTATAAAAGTTATGTCCTTACCACTCAGTAACCATATGATCAAGATTTGGCCCAAATGCTTGGTAATAATCTAGTTTGGACCGAAATTTCATACAAACTAAGGCGTATTAGATCCAACATATAAAAAAAAAAGTATGCATGTGATCCATGACATGATGTCTCTTGGTTAAAGATCTCTAACATATTGCATCTCCAAATGACATTCATCAACATATACATGCATACATAATAAAAAATAAAAAATCTCAGTTAAAATTTTCGTTCAAAATTATAATAAAATATTTATACATAAAATTAATTGAATCTGTATAACTTTAAGAAAACATTTTCTTCACAAAATTATTTAAATCAAAATACTAGTATATGTATATGTATATGTGTGTATGTGCGTATGTGTGCATGTGTGTGTGCATGTGCATGTGTATGTGTATGTGTATGTATATGTGTATGTATATGTGTATGTGTATGTGTATATATTATGCATATATTATAAAAACCATAACAAAGTCCAAGTCCTTAATTAGTGTTATATTTAGACTTGTGATATCCAAATGACAAATAAAATCAAAATTCACCAAAAAAAAATTAAAATTATAAAAATTTACGACATCACTTCGTAAATATATCAAATATTTTATTTTTTTTGACATACACTCTAAATAAGAAAACTTTTTTTTACAAAATTATTCAAATCAAAATACTAAGATTTCTCTAAAAAAAAAAAATACATGGGGCGCCCCAGGGGCTGGCGCCTCACTGCCTTTATGGGCCGCCCGAAGTCCAGGCGGTCAAGGCAGAAATAAAAAAAATGGTACACAGGATTATTTTTAATTTTATTTTTATTTTTTAGGAATATTAATAAAAATGGCCGCATAACCTCATCAGCTGAAATGAATCCACCACTGTTTCAACCCAACTGACGAAATCGGTTTCACCATGATTCCAATATTAAAATTCGTTTAGAGACCAAATTTTACATTATTTGGAAAAAAAAATACTATTTTTTAAATATTTGAAAATCATTGTTTTTCAAAAAAATTATGAACTATCAAAAAACAAAATAGTAAAAAAAATTAAAAAATATATAAAATTTAATATGCAAATGCATTTTAATATGAAATTTTGGTTAAGCAGCTTGAACCTTAAAATTAATGCAGAAGTACCTTAAAATAAAGTAACTCAGACCATCCCATTTATGCAACATTAATTGCTTGCTTTGCGAAACTACTTAGTACAAGTTAGTACATAACAAGTAGAAAAACAAAATAAAACCAAATAGTAAAGATCAATTTTTACTATTTTACTATTTTGAGAGTGGGATAAGATTAAAGTATAGCCATATTTGAAGAAGAATAAGAACCGAAGATAAACATTCATCCCTTCATTTTTGTCTCATTATCAAACATATTTAAAGTTGTGTTTGGAAAGAGAATGGATCGTAGAAGTTATCACACGTCTTTACCAAAATACATAACCACTCGCAAACACATGACCATTATTACATCATCAATTAAAGAAACAAATAATTGACGTTATCTTCTTTTTAACTTGATCCGTCATTTTATTTTAATATCTAACATGAAAATAAAATTAATAAACATACCTACGGTTTCAAAAAATTTATAAAAATGCTAAATCACCAAGAATCTCGACGGTCTAATTTTTTTCTGGACCGCCAAGAATGCTATCTTCTTATAACTTGATAGTCATTTTTTTTTAATATCGAACGTTAAAATAAAATTAAAAAAAATACTTACAATTTTTGAAGAATTATACAAATACCCAAACCATTGAGAATCTCGGCGGTCAGAATATAAATTCATTTTTTTATATATTTATTAGGTGGATTTTCTGTCAGAACCGGTTTAATGTTTTGGATTTATAGTTTTTTTTATTGAATTATAATTTTTTATGATTTTTTCTATTAAAATATTATAAATATTTTTATATATTTTTTAAATATATGAAATACTGTAGAATTTAATTTACTACAAATACTGCAATAAATAATATGGATGAACATTTTTCAGTCAAGATGTTTTGTAGCTGTGAAAGAAATTAAAATATTTCTTTGTATGTTACATGAAAAAAATAAAAATGTTTGGATCTGAGTTATTAATACCAGTTCAAAAGTCATTTATGGGTAAATGAAAAAATTATCGTGGTCTAGTACATTCAAATTCTAAAATACTACATCTATTTTTGTAGAAGCTATTTTATATTTTTAATATTTTTCTAAAATCATTTCTAAAAAAATAAATTGAATAACTTAGAATTTGAATGTATTAGAACCACCACGATAATTTATTTATTTGTCCATAAATAATTTTTGAACCAGAATCAATAACTTAGATTAAAAAAAAAAAAATTAAGTAACACTTGAAGAAATATTTTAATTTTTCTTACAACTGCAAATATCCTGACTGAAAAATATTAACTAGAGTTATTTGTTGTAGTCTTTCTAGTAAATTAATTTATATAGTACTTCATTTATTTTTAAATAAATATAAAAGTATTTCTAATATTTTAATAGAAAAATAATAAATAATAAGAATTTGTAATTAAAAAAAATTCAAAACAATCAACCGATTCTGGCATAAGCCTATGAAAATGAATTTATGTCTAAACCGATACTGAACGAATGTCAAATTATTTGACCAAAAAATGAATTTATGTCTAAACCACCGAGAATCTCGGTGATCCAATTGCTTTTTGGACTGCGGAGAATTCTGACGGTCCAGAAAAAAATTGGACCGCTAAGATTCTCAACGGTTTGAACAATTTTATAATTCTTCAATAATTGTGGATATTTCTATTAATTTTTATTTAATGTTGGATATTAATAAAAATTTCAGTAACTTGATTATCAAATACATGACTATTTTCACAGGAGACAAGAGTTATCAGATTATCTATAGCTTTTTATTCTCCTATCAAATTTGATAGCTTAAAACCACTATATTTATTCCCGCTCTCAAGTGACGACGAAGCTATCCATTCGTTTACTCAACTTAGCCTTCGTCAAGTGTAGTTGGCCAAATTTTTAAAAAATATAAATAATTAGCATGATTTTGAAACATATTCCACATTAAACTAGAAAGCAAGCATTATTGGAAAAAAATGAAATCAGTTCATTATACATCAAATATAGAGTAAAGCTAATATACACTTAAGTGTACCAATGAACGCATACACTTCACTCTAGGACCGTACGATTAACTTTGAGATTTGTGTAGATTCTTTAAAAATCGTGTAGCTTCTTTAAAAGTCGTGATACACGAATCTCAAAGCTAATCGTACGGTCCTAGAGTTAAGTATATGAGTTCATTGGTACACTTAAGTGTATATTAACTTTACTCTCAAATATATATCAAACACCCTTCTCTTCCTTTAATATACAACCAGCAAAATCTTATAATTAACCTTTGTATTAACGTGACATACTCTGGAGAGATACCAAACATTGTGTCAATTGTGCTCGTAATAATGAAATGAATAATCTATAAAATTTTACTTAATTCCAATGTACCCGCCAATAAATGTACATAAATTGAAGGAAGAGAATTAAATTTTAATCATATTTTAAAACGAAATAAAATATATCCAGCATTGGACTCAATTTTCTCAATATAACGAAACAAACGAGTTCTTTTAATATATTTTGAAATAAGCAAAACGATATTTATACATCTTAAAATGGAATTAATTCACTGTGACTTTGCGGCGGGTGAATTTTTTTTGAAAGTTAGTGATTTTTATACTAATTAACAATTTCATCAATAAAAAATGTATTTACAATCAGAGGTGAAACATAATATATGAGAAAAGGTACTAAGCATCCTTTATAAATTAAAATTTTGTAATTTTATCCTTTCAAGTATTTAATTTTTGCAAAATTTGTTACTAGTAACCTCCTTTATAAATTGAAATTACATGACACTTGTTCATTCAGCCCTCTCAATTTCAATTTTCTAGTTCTGCATCTGTTTATAATAGGTCAAATGACTGTAATTTCTAAATTTATTTTTTTATTATCGTAAAATATAATGTAGCATTATAATCCTCATCTCGCTCCACAATCGGATCCGGTTCTTCGACCGCTGCCGCGCACTAACGGCAATCGGATCTACTTATCGTCACGCTCCAAATACTTTAATCGTCGTCTCGCTCCACGACTGGATCCACTTCTTCGACCTTCGCTGTGCTTCGACAACGACCGAATCTACTTACCGTCGAGCTCCAATCGAGATATTAATCACCCTAATGCTATCTCGCTCCACAATTGGATCCACTTTTTCGATCACCGCCACATTCCGAAGATAATCAAATCTACTCACTGTCGCGTTCTTATGAAAATATGAACTCTATGCTCCGAGCTCCGACGATACCGCACTCCCGCCTCTGATCGGCTCCACTCGACTCCGAATTCTCCCCTCTCTCATTCTTCTCTCCGTTCGAGAAGATAGAATCAAGAGAGAGGAGGGATTCGTGTCAAGAATAAAAACTATAAGAAGTGATAGAGTTTAATCAAAATAGAGAGAGAGAGAGAGAGAGGAGAGTTTGGGTGTGGCGGGTGAATTTTTAACTCATCCAGCGCTTTAAGATAGTTGTGCGAATGGACATGAAGAAGATTGTAAGCTGACTGCTGACACCACATGAAATTTGCTATGTTTTATTTATCGCATTGTTAACGAAACGTTACAAATATAAAATGAAATTAATTTGATATACCAATATTGTAATGGACCCGCCACGCTGTAGTCACAAAGAGAATGACACACAAACAACAATAGATGGAAAATCGGTGTCAGAAAACATCCGTTCATCCAGACAGACAGACAACAACAACAAAAATGATGTTTTTAAGATTTACAGCAAAAAATTTAGTGCTGTATGAAACCGTTCGGAATATGCGCTAGAATTTACCTGGATAGGAGGTGATAAAAAAAATTTCATGCGTTTGTCCGTAAATTAATAAAAAAAAAGAAAGAGAGGCTGAATTAGTGGAGACGAAATTTCATATTACTTGTGCAGTTGTGCTGCATAATCCTCCTATCATTCTTTCCAATTTGTATTATCATTTCACATATCTGTGCTCTCGTCTCGTGCTTCACCACTACGAAACCATAAAAGTGATGCCTTTTAATTTTAAATAATAAAAGCGAAAATGCCACTAATGATGGAAACTTACAACCCTGTCTGAGAGGGAAAAGAGGATGACTTACGCGCTCAAATCAGACGTGGTACATAAAAAAAGTTTCACTGACCAGTAACAACCTAATAGGTCTCAACTAAAATTGATAATTTTTTATTATAGAAAATATTATAAGTAATAGTGGGAAAGAGAAAGAGTACCATCAAATTATAGATGGATCGGAAAAAAAAAAAAAATTGTGATATGAACTTGAACCAAAAATATTTCTCCAGATTCAAAGTTTTTTTCTGGTTGCCATTAGTCCACATGATAGAGGCCACAGAAAATCTCATTTTCAATTCAACTACTGTATAAATTAGTAAATTACATAAAAACGAAATCTTCTGTGGCCTCCACACTGTGAAAAGTCTACGTGCAAGGTCTAAACTTGCGGAGCCTGTGGTTGACTAATTTGCTAAAAAATCATAATGATCTAAAAAATTCTATATCATTCAGATATTTAATTTTCTATCTATCTAAAAAAAATAATAAATAATTTTTAAAAAATATAAAATTTGATCTCTAAACACATATTAATATGGAGAACAAAATGAACAAATCAAATTGACTGTTAAAATTTTAAAAACTCAAATATTGAGCTGTAGTATCGTAACCCTCTATGCAACCCATAGCATATTAGTCTTACCCTTTATTTATTTACGTATATATTTTGTTATTTTGGGAAACTGATTGTAGCCCGTGGGCCTGTGATTGACTATTTTGAAATAGAATTATTATATACTTCAACCTCGAAATAGGTTAACAAGCCACATGAATACGTGATAGACAGTTAGAAGCATACTTTTATTAATAACGCCACGAATTATAAAACAACTATAGAACAGAATAATTAAATTGAATCAACTGACAACCAAAATTAATACTTCATTAAAAACATGATTGAGTTGTAAGGTCCTATAGACAGGAAGACATGCCATGTCATTTAATAATTTCAATTACTGGAGCAATCATTAGTTATATATTGTCAATTTTAATCATATGACTTAAAATTTTTTTGATATACCTAATTTAATTACAAATTAATTACTTTGTTATGTGAATCATTTATAAAAAATATTATATATTATTTGATGTTATATTATATTTGATAGTATTTATTTTTATCTAAAAATTTAACTCCCTTTTCAGTACATATCTTTTTTTTTTTTTGATAAAAGTGGGTATACCCACCTGTTACATATAGAAATGGTAATCATAGTTCATACAAATTTCGATGGATGGAATCCATCATACAAAAACCAAAATACCACAAAATCACCTGCATTGTTTGGACAAACCTTTAGCTAGAGTGACTGAGAACATATGACAGACAAGCAATACTAAGTACTTAGAAAATTATTAGTACTAAGATGGGATAGAGTCTATGGAGGAGCAATCCATATTAGAGTCTTCAGAGGAGAGTGTTGCATTTTCTGGAATGGAAGATTCAAATTCCATTCTGGCGACGAGGTACTCCGACAGATCCAGATCCCCGGACCCATATCTTGCGCCCTCTGTATCCCCTGTATCCCCTAAACTGTGCTCCTCTTGGATGTCTGAAACAGTCAAAACTGTCAATCTGCCTCCCTGGTTCGAATGATAAACATCCATAGGCATAATTAAGGTTAATTTAAAATAAGTCTCATCATTCCTTATTTTGCACCAATAAGAAGGTAAGGCTATGATATTGGATCCTATACTAGTCAAAGTTGGTACTGATGCATTTTCAAAATAAACTCTGTTTCGTGTTAACCAAATGGACCATAGAGTGGCAGCTCTGACTAATTCGACGAGTAATCTATCTTTGAGGGGTATACAACTATCAATTAACCATAGGTCTTCTATTGTATCACAATTAAAAGAGAAGCCATTATGACTGGCAATCTAAGACCAAATGGTTTTAGTATAAGTACAAGTAATAAATAGATGATTAGTGGTTTCTTCCTCCTCACCACACAGTAAGCAAGTAGTGTCTCCTTGCCAGCCTCTACTTGCTAAATTTGTTTTGGTAAGTACTCTATTTTGTTTCAATAACCATAAAAAGACTTTGATTTTAAGTGGAATGCATGCTTTCTAGATAGTTGTGAAAGAATTATTTTTGAATCCACCAAATTCAAGCCATTTATATAAGGAATGTACAGTAAAAAGACCATGTGTGGTTCATTTCCATCTAATTAAATCTGATCCTATATTATATGTAAAAAATATGGATTGTCTCAGATCATACCATTCAGTTAAAGTAATGCCAGTAAGTTGCCTATTAAAAGAGAGTGTCAATACCGAATTTGAGGGGAATGCCTCAGCTACTGTTATTGTTTGATGAGAGGCAATTTGAAATAAGTTAGGTTATAAGCAGTATAAACTACAGTCTCCTATCCAGTGATCTAACCAAAAAGCAGTGTCTGTTCCACTGTTTACCATTCTTTTAATACCTAAGTCATATACATGCTTAAAATTAATAACTCCTTTCCAAAAGGAAGAAAGTCTAGGTATTTGTAACCCTGAGATACCATATTTATTAATTAAAATGGTTTTCCATTTTTCTTTAACAATGGGATCTTTGAACCTAAACCACCACTTAGCAAGAAGTGCCATATTCATTCTGGTGATATTCATAACCCCTAAGCCCCCTGGTCTTTACCTAAACAAATCTGATCCCAAGCAATTAAATGGTATTTTTTTGGTCCCTGTGGAGTTTCCGGCCCATAAGAATCTTTTCCTTATTTTGTCAATTTTGGCACAAACAGTAACAAGGATTTTATATATGGATAACCAGTAAATAGGAATAGATGAAATGAAAGAATTTAAAAGAGTAACTCTTCCACCTATTGATAGGAGTGATCCTTTCCAAGATTGTAACTTTTTTTCAATCTTATTAATTAAAGGATTCTAAGCAGCTATGCTTAATGTTTTCCAATGTAATGGAACACCTAAATAAGTAATAGGTAATGATGCAATACTACAGTTTAATTGATTAGCTAAAGAGGATGCTAAGTCAGAAGAGATATTAAGGGGTATCATTGAACTTTTTTCGAAGTTAATTTTTACTCCAGAAGTTTCTTGAAACCTCAATAGTAAGTATTTTAGGTTTTCTATCATTAAAGGATCTGCTTCTAAAAAGAGTAAGGTGTCATCAGCAAAGTGTAAGTTTAGAATTTTGCTATTATCAGGAAATTGTCCTAAACCTCTAATTCTACCCATTTGTTGTGCATTTGTGAGTAATTTATGTAAGACATCAGCTACTAAGTCAAAAAGGAAAGGTGACATTGGATCTCCTTGTCTAATACCTCTTTTGCATGCAAAGTAGGCTCCTTGCTCTCCATTAAATGATATGCAAGTCCTACTCCCTTGCAAAATATCCTTGATCCAGTAAATGAATAAGGAGCCAAAACCCCTATATTTAAGAATTTCAACTAAGAAATCCCAATTCACCATGTCAAATGCTTTCTCAAAATCTAATTTGAGAAAAATTCCTTTTTGCTTAGTAAGCCTAATTTGGTGTAGTAATTCATGTGCTGTGACAATATTATCACCTATCAATCTTCCTTTAATATAAGCTGACTGTGAATCATCTATAAGTGGATCAATTACTTTGGCAAGTCTGTTAGCAAGGAGCTTTGTAACAATTTTAAAGCTACAATTAATAAGACTAATAAGTCTGAAATTCCTAATTGTAAGAGCATCTTCTCTTTTTGGGATGAGACAAATTGAGGCTAGATTAAGTTTAGAAATGTCTAATGTCCTATTATAGAATGACTGGAAGATAGTAAGTAGATCTAGGTGTATGGTTTCCCAAAAAGTTTGATAAAAGAGAAATGAGATGCCATCAAGACCAGGTGATTTGGTTGGATTGCAAGAGAAAATGGTATCTTTTTATTTCTTCTAAAGTAAAGGGTGACTCTAAAGAGGATTGTTGTAGTGGAGTCAATTGTTCATGAATAGACCATAATCCTTATTGTAATGTCACTAGTCTCTGGGAAGAAGATCCTAAGAGGTTTTTAAAATAACTAGTAATGTGGTTTTTGATAACCATAGAGTCATAAGTAAGATTTCCATCTATTTCTAAGGAGAGGATTGTATTTTTCTTCTTTCTTTGGATAGCTATTAGATGAAAAAATTTAGTGTTTTGATCTCCTTCTAAGAACCATTTTAATTTGGCTCTTTGTTGCCAGTAGACTTCTTCTTGATGAAATAAGTTATACAGGTTGGTTTGACATTGTTGCCAATGAGAGCAGTCAGATGGTGTCAAAGAATTAGATTCATATAACAGTTCAAAGTGTTCAATTTCAGCTATTAGAGAATGTTTTAATCTCCTTTTCTCTCCTTGTAAGTTTGAGTTCCACCCTCTTAATTTTTTCCTTAGAAATTGTAACTTAAATTTCCAGGAGTTACCTATATCAAAAGATAGCTGAAATTCATTCCACAAATGAATCATTAATTCTTTGAAACCTTCTTCAGAAATCCAATTTTTATCGAATTTGATGTGTTTTGGAATAGAAGTTGTATTAGGGTTTGTTTGTAGTATGAGGGGATTGTGATCTGAGAAGACTCGAGGTAGAGAATGAACAATTGAGGAGTTGTATTTAGTTGACCAAGACACTGTACATAAGAATCTATCTAAAAAAGCTTTAGAAGGAGATATGACAGACCTTGCCTAGGTAAATTTTCTATTTTGTAAGGGTATTTCAATCAAGTTAAGATCAGAAATTAAGGTATTAAATCGATTGCTTAAGATGTGGTTATATGAGGACCCTACTTTTTCAAATCTGGATCTGATTAAATTGAAATCGCCTCCAATTAATCATAAATAATAACCAAAATGAGATATACTTCTAAGTTCATTAAGAAACTTTGATCTTCTTGAGGAAAGAACTGGGCCATAAACCACAGTGAACAGCCAAATGAAATTCTCAGTTTTATTAGAGATAAGAACAGAGATAGAGAATTCCATGATCCATGAATCAATAATGGAAAATTTATTATCATTGATGCCAAATAGGATTTCTTTTGAGGAGCCAATAGAAGGTTTAGATAACCAGAAATTAATGTTACTATTGAGTGAATTAAGTTGTCTCCTAATAAATGATTCTTTTTTGGTTTTTTGTATGGCAACTAGGTCAATTCTATGTGTGTTGAGAAAATCCTTAAGAGCCCTAGGTTTACTTGGGAGGCCTAACCCCCTTGCATTCCAGCAGAAGATATTAATCATGAGAAACTAAAGTGTTGTTTGAATTTATGGTTAGTATTATGTCACTAATGTCTACTGGAGGGGTAGGTGGTATTTTGGAGATGAGATCTTGGTATGAATCTGAAAAGTTAGATCTTGTGAGTGATCTTAAATGTGCAACAACTTTAAGCTTATGATCTAGATTAGTACCTAGGCTTAAACCACTCACTTCAAATAGAGAAATAATCTTTTGATCAGAGATATTAATATATGAAAATTGTTGAATTATAGTGTTACTTGAGGAGGTCACATGCCTTCCCTTATTCTTGTTGGTTCCTCCTGCTTTTTTCACCTTCAGCCTAAGTCTATGTCTTGCTTCATATTCAACACCTGCTGGAGCTGGTACAGGATTGAGCTGTTGAACTTCCTGGCGAATTGCTTGATCAACTACTGGTGCTTGTGGTAGAGGGGGGTCTTCTAGTTGATCCTGTTGCACCACTGGTCCAATGGGAGCTACATCTTGTATCTGGAGATCTACTGGGTCAATTGGCTCGATTTGTGCAATGGCATTTGCCTGTATCACTGGTTGTGGTGGTAATGGTTGAACCACTGGGTGAGGGGGGGAGGGTACTTGAGGGTTAAATGCCTGTTCTTGGACAGTTAGCTGGGGTAGAAGGAGTAGTGGCATTTGTTGATAGCCAATTTCTAGAAGGGGAGTGTTTGGGATGGGGATAGTGTAAGTCATAGATTACATTCCAATAGGGTTTGGGATTAAGGTATCCACAGAATTGGGATGTGCTATGTTGGAGAAGTCATCAAGGAATGTGTTCAGATCTACCAGTAAGGGGTTGGGAGCGGGTATAGAGTTAGTTGATGCTTCTAGTGGTCGTGCGAGAGTTAGGATGTTGTCGGAGAGAGCAGGTGATGGTTAAGGTGACTGTGAGCTTTCTCTGATGAAATTGACATCAAATACTGGTATCCTTGTTGAACCCCAGAGAGGTGTGTCACTGTCTTCTACTTGGATTTGAACAATGTGGCTGTGTGCAGTACCATTTGGATCAGTGAAAATGAGGCGGTGACATGCAGAGATCACTTCTTTATCTGGAATCCCAATTTTCAATCAGAGAGCAATCAGGGATGATTGAGAATCGTATGTAATGAAAATACCTCCCAGATTTCTTGCTAGCTATCTGAGTTCGGTGTCGTGCCAAAGATCCTGAGGAAATCCATAAACTCTGATCCAATACTCTTTGAGCTGGACACCTCCATTGAAGAATCGGAAGTCATACTTAGTAGCTGGGAAGACAATCCCTCCCAACGACACCTCACCAGCCTGTAAGACGTCTTCTTTCCATTCATCCGATGGAGAAGATACAAGATAGTGAAAATCTGGTAGTTCACGAATGTTCTAATTCCAATGTGAAAATGGAAAGAGAAGGCGAAGGCAAGAGAGAAGGTAATCAGGTCCAACATAGCGTGTGTCGCGAAGTACTACTCCCTGACACAGTGAATTTTGGAAGGCAATGGTTCTTGGAGTTGCATAAAAACGTATAACTGGTAGAATGTTTGATTCTGCTAAAAGAGTGGGTGCTAGAGGGGGCAGCATTGTTACTGGTGGAGTGTGAAGGGTAGAAGGTAGAGGTGGAAGAGCTGGGGTTGATGTTGTTGAAGTGGGTGAGGGGATTTGAGGGGTAGATTTGGGGGATTTAGTAACTATGGAGAGGAGGGAGGTGGATTTGAAGGCTTGAATGTCTTTAACGAGGGGCATCGTGCTGATCGGTGACCAGTTTGAGAGCATGCAAAACAGACAAGGGAGCTCCGACAAGAAACGGTATGATGGCCTGACGCTCTGCATCGGTAACAAATGGGTATCCCTTTCTCAGTCAGAGCACGGAGGCGTGACAGTTTTGAAGATACTCTTTGACTGGCAATGCTGTTATCGGTCTTGGTGCGATTCTGTTGAGAATATCTTGTTTGCGGCGTTGGGCGGTTAGAGTGTTGTACAATGGGTTAGGCGAGGATGGATTCCTTAATAACTTCTGTAAATGTTTTTCTTGGAGGAATTACAGAAAATCTAGGAATTACTGCTATCGGGGGATGCGTTGGGACTGGATTTAGCCGTGGTATACTCAAGTGGGAGGATTGAACTGGATAAAGTGGGAGAAGAGGATTGAACGTCTCAGACGGAGGTTGTGGAACTGATGGGACAGTATCGGGTTGAGGAGTCTAAAAAGAGGAAGAGATATTACTCAGAAGTTTCTGGAGCTTCGATAAGAGGGGAGCTATATCAGTATGTAAGCCTGTGTGAGAAGAAAAGGGAATCTTGGTTGATTCTTGATTTCCTGGCGGCCCAAGAGCACTGTTAATTTTTAAGTTTATCCTTTTTTCAGTACATATAATTCCTTTTTAGATAAAGTTCAAAAAAATAATCCTAATAAAAAATAGAGATCGACTAACTATCCCCAGTCAATTTTCCCCATTCAACTCAATCAATAATTACTTGTGGGAACCATTAACTAACTGTACTTCATTAATTACTTGAGGGACTATCTAATATTTGATAGATTTTATAACTAACGCATGCAAATATGGATACCTATGCGATTAAGTGTTAATATATAATATATTAAGTATTCATTCCTAAGATACCAAGTATTTCGAAAAAAAAAAACTGGACACATCATACATACATCTTCTACACATTTTTAGAATTGGGTTTTTTTTCTCCGTTCAATCTCATCAATATTTCTGATGATCTGTGAGGAAATTTACAAATCTAAAACCATGGACGTCTTCTACGTAATTTTCTCTTTCAAATGAGATCCATGATAACGTACTTTCGGATTGGTTGTCGTGCAAGTATTCGTAACTTGTTATGCAAGTATTCATATATCGTCGTGAATACTTTGTCATGTAAGTATTCATATCTTGTCGAGCAAGTATTTATATCTCCTCGTTCAAGTATTCATATCTCATAATGCATGTGTATATAATTCATGTCTAAAGTGTTTGTACTGAATGATGTCTAAAATTTTTAATATTAAGTATTGCAAGTCTAAATAGTTCATATATCAAGTGTTAGTAATTAACATAATCTATGAAATTTTTATTTTTATTTCCATATAGCACTGGATGATGTATGAAAGTATATGTATCTAACAAATTCTACTAATTTTTTTTCTCATATGACACTAGATAATATATGAAAATATTAATATAAAGTATTACAACTATTCATACATTGTTATACAAGTGTGAATAATTCATGTATTAAATGTTTGTATCTAACAAATTATATCATTTTTTTCCCTATGACACTGAATGATATCTGAAAGTATTAATATTAAGTATTGCAAGTATCCATACCTCGTCATGCAAGTGTGAATAGTTGTTTTTATCAAGTGTTTATATCTAACATATTATCTATCTTCTTTTGTTTTTTCCTTGTGGCACTAGATGGTGTTTGAAATATCAAGTATTGTAAGTATTCATACCTTGTAATGTAAGAATTCATACTTATAACTGGGTATGAATTGTTACATTGAAAAGTATCTTAATTTAATATATTTTTTACAAATTAATTACTTTGTTTGGTGCTTGATTGTATTAATATGTAATATGAAAATTTTCATACCACGTCAAGTAAAAATATTTTTCTTGTGGCACTAGATGATGTTTGAAAGTATTAATACCAAGTATTGTCAGTAATCATACCTCGTAATATAAGTATTCATACTTATAACTTAAGTATGAATTGTTATGTTGAAAATTATCTTAATTTAATTTTTTTTTTTACAAATTACTCAGTTTGGTGCTTGATTGTATTAATATCACGTCGAGCAAATATTTATACACCATAATGCAAGTATTCATACCTAAGATACCTAACATATTTTTAAAATAACTGGATGCAAGTATGGATGTCTATGCACGCAAATATTAATTTTTAAATGTCAAATATTCATATCTAAAATATCAAACAACCAAAATAACATAAAACATAATAATAACATAATGAAATAAATAAAAATATTAACTCATACTCAGATTGTACAACCCATAAATTAGCACAAAACTTTCTTTCTCTTATCAATTATGAAATTAGAAAAAAAAAATTGATTGCGAATCCTTTATCTAGTGATCGGAAAAATACACCTTAAAAGCAAGAGTGAAAAGATTGGGTCTTTTGCACGGAAGAAGTAAGAAGATCCAGCAACCCAATGTAAGCATCTAAGTTGATTTACCAGGTTTAGATAACATGGCACGGTTCCAAAGTTGCGAATATTTTTAATGACAGAAAATTGTAAGGTAATTTAGTAGTCTTTTTTGACCGACAGTAGCATCGTTGCATTAATGCTGATATTGTCTCTACTGCTGCAGCAGCACTGGATCCTTCCAGTGATCTCGGTGAGGATCGTGGCCTTCCCACCGAACTTCTACTCGAAAAACTCGAACTTGCGCCGGTGATACATCTTGTTCTTACCGATCTGTTAGAGATTAGAGACAACACGAAGGACGAATTGGAGATGAGATCGGGGAAGAGATCGGACATGTGGTGGTTGAAGGAGGAGAGATCGGAGGAATCATGACTGTATTTTCAGCAAATGAGAAAAGAGAAGGAGAAGGAAAAGGAAAAAACAAAAAATGGAGAGGATGGAGAGAGAAGGCACTGGAGAGATAATTAAATCTAATAACTGGTTAATTCGTTAGCGATAAGTCAGGAGAAAAACGGGAGAAATGAGTTTGGCTAATATAAAATTAGTGTTATTTTAGTTTATATAATATCAATTCTAAAACCTACTAAATTGATTTTGAACAACTAATTCAAACCATTCAAACCGATTTACATTATGAATAATGCGTTTATATACATTTTTTTTTATATTTTCAAGTTATTTTAGTATCAAATCAAGCGTTGAAAATCTTAAAAAATAAATGTATTAAAATTAACTTAAAAACTCACATATTTGACTGCTTGACTCAATACTAAATAAATTTGAAAAGTTATAAATTTTGCATATAAACTCACAATTAATGAAGTAGATCGGTTTGAACAGTTTGGATTCACTGTTTGAAGTCGATTTGATAGGTTTTAGAATTGATGTTATATAAGATGAAATGACACTAATATTATCCTAGCCAAATTCGTGAGAAATGGAGTGGGGATAAAAACCTTTATTAAAAAAAATGATGATTACATGAATCTTTGATTTCCACTATGCTACGTACATCAATAAAAAATATGAATATTATATTTGACTTGTAAAATATCCGATTTTTTTTTACCACCCTAATAAATCAAAATTAAATGAATATCACCCGTTTATTTCAAATTCAGATTTCACTACGAACTCAGACTCAGTGTGCAGACAGATCCCTAATCAAAACTCATACCCAGTACACAAACAGATCTGTGATATTCACACGTGTGACCTCTTTTGTAAATATTTTTTTATTGTATTACGTTTATGTATATAAATAACATATTTTATGCATACATTTTATCATTTAACATATAAGTAACTCTTATTAAATAGACAATTGAATAAACAAATAGGAGGGATCCTCTGTTTATCATTTCATACTACACTAGAAGGCGGGAGAATGAATTGTGCAGTATGACTGTATGACATTGGACATTTGAGTTTTTTTTTAATCTTCTGCGGTCAGTATGTGGAGGATCAGAAATTGGCGTTTTGAAATCCAATTCTTTTTCTTCCTCAAATGGTATTAGAGATGTGCATACAAGATTAGTGACGTCGTAATTTGAATCACATAGCATGTTGTGTGTTGTTACTATTTTATGTGTTGTATCGTGATTCAATTTAAAAAGATGATTACTGCACCTGTGATCACAGGCTTGCAACGATGATCAGATATTAATATTTTTATATTCAAAATCTTAACAGTTGATTCAAATCATTTAAATATGATCTCTATATGAATGATTTCGATATGAATATGTACTTGTAAACCAAAATTTATATATTTTTAAATTTTTTTTAGATGAGTAGAAAATCAATGTTTTTTAGATGGTCCAGAATTATTAGATCAAGTGATTTTCCATCTATAAAAAATATAGTAAAAAAAATCTAATAAAAGTAAAATTTAGTTACAAGTACACATTTATATGGAGATTATGTTTAATAATTCAGATACACTTTAGGATTTTTAAACTGAAAATTTGAGTCCATAGCACAGGCCAATATGCACTGCATAATATCATTGCCTGACTCTGATTTAATTTATTCAAGATTCATCATTCAATCTAAATATAAAGATCTAATCACGCTTGACTCACATGTTCATATGACGTGCTGTATTGTGATTAGATCTTTCGTATGCAACGTGTCATGTCAAATTTATGAAAAATAATCACATCATGTAAATAATCATAATATAAAACACACAAGTCATAGCATGTAACGTTAGAGTTAGAGCACTACAAAAATTCATACACAACGCGAGAAAGAGGACCAAAAATAAATTACATGAACTTTATTTGATCTACATAAATTAGAAAGAGATTCAAAGAAAAGACTTATATTGCAAAATCAACAAAATTTAGAATAAGCTCTTAAATGAGATCGGAATCGAACACGTGCCGTGATATAACTTTGATATAACTGTGTATCTTAATTTATGGAAACTTTGGATGATGAGGAAAATTAAGGGAACGGATGTCTACATTTGCTAGGTTTTATTATCTCCAATTTTATTTTAGTACTGTTTCAGTTTGGAAATTTTATATGATAAAATCAAATTATTGTTTTACTAAGGGAAAAAAAATATAATTATTGATTTGTTACTCCACAGGTAATGTCTTAAAAATTAACATTAACAACTTAAGTTCATGCAAACCATAGAGAAAAATAAAATCTGATACCGTACTTTAAGATATATACATATATGGATTGAGGTAACCATATATAATATACATAGCGCAGAACCACATATTGACCGAAATTTTTATTAATACTCAAAAAAATTATAAAATTACAAAATCTACTCAACTTTTCGTAATAATTTGAAATCTGTCCCTTTCGGTACCTAGACCAAGCCCCTCTTTTTGGTTATTTAGTCACTGGATCCAGAATTTGTCCGGTGACTAAATAACCGGTTTCAAAAAATAAAACCGATGACTAAATAACCGGTTTTGTGTTGTTCTTTTTTTTTTACAAAACAGAATTTTTTTAATTAATTTATTTTTTGTATTGAAATATTAGACATGTTAATTTTTTTTAAAATAGATGAAATACAATATAATTTAATTTATTATAAAGATTGCGACAAATAACCCGGATTAACATTTTTCAGACCAGATTTTTCACGACTGTAAGAAAAATTAATATATTTCTTTATGTGTTATTGGAAAAAAATAAATATTTTTTGAATGTGAGTTATTGATCGTGGTTCAAAAGTCACTTCTAGATAATACATAAAATATTGTGATTCTTCTAGTACATTTAATTTCTAAAAAGTTGTATCTATTTTGATCATTCTTATTGAATAACAATAATTAAATAATTTAAAGTGTTTTTTTTTCAAAAATAGATACACCTTTTTAGAAATTAAATATACAAGAAGGATGACAATATTTACTTTATTTACCTAGAAGTGACTTTTGAAACGGGATTAATAACTTAGAATCCAAACATTTTTTATTTTTTTTCAATAACACATAAAGAAATATATTAATTTTTCTTACAACCGCGAAAAATCCAGCATGAAAAATATTGATTCGGGTTATTTGTCACAGTCTTTCTAATAAATCAAATTATAATTATTCCATCTATTTAAAATTTTTTTTTCAATATTTCTAATATTTTAATAAAAAAAATTAAAAAAATTGTTTTGTAAAAAAAGAACCCGGTTATTTAATCACCAGTTATTTAGTTACTGATCTCAATTTCTGGATCCAGTGACTAAATAACAGGAAAGAGTGGTTTTGTCCGGTTATTTAGTAACCGAAAGGGACATATTTCGAATTCTTCTTAAAAGTTGGATAGATTTTGTAATTTTATAATTTTTTTGGATATTAATAAAAATTTCGGACATATTGATTCGTAGTACAAATTACTATTTTTATTTTCAAAGTCAAATGATTGCATGATTGTCTTATAAAAATATATTTTAGATTTTTTTTACTATTTATGTAAATAGGTAGGAAAAAAACTGTTTGTAAATGACTTAGAATCTTTGGGTCAAGGGATTTCTTACGTATGTAAAAAAAATATATAAAAAATTTATTGGTAAGTATATTTTCATACATAGATCATGTAAAACAATTAAAATCGATGGTTTGAACTTTAATAAAATATTATATTATTTCATAGTACTGTATACAAATCTGCTACGACTTCAGTGAGTCAAAAGTAAGTAGTAACCATGAAATCCCTGTTATTCGAAATCTAGTCGTCAAAATATTTTGAGATACGTGCACAGAAAAATGTTGCAAAAGTTACTTCGAGATTCGTTTTCGGAAAAAATTTAACAGTTAAATTCGAAAAGGCAGACATTTGAAAAGCACTGTTTACTCATAAAGAATTGCAGCATATTTATTTATCAGTACGATAACGATAACGATAACATGATGTAACTCTAATTGAGAGTTTGAGACGGATGAGTGACTCGGTCGGTACCAACTGCCAAAACTGAAACAGAGCAATTATGATAGCTAGGTAAACTTCAGTAACAGTAGCATTATTGAAAGGAAAAGGACCATTAATATCATCACTGAAAAGTTTTACAAAGATGCAGCAAATAAAATAATTTAACTTTACCAAAAGGAGAATCCGTACTTTTACGTCAGATTTTATTTGACCTTTTTTACCTGACCAAGAAAAGGACTGTACTGGCTCCTGCAAAAAAAAAGTTTTACCACTTCAAGAATTGAATCTCCTTTCATAAAAAAAAAAAAAAAAAAATTGAATCTCCTGTCTTATACAAATACAATTATAGCTAGCCTTTATAGGGAATTTATATTAAATGAAGTAATATAAATTTTGAATTTTTACTGTATCTAAATTCAAATATTTTTTTACCTCACAGGATATAAACACCAATTATAGGTTTATGATAATATTACCTTTTAGCATTGTTTTATTCTTCCTAATTCTTGAATATCTCAAGACTTTTTTTTTGTTGGAATAAAATAAAAATCTTGAGATATTCAAGAAATAGGAAGAATACAAGCAATGATAATATCTCAAGATTAATTTCCAAGAACTTGACTCTAAATCTTATCATTACTAAATAAGAAATTGTTCCTTTTTGATTAAGATCATATATTTTTCTCAAGAACAAATATTCTTTGATGTTTTTTATAATTAGAATTAAACTGCAGTAAATATTCGCTCAATATAATTTGCGAAAAAACTAACTTGAATTACTTGCAGAGATTTAGCAGATATTTAAGTTCCAACGACCGTTACAGGCAACTTTAAACCAATAAAAAAAACATAGAGATTTTATTTGTTATTATTCGCCCCCGTATTATAACTTAATTTCAACTTTCTCGTCACTTACGAACCCAATTCCGAAATTTTAATATACAAAGAGAAGTTAACATAAATACACACACAATCTCGCATTTTCTTCCTCAGTGTCCTTGAAACGGTCAAACCTCAAGACAGAAAATAAACAATATAATTTTAGTAGTCACAAACAAAACCAAATTCACCTGCTGTAAAATCAGCACGCACTTAGACGGTTAGACCTCGACACTACAAGAAGTAATCTGTTGAAAGCGAAAAGGTTTGCCTCCTTGTGTAACCAAAATCGCCGGGCAATTGACTGAGAGATGGTAGCGGTCCGATATCCAGCTCCCGACCTTCCACCGAATTCGACCGTCGACCTTCACATGTAGCATTATGTACCCAGCGTTGCAATCCTGCAAGATAGCATTGCCCAGGTATGGAGTAATCGGCACATTAAAGCCGCACAAGAATGGCGACCAAAATGCTATGTCGTTGGGGCGTTGGTAGAACGGCGGGAGCTGTGTTGGCACCGTAATTTGTTGGAATTTGTATGAGGCGTAGACGTCTGCGCGGTCGTACAAAATACCTACATGATCGTTCGGGTTGCGTGCTGCTATTGTCACCTGTGTTAGCCAGTAGAATTTCTTTTTTCAGAAAATTAAACAAACTCTCGCGCACACAATTAAGTTTTTAGTCATAAAAAGGAATTAGGGAACTGGTAATCCAATTGCATGTCATGGAAAGGAATTTCTATAATGCAAATATATGTCAAAGAAAATTAATGATCTCAATATTTTAAGCATAAAAGATAATACTTAACTGCAACACCTATACTTGAAATCTTACTCATATATAGATTATGAAATTTAGCTTCAAAAACATACCTGAATTACTGTAGTGAGACAATCGAAAGTAGGTGTAACGTTCAACTGGCTTACCGACGTGGCTTTGAGATAGAACCGGGGCTTTGTCGGGCGGAGCACAAGCCACACTATTAGAATAACAAACAAAACAAGGATGATGATGCCGACAATGCATGTGCACAGCTGCCAGTACACTCGGCGCTGGTCGCAGTCGTCATCGTCGTGTTTACCGCAGTCTTTCTTGCAATGATGACCGCAGTCTTCAATGGTCATGGTTGAGGGATTTCTTTTGTTCAAAAAAATAATAAATGTTCTCTTTGGTTTTTTAATGTGGTGGTATTAGTATATATGTAAAATTTTCTTGAGTTTGGTTTTTATAAATTTTATGGATAAGAGATGAACTGAGGAACTAAGGATGTGTGAGTGGAAAGCAGACTTAAGTGAGCGCATTAGGGATTTTGTGGAGGTGAATAAATAATCGTTGTTCATGCTTTCAGATTGTGACCCTTACAAGGATATTTAAATTTTTGATTGCTCAGTCATGATAATAATTTGCAAAAAATGCTTTATTTGACGAAATCACTAATTAAATTAAGTCCGTCCGTACCTTTTAGAATAATATATTCTAATTCTAATTCTAATTCAACACTTTCAATTTCACTGTTGACTAAGAGACGTATTTAATATCATCAAGATTTAGTGAAAATGGAGGTCTAGAATATTATTTTTTTCTGACAAAGAATGCATTCAAAATTTCAAATCCAATTATTATTATTTTATTTCAAACATTCTGGTTAGTGGCTAAGCAAGAGTTGTAAATTTATTGCAAACCAAAATAATCTAAGAAAAGAAATTAACCTTATCTGATATGACATGTCGATGAAATAATTATATAGTGGAACTTACATTTCAATTATAGTTGGCGAAGAGGTTGGGAGTTCTTAATTGCGTAGGTCTGTATCACCTTTTTTTAACGACAAATAGCTGAAATGTCAAATATTTGACAGCAAGCGCAAATTCACTGGTAGACTGATAGCAGCCTATACCAGTCCAGTCCAAATATCGATCAATCGGATTATCATTTGACAGGAAAAACTGGCGTAGTAAAATACCGATAAACTATTATTAATTGTTATGTAGTCGAGCGAATGAAAATTTGTTGATTATTTTATATTTTCGCCAATCTATGTACATATAATTAAGAAAGTTAGTTGATTGAAGACTTCACATAATTTTAAATAATATATAAAATTGTATGGTTTTCAGAGTTCAAGTCTTCAAGATGTTAATTGATTCAAGACTTTTACTAGATCAAGATTTTTTTTTTTTTAAAAAAAAAAACACATTAAATAATCCATATATCGTTGTAAATTATACTTCAAAATCGTAACAATTAAAAAAAAAAAAAAATCTGTTTTAACAGCTTGAAATCGACATTTCAATTAAAAAAAAAAAAGGCTGATGGGATGGCGCAAAGGCTCCTCTTTATAATAGGGGGAATTTCATGTATACCCCTCAAAAACTTCAAAATTACGTATTTGCCCCTCTAAATTTGGAAATTACGTATTTCCACCTCTAAAGTTAAAAAACTTACATATTTACCCATTTCATTGTTTTTTATATTAAAACTCATTCTAAATATATAAAATACCTATTTTACCCTTCATTAAAAGTATAAAATACCCCATCAAACTCAAATTTGAATATGAAGGGTTTTTCTACTGTTCGATCCGCACGTATTGCAATAAGATTATTGCGTGTTCACTTCAAGATTCGTGCTAATCTAGCCTGCACGAATCTCAAAGCAATTTTGATATGTGTACATCGCATTAAGATCTGTGTGCATTGCATCAATTTCAGTGTTTGTTCGCTTCAAGATTTGTGCTAATCTAGTCCGCACGGATCTCAAAGCAATTCAGACGGTAGAGGAACCTTTAGATTCAAATTGGAGTCAAATGGGTGTTTTATACTTTTTAATAAAAGGGTAAAATAGGTATTTTATAAATTTAGAATATATTTTAATAGAAAAGACAATAAAATGGGTAAATATGTGAGTTTATGAAATTTAGAGGGGCAAATATGTAATTTCAAATTTTAGAGGAGGAAATATGTAATTTTGAAGTTTTTGAGGGGTATACGTGAAATTCCCCCTTTATAATAAGTTTGGCTCCTACAGGAATGTGACGTATCGAACAGGATGCGGATTCTTTTAAGAAATTCGGATCACCCCAGGTACCTGACTCAAAAGCAAATTACAAATGAACGGTTCAAATTAGTTTCTTTTAACTCAGGCACAAATCTCGAAAAGGGCCTCTATAGTTTCTGTAGGTATCGAATTAATCTGAACCGTCCGTTTGTAATTTTCCTGGATCAGGTACCAGGAAGGATACGTATTCCAGGTTAAGATCGACCGTCCATATTTTTGTTTTTCTATTTTAAGAACAAGTATACAATTCAATAATACTCTCGGATCAATAAAAAAAATAACATCAGCTTAAAACTGAATCTTGAGTTCTTGACCATATAAACTTGAACGGACGGTCTATAGTATGCTTGAGACAAAAAAAAATAAAAATTCCAAATTCGTATCCTGAGTTTAACTCCAACTTTGAGTTTGAATTCGGATAGTTCGATTTAAATCCGTACGAATATTAAAAAATTTCATGTATTTTATACATGAGCAGAGATGGAGATTATTAGATAGGTGTGATCCCTTGAACATAGATCCAATCTTTCGATTTTTTGAATTTCTTTTTTTCTGTTTCTCGTGGTATCAAAATATCGCTCTGCCTGGATATCTTATCTGGAAAATGAATATCTCCAGAAAAGATTTTTAGTTCAATATATTTTCTTGTTTTCTCCACTTGGACTAATCCACCCATTCGGCTTCTTTTATTTAAAGTGAGCCATGTATTATTTCGCAATCCAATTCTGCAGTAGTTCGTTTAAAAAAAAAAAAAATTGAATCCAAATCCGACTTATGTACATAGTGCGATTTGAAAAAAAATATCATTAAATGTGATTTGTCCGAAGAAAAAAGAATATAGCGAGAGAGCAATTTTAAATAAGTAAAATCGCAATTAAAAAAAAGCGGCTCAGACAGATATAGAGACGGAAAATGAAACCTGATTTGATAGATATCTCAAGCTAAGGCAGATACGGAAAATGAAACTTGATTTGATAGACATCTCAAGCTAAGGCAGATACGGAAAAAGAATTATAGAGACGATTCGAATCTGTTTAAAAAATAACCTGATTCAAACCCGATTTGTCAAGTAAATCCAAATTAAATCTCGAATTCGATTTCTGTCCACTCCTGATTCTATTTCTGACTATGCCACCGAATACGAGTCAAACTGATTGAAATTATGATCGCACAGTCTAAACTTGCGTTAATTACAGAGGATGCGTATTAACAAAAAAAAAAATCCAATCTGTACAATTGAAGTGGAGCCGAACCCGGAACCCGCAATAAAGACAATTTGTAGAATTTCTTCGATTTCTGTGGCCCATTTAGCAGTGCATGAATTTATGGTCTTATCACACCTAATTTTTTGCTTACTAAAGGACAAAACAGGAGCAGTTTAGGGATATATATGCATCATATTATTATCTAATACGGTTGGGGGGTATTGACAGAGGAACAAAGCCAAATTAAAGGCGATATAGTTGGTCGATAACTCGTGTGTATAATTGTACATAAACATTTTTATTTTCTCTTTAATTTAATTGTACATAAACATTTATATTTTCTCTTTAATTCAATACAAATGAGATTTTAATAGTATAGAAAATATTCCTAAATTGCTCTCTTAATTCCTTACATATTTTTTACATTCACCTTCAATAGCCATTGTTGAGTAAAATACTAACTTATTCTAGAAAAATAAAAATAGAAGGTCATAAATTGGTATGTTCTCTTTCTGGATCCGACTCCGCTGCTCTCCAAATAGAAAAATAGAATCTTGTTATTCAAAATTTAACAGTTCAATTTTTTCATGAATGAATCTCAACATAAATGAATGGTTAGGTTTTAAATAGCAGAGTCTAGCTCTCTTATTTGGAGAGCAGCGGAGTTCAGTGTTCCCTTTGTTATGTCAACATGACATTTTGTTATTACCGCGTTATAAGATAGTTTTTAGTTTATTTATAAAGCATTTCTTCTGGACATTTATATTAGCTGTCATACATGCATGCCTTTAAAAAATAATTCAAATTAACTAATTACAATTATAAATGCATTTACGCCGACAGCCTCTGCCAGCTTTTCCCTAAAAAAAATTATAAATGCATTTTTATTTTTTAAATAAGATATATCATATCTGGGCAAACTAATAAGAAGTTGACTAAAATCAAAGTGGTAGTTCTTAAGTTTTGGTGCTATCAATTCGTTTTTTAATTTTTTTTAATTTCAAAACGTCGATTTGAACTGTTCAAGTCAATCTCTATATTAAAATATGCTTGGAGACCAAATTTTATATTTTTCTGAATTTTTTTACTATTTATTAAGCCATTTTGAAAATCGCTGATGCAACGGTGCTTCTGATTTTACTATTTTGTTAAGCCACCGTTGGATCAACAATTTTCAAAATGGCTTAATAAATAGTAAACAAATAAAAAAAAATGTAAAATTTAGTCTCCGAGCATATTTTAATATAGAAATTGACTTGAGCTGTTTGAATCGACATTTTAAACTTTGAAAATAAAAAAACGAATTGGTAGTACCAAAACTTAAAAACTACCACTTTGATCTTAGCCAACCTCAACTAATAGTCAATTATTATCTTTAGCAATTGAATTTCCTCAGTTTTTTTTTTATATATCGAGAGACCAAATATATATTAAATCGAACTAAAATACACATGAAACAAACTTGAAGGAATCTTCTCCAACTATAATTTTCTAATGTAGATAATTTCAACGATGTTAAATCTAAAAAAATTATTATATAGATGTAACAAAAAAAAAAAAAAAAAGATGTACCCTCATATTCATAATTGATTTCGATACGTTTGAATAGTTAAAATTTTGAATTAGACATCTTCTTTAATAGGCCAAATTGAATATATTAAGTACTTTTGTTATTTGAATATTTATTTATTTCTTTCTTGAGATGAGAGGTTTCTTTCCAAATAAACTTATTGTTAACATAACGTCATAACCTATATTGTACTACTTGTAGGCGCTACAAGTATTTGTAAAAGAAAAAATCATGGAATAGAATTTGGGGTGTAATTAAGTTTATTAAGGTTCTTGGTGAATTCAAGTTTAAAATCCATCGAATCTACTTTAAATGATGAATCTGAATTATTGAAATTTATCTACCTTACAAGTGATGTGTCTACATTTAAAATTTTAAGCATTTGAATTAATTTAGTATAAAGTCAAGCGGTCAAAATTAGAAGGTCAATAATTTAATTTTAATGTATTTATTTTTTGAATGTTTTTTGACCAATTGATTTTATGTAAAATTAATTTCAAAATAAAAAAAAATTACATGTAGATGCATCACTCGTAAAGTAGACGAGTTTCAACAGTTCAGATTTATCTTTTGAAATCAATTCGATGAGTTTTAGACTTGAATTCACCAAAAAGTTTGATAAACTTAAGAACACCCTAGTTTTACTAAAAAAACATGACACATTGTCTTTGCTAAAATATATAAGCATGTCTTGAGTCACGAATTACATTATTCTCTGCTTTTCACCTACGGGTGTTAGTCCGGTCCGGTTTAATTAGTTGAACCGAAAGAGTTCGGTTTAAATGGTTTGGTTTTTCTGATTAATTATTAAATGGGTTGGTTCAGATGTTTAGTTTATTTTACTAAAACTGGTTTAACAATTTAGTTTGGTTTAGAAATTTTAAAATCGGTTAGACCAAACCGATCAAAAATTTTAAACATGTCACCCGTCCGAACTAAACATTAAAAAATATCATAAATTACGACATAATGTATCGCTTGGTTCGGTTAAAAACCTGTTAGACCATGAATGAAACAAAATTTTTACATCCATCTTAAAAGTTCAAAAAATAAACAAAAAAAATGTTTATTTTTAAATTTTTACAAATTTAAACCGGTTCAACCAAACAAACCAAAATTTAGTTCAATTTGTTCGATTGAATTTTAATTAATTCGATTGGTAAGTTTATTTCAGTTAATTTGGTTAAATTTTTGAAAGCCAAATAAAAACTTAATTTACCTATTTTATTTTGATTTTAACCAAACCAAACCAAACCAAAAAAAACACCTCTATTTGCAACGTTTACAATAGAACCAACGTTTGTCACATTTTATTCGTACCAATCAATAGTAACATGATATGCCATCTAACAATAAATTGATTAATAAATTAAATAGTGTCTCAGAAGGTAAACTATAGGCATCAACAGGACTTGCTATAGACAAACCAGGTTCAATCTGATAGATTCTGACCTGTTCGAGTGGACCAGGCTTCTATGAGACTCAGAATAGACAGCTGAGTTTATTAGGTTCGTTAGTAGGTGGATTTAAACCCATTACACAAAAACCAAAGTACCAAACCACAAGATATACCTACTAATTTGTATTTTTTTTAAGAACATGATATGATATGTGTCAGTGTTATGAAACCTCCTCCCTTCATCCCTTACCAGCACACATGTAAAGCCAATAAGGTTGTTCTACCGACTTCTACTAAATGAACACGCCGTTTGAAAAATAAATAAATTAATTAAATATCAGATTTCTCAGGGTCTATTTCTATTCATGAGTATTCTAGCACAATATACAAATTGCCAACACAGACCATACTTATATTTATTTTTGATGTGGTATTGTCAAATTAAAAAATTCAAGTGTACACAAAATTCAAATACTGAGTTAATTAAATTATGGGAGAAGTATCACAATTAGTATGGAAACATATATCAATTTAAATTAGTCGACTCTAATTTTTCAAATTGGGTCATGAGACATCATCAATATAAAGAATTTCATGGTATATTTTCTCAAGTCCATCTTGGCAATTTAGATGAAAAAACATGATAAATTGGATGGACTCGGCAATTCCAAGAATTTCCGAGGAACTCTCCATATTCTTCAAGAAATTAAGTGAGAAAACGCTGCCTAGAAGAAATCTGAATTTTGATGCCAAAATCGATCTCCTATTTCATTCAGCCATTCATGAAGGATCCGTAAAACAGTAAAACAAAAACTTGAACCGGTTTTTATATTAATGAATTGCCCAGAAATTTTCAAAATAGGTCAAGTATAATACTGATACAAGAACAATTCAAATTTTTTGAGTTGGACAATTTTGTAAAGATATCAATGATGTATTCTAAAGAGAGATGCAAATTAATTTTTTTTTTTTTTTTTGGAAAACAGTTTTCAATCAAAGCCAATTACCATCCCACATCCGTAATGAAAACCTAGCAACATATATATCACATAAAATAGCAATCGGCCACTCCATTCTCAGCATTATAATTATATTATAAAAAATGTGGTTGGTAAAGGGTCCCTCTAACCTTTAGGGGTGACCTTAGCCGTAGTAGAAAGGCAAGTAGTCCTTTAGCGACTTGATGTGATCAAGTTGGAAACGAAAAGAAAGTACCAAAATAATCTTCTAAAACCATCCAATGTATCCACATTTGACTCGCCAACAACCAGCCCTTTGTCCCATTGCAAGAGCCCCACTGCCCCATATCTCACTCCACTATTGAATTATCTTTATTTCAATTCATATATAATATATATTTATTTATTATCTTTCGCTATTGAACACACACACACACACATCATTTCTTTTATCACCACCCACAACTTTGTCACCTATTTGTCTGTTGCATGCTATGAATTATCAGATATTGGCTTGTGGTTTAAAATATTAAATTATATATAGCTAGAAAGTGGAGGAATTATGCTTAGGTTATTAGGTTAACAAACGCTAGCTTGATAGTAGGTATTTAGGTGCACTATTAGAGTTAGGCAAGGGGCAGAATTAAGGGTCGCCTTAAAATGATTAATGCTTGTGAAAGTGTTGGAACTACTATTCCACTTTGCTTCAATTTTAGAATTTGTAGGTATATATAGGAGACCCAAGACCAAATAGATAGGACAAATGGGAAGCTTAGTTTGGTTATTGATAAATTTAAAGCTTAATTGTAGCAGTTCATAAAGTAAATTAGTGTTTAAAGCCAAATTTATAATTAGGAACTTGCTTTTTACCATACTATGTTAAAAGAAGTTCAATATATATTGAGTAAGGCTTACCATAAATTGTAATGTATAGATATTTTTTTACTTTAGACTATAAATCATTGGATTCAAAGTTCAAATAACTGATTCAAACCGCTTATCTTGTTCTCCATATTAATATGTGTTTGGAGACTAAATTTTATATTTTTTGAAAAAAATTTACTATTTTTTTTAGATTTATTGAAAGCCATTATTTTTCAGACAAATCTGGACCATAAGAAAACAATGATTTTCAATAAATCTAAAAAATAGTAAAAAATTTCTAAAAAATATAAAATTTGGTCTCCAAATACATATTAATATAGAGGACAAGATGAACAGGTTTGGATCTGTTATTTGAACTTTGAATCCGGTGATTTATAGTCAAATGTACAAATATGTCTATATATTGCAATGTATGATATTGGTAGCCTTACTCTCTCTCTCTCTCTATATATATATATTTAGAGAGAGAGAGAGAGGAGGGTTCAAATGCCTCCATTTTTAAAAACTTAAATAACTCAAAGTTTAAAACATAAACATCAAAATAAAATTGTTAGATGTGATCTATGTTATTTTCTCTATGTGTCTATAAAAATATCACATTTTGATTTTACTTTTATGTGAATCAAGAAGTTAAAAAAATCAATGTTTATAAATTATCCACATTAGTATACATTTTTACAAGCTCAAGATGACAATTAAAACAAAGTTGAAATGACATAATTTTTTACATGTGCATACATAAAATGATCTAGTTAATATCCAACGATTTTATTTTGAATTTCAAGATTTAAATTTTGAGTTATTATAGTTTTAATAATAGAAGCATGATGGAGGCATTTGAACCCTCCTCATATATATATATATATATATATATATAGAGAGAGAGAGAGAGAGAGAGAGAGAGGTAGGCTAATAAACAATCGATTATTTCCTAGCCTCCCGTGCAACCAAGTTGTTTCAAATTTTTAAAGTCGAAATGATTGATCCAAACCGTTAGATGTGATCTCCATATTAAAATGTGTTAGGAGACCAAATTTTATATATTTTTTTGGATTTTTTTTACTATTTATTAAGCCACTTTGAAAATCGTTGATCTAACGGTAGCTTCTGATTTTACTGTTTGGTTAAGCCACCATTGGATCAGCGATTTTCAAAGTGACTTAATAAATAGTAAAAAAATTCCAAAAAAAAATATAAAATTTGGTCTCGTAGCACATTTTAATATGGAGATCACATCTAACGGTTTGGATCGATCATTTAGACTTTAAAAATAAAAAAATGACTTGGTTGCACAGGAGGCTAGAAACAATTTAATTATTTATTAGCCTACCCCCCCCCCCCCCCCTCTCTCTCTCTCTATATATATATATATATAGAGGTTGGCCACTCTACTTCTATAAGCATATGAGGATATCTTATAAGTCAATTTTTCATTTTTGAAATAAAAAAAGTCAGTCTGAACCGTTAGATGTGAGCTCTATATTGACATGTGCTTGGAGACCAAATTTTATATTTTTCTGAATTTGTTTACTATTTATTAAGCCACTTTGAAAATCGCTGATCTAATGGTAGCTTCTAATGGTAGGGTTTAGCATTTGCATTTCACTTGATGATTCTAATGGTCAAAATTTTAATTGTTCATAATCGAAAGATTAATTCAAAATGTTATCTACATATTGAAAATTTACAATATACTAAATTGAGCTATTTAAAAAAAATAGTTGCATATATTGATAATAATTATAAATATTCAAGTTAGATAAAATAATACTATTTTAAAAAGTAACTGGATAACTTTTAAATTACAACAAAAGACAAAGTTGCATATCAATTATTTGACTTACACAGTAAAAATTAATGTAGGCCTAAACATATGGTCATCTCTCTATATAAACTCAATATTTTTAATTTTCACAAGATAAATCTGAAAAAATAGATAACAAAGTCATGGAAGTTCTTCTTTGAGAAAAATATTAACATTTCGTAATAGATAACAAAAGTGCACAAATATTAAAAGAAGAGGGTTCCAATGCCTTATTTTTTTTTATATCTTATCATACCTCATATTTTATATTTTCGTTTTCAAAATTCAAATTGTCAATCCAAACTGTTCAACAAAATATTTATACTAAAATATGCATGACGATGAAATTTTATATTTTTGGAAATTTTTTTGCTATTTTTGAAGATAGATACAAAATCACTGTTTTTAAACCGTTCAAAAACAGTGATTTTCTATCCATCTTAAAAAATAGTAAAAAATTTCTAAAAATTATAAAACTTCATCCTTAATAATAAGAAAAGAAATTTGAATAGTTTGCAAACGTTTGCAAACTTTAATAATAAGAAAAGAAATTGATAAAGTGACCAATTTCATTGGTACGAAATTAATTATTCTTTAGTTGCCCCGGAGAAGGATTTTAATGCTCCAAATTTCTGGCGTCCTAAAATGTCACGTACTTTTCTATCTATATTAAAAAAAAAATCTAAAATGTCAAAGTAAAAGTGCAATATTATTTATTTTCACAAGAAATGCTGAAATTTTTAAATATACCATATTTCTAAAAATAATAAATCAAAACATCATTTTTTTTAAATGTTAAAAATGCCATGGCCGCATCTTGTACAAGCGACCACCTTCTTGGTGGCCGCATCTAGGCAAAGCAAGCAAAAAAAAGAGCCACTTCTACAGAATGAGACCATGGCCACTTCTAGGAGAGAGAGAGAGTTGGGCTAAAATGAGCTACAGAGTAAAACAAGTTTTTACTCCATGGTACTATATTTTCATTTTGAAAATCCAAACAATTGATCCGAACCACTCAACACTATCTCCATATTGAAATGTGCTTGGAGACTAAATTTTATATTTTTTAGAATTTTTTTACAATGTATTAAATCACTTTGAAAATTGTAGTTTTACTATGAATAGTAAAAAACAATAAAAAATTTTGGACCATTAAATTAGCGATTTTCAAAGTGGTTTAATAAATAGTAAAAAAATTCCAAAAAATGTAACAATTGGTCTTCAGGCACATTTCAATATGGAGAACATGTTGAAAGGTTCAAATCGGTTGTTTGGTATTTCAAAATAAAAATATGGTGTGGAGTACAGATGCATTTTACTCCATGGCTCACCAAGTCAATCCATATATATATATGAGGAGGGATCCAATTACACCCTATGTTTTCAAAGTGCAAACAGTTGATCCAAACTATTCAACATGATGGATATGTTAAAATGTGCTTGCCGATCAAATTTTATATTTTTCTGAATTTTTTTACTATTTATTAAGATGAGTACAAAAATTAAATAGTTTGAATATAGTGATTTTGTTAAATGCTTAATAAATAGTAAAAAAAAATCCAAAAAATATAAAATTTGATCTACTAGCACATTTTAACATATCCATTATGTTGAACGGTTTGGATCGACTGTTTGCACTTTGAAAATGAAAAGTGTAATTCGTTGTCATAAAAAATGGTGTAATTGGATCTCTCTCTCTCTCTCTCTCTCTATATATATATATAGAGAGAGAGAGATGGGCTACGGTGAGTTGCGAAGTAAAGTGACTATTTTACTTTACGCTCATATTTTACAATTTAAAGTTCAAAACGTCGATCCAAACCATTCATCTTATTGTGCTTGGAGACCAAATTTAACATTTTTTAGAATTTTTTTAATATTTATTAAGTAATTTTGAAAGTCGCTGATCTGATGATCCAGAAAATTTTACTTTTTTTTTACTGTTAACAGCAAAACAACAATTTTCAAAAATACTTAATAAATAGTAAAAAAAATTCCAAAAAGTATAAAATTTGGTATTCAAGCATATTTCAATATGTATTAAACATCTAATGGTTCGGATCAGTCATTTGGATTTTCAAAATAAAAATATGGTGTGAAATAAAAACGTATTTTACTTTGCAACTCACCGTAGCCTACATATATATAACATGCAGTATTTCATAGCACAATAAAATTATTTATATTCAATTTCTCATCATTTTTTTTTTCACAAAATTGTATCTATCTTCGTCGAGAATACAGTATATAGTATATAGTATATACTATCCTAATTAATATGCTCCGAAAATATAATAGGGATCAACGCATGTCAACTGAAGTAAACGGCAAACGCGGCAGGTACAAGGGACAGGATAAGAGAGGAAGCTTCTTCTGGCCCCGGTAGCTTTTAATAAAGGGACGGAATGAGAGGACATCAGGCTAACTGAGATATACGAGAACAATAAAACAGAGTTGCACGAAGTAAAAACGCATATTTTTAAATTAAATTTCAACTTTAAAAAAATTAATAATAATAATACATTTTTGTTTGTCAATTTTTAGGTTGAGAGACAAACAATGTATTTTTATCTAGTAGTTAATTTTATGTTGTGATTACCAGCTTGTTTGTTATAATATTTTGAACAATTATCATTTAGGAGTACTTTTATTGTATTGAATATTTATTTCATGTTCGTTAGGCGTATCTTAATTTAGTATTTCTAAATCAAAACAAAATCAAACTACTTCGCATATATGTAACGACATTGCCAACATAATATTTCTTCTAACAAACATAAAATATTTTTAAAATTAAATACCATACACAACTATAACTAACTATTTTCTAAAAAAAAAAACACAAAACAATAAAATCTGCTAACTTTATAAAAAAAAAATAGGGCCGCATCTCCTAGAAGCGGTCCGTTTTTCTGCCCGCATTGCCTTGATGCAGCCATTGAGAAGGTGACCGCTTCTATAGAATGCCGCCATGGCATTTTTAAAATTTTCAGAAAAAAATGGTGTTTTGATTTATTATTTTTCGGAATATGGTATATTTAAAAATTCGGCAAGAGATGGGTGTACATATTTTTTTATAATATTTACAACTCATTTCATACAATAAAAAAGAGGAGAAAAAAGATAAAGGTATTTAGTTAACTGTGATGGATTAACTTTAGATCATCAAATTTTGACCTCTTGATCTAGTATAAAATAAGTTCAAAAAAAAATATATTTTTTCCAAATTGCATTTGTTTTTGACATATTGATTTTAGAAATCCATATATATATATAGAGAGAGAGAGAGAAAGAGATTGACTTGGGTGAGTCATGGAGTAAAACATATTTGTACTCTACGCCATATTTTCGTTTTGAAAATTTAAACAACCGATCCGAATCGCTCAACACGATCTCCATATTGAAATGTGCTTGGAAACTAAATTTTACATTTTTTTGAAATTTTTTTACTATATATTAAGCCACTTTGAAAATTACTGTTTTATTATAAATAGTAAAAAATAGTAAAAAAATTTTGGACCATCGATTAGCGATTTTAAAAATTGGTGTTTCACAAAATTGTATCTATCTTCGTCGAGAATACAGTATACAGTATACAGTATATAGTATATACTATCCTAATTAATATGCTCCGAAAATATAATAGGGATCAACGCGTGTCAACTAAAGTAAACGGCATACGCGGCAGGTACAAGGGACAGGATAAGAGAGGAAGCTTCTTCTGGGCCCTGTAGCTTTTAATATAAAATAAAAAAAAGTGTGATAACTGACAAAAGGTTGCGTCTTAAATTATACCATGAACAACCACAAGTGTGACCTAAGACATCGCAATTATTCATATTGCATTATTAATTATTTATTATTGCAATCTCCAGCTTAGTTTTTATAATAACAACAAATTATATGCACATGATATGCTTTTTATCATGATTCGCCAATGTGTGAAACCCGCACGACTACGCCACAAAAAGTGCGATTAATTTCTAATTGATACTCGTCTAATCATTGACTTATACGAGTTCCTAATTAAAGTATCATTGAATTTAACTAAAAACAAAGAAAAGAAATTGTAGTTTTGAGCGTACTTCACATTCCCCTTTCATTAATTACATTGCAGAGATTGCTTTTTAAAACGTTTATTATTTCAAATTTATCAATAAAATATGAAATTAGAGGATTGATCCCATCTTATTTTCAATTTTTTGTTTTTATTATATCGCAGAGATGACTATGAGATGACAAAAGAGAAACACAATATAATAATGAGATTAAAAACTTCAAATTACTCCAATATATTTTACTCGATTTCGAATATCCCTCACATGAAAGATGTTTCATGCAACTTATTAATCTCTCTATTTTTTTAATAAAAGTTGAAGGTTAAGCTAATTAACTATTTAATATTTTTATAATACAATAAATGATTTTTTGAGATTTCAAATTCACAACCTTTTATATAGAAGTCATGTGTCTTTATCACTAGATCAAAAACTAGTTATTTATTAACCTCCGTATTATATCATGTTTTAAAATGAACTTAACTCTTAATAATTCTCTAGCAAAAGTGAATGAAATCCAGGAGCAAATTCGGTAACTAACACATCCAATAAATGAAAAGAAAAATGAGAATTAACATAGAATTTCGCCGTAACAACATATCTATCATAATTTTATTTAAACTCAAACAAAAAAAGGAATCAGACATCTAATGGTTCAACACTCATCATCCATAAACAAACAAAAGTTGCTCGCGTACTTGGCAAACTTATCTTCTTATGTACTTTATTTCATGTCGAGATCGGAAGATTGTGCAACCTCGGCTCTCCAATTTTGAGTGAGATCTAAACGAACCAATCAATGTACATATAAGTTTTTTTTCCTAGAAAAGCCGATCAGGTTTAAAATTCAAAAAATACGGTTTGAGTGTTGTCCTAGTTAATGAGATACTAGGAGAGATGTAAGTCCTTATTCCATCTTAATAAAACAGTTAGATCAATATATTGCACGATGCTGATGCAAAATCAATGAACTAACTATAGCATATATCTACATTGCATGATCTTTTAATCATATTCATTCACAGCAGGTCTCACGAACTTGGAAATTAAGTTCCAGTTTTTTCTGCAATAGCTGATTTTAAGAAATGCAATCACCTAAAATCAGAACATTCCAAATTATACTGCACGTTTGACCTTGCATCAGAAAAATATACTGCATTACATTTAGTACTTACTGGTACTAAATCTGATAAGGCACCAACCATAACAGTGCCAATAGTCAGTAATGGGAGTTTGGCACAAATTTGAATTTTGTTTCTTATTTATTCCCAAATTAAACTAAATTCCTAAATCCTCACATCTCAAGCTGGGGAGAGAAATTGATCTTACCATACCAGTACTCAATTGTTTGGCAATAATATTTTTTTTATTTTTTTGAAGGTTAATGGCTTTAAATGCCTACTAACAATTTCATTGATAAAAAAATGATTTACAACAAATCAAATGACTCTTCTTCTTAGATCTAAACTCATTTATTCTCATATAATCATGTAAAATAATAATATGGTTGAGGTGTATCCTTTTTGCTTAAACCATCACTTCCAAACACCAAAGATGTATTGCTCTAATTTTTTTTTTTTTTTTTTTGCCTTTATTCTTAAACAAGTCAAAAACAATTTTTCCTTTATCAAACATAAATATCTGTTCCTGCAGCCACTGCAAATAGTTGTCTAATTACTGGTATAAAGAGGTGGCAAAGGAATTGTTTCTTACCAGCTTTACCAAATTACAAGGATCTCAATACCAGTATTTTCATAGTAAAGTTTCATAAACATGAGAGTTGTTTCTATTTAGATTGAGTATCATTGAATCTATCAAATTTTTCCCAAAGTAACTTCTTGAATATTGAAGCTGGGTGGAATTAGAGGGTTCACTATCACACTGCATGCTGACTGCACCGATCCAGAAGCTGAAATACCTAACATGTATTGGATACCTTTTTTCTTTTTTCTTTTTTTTTGAGTAAAGATTGGAAATGAAGCCACTCAACTATTTAATACCCTCATTATTATAACAAAGAATTTCGAATCCATGACTTCTCGTATAGAGACCATGTGTTGCTCTATTGGGTACCTATTATTATACCCATAACCTATCCAATATTGTTTCTGATCTTTACAACGATCCCTGTTCTCATTTAAATTCTGTACCAAAGAAAAGCCTTCTCTCATCAAAATTGGAACGGTAGAGAATTTACGTAGCAAGATGAACCTATTCCTTCCAAACCCTGTTATTATTCTCAGAAGGCAAGAAAATTCTAGTTAGAGATAGATGAGGTCTTAACAAGGCTTAAGCAATCCTTAACAGAGTGAAGATCTTAGTGTAACTTTTTAAAGAAATACTAACAAGGAGAGAAGAGAACCAGCACAAGAGCAGTAGCGTCAACAAAAGTCAATAGAGAGAAATAGAGATAAAAGACACAGGCCTCCAGACAACCATACGTTACTGTCAGAATTTCAGTGTCCACAATATTGTTTTCAGTTATCCAAAACTCCAATTTGAGAGGAATCAAGAAACAAAATTGGACTGTTCGCACCCAGATTTCAGAATCCTGAAATATTTCAGGAGAGAAAGAAGAGACAGGAGAGGAGGAATTTGAGAATTCTGAAATAGGGGCAAGGATTTCAGCAGATTTGAATTCCACAACTCTATAAAAGAGAGCCGAAAGAATTCTGTATATATATCCATCTGTTAAAACCCGGTATACTCTCTTTTTTACTTATGGGTAGATAAAATAACTTGAAATTTATGCCCTCTTTTGTTTTCGTATGATTTAAATACTAATAAATTGTGGCACTTCAAGCTAAAACTGAGACTCAAATAGTACATTCCCTAATGTCAATCAGTAATAAACGAAGAAAATGATCCAGTAATGTTTTTTTAATTTGAGCAGGTGCACTTACACGTATACAATCTACTGAGAGTGACCCATGGCTAAAATCAACGAGTCAATGAAGCCATGCAGTTGTTAACATGGCCTAAGACATACAAATTTTTTCTAATTTAAGGAATTTCATAACAAGTCCCCCGTGGGTAAGGATACTAGTCTTCAATTTGAATCATGCAACACAACACTGAATCAAACAGATCATTCAATTCACTTATGTTGGTCTCTTATCATGTATGTGTTTGACATGACACCGACAATTGTATCCTAGTAAAAATTGAATAAACATCGCCCAAAATCACGCTGTGTTGTGCAATGCTGCATAGGGTGCAATATGTTCGTTCGTATTTCTAATTGAATTGAATTATCCTACATGAATTGTGAAATTAATAGAGTTTTACAATATTATCTTATGCACACCAGACTGAAGGTTCATCTCACAACAGTTGAACTATATTCTTCGATGCAAAAAACCCTCAAAACCAGACAAAGCTTATTTAGCTGAGAGCGTCTCAATCTCAAGTTGCATACACTCATAATTTCTTCTCCAAAAAAAACAAAAGTGATGATGAACAGAAATTCCCATGGACAGATGGACAGATTGAGGATTATATGCACCACAACTTAATATCTCAAGGATTCATCTCAAACTTTTGCATTCATAGCCATGTCAAGTAACTCCAGTTGAGTTTGATGTAGTAGGAATATTTCTCTCCAAAAACCAAGAATGAAAATAACCAATTTAAGCTACCAGCTGGTTGAATCTGACATTGGATTTGAAATATAATTTCGACAGCATAACCCCAGTGCCAAAAAAAGGTGGCAAAAGACAATGCTCTATATATGCATTATGAAATTTATAGTAATAATGATTTTACCGAGGGCTCGTAATCCTTGCGACTTTGCCTGACTTGATGGGTTAAATGGATCTAGACTGGAGTAAGCATTCCTATACCGCCTGCAGGTCATGATCCAACAGAATTGAGGATCTTTATAATTATTTTTTATTACAAAAATGTACCTGGAATGTACAGAGCTTATAAAAGCTAGAGAATAAATAACTACAGGACAGCGGTTCAAATTTCATAACCTGGACCCCTGCCCATTCCAGCAGACTAACCAACTCAGCTACTGAAATTCTTAGACTAATTAACAGTTAAACAAATGGTATGTACTGAACTTATTACAGGTCAGGTTGACTGGTCGTGTCGATGCTGGTTCAGCTATCTCATCCAGCTGGCTTGACAAGACAGGTTTGCACATAAAAGAAGGAGAATAGATGAGGTCGACCTGTCCCAAACCCATTCCATTACCACCTATACTAATTAACTTCCATAAAAAGTTATATTCCGAATATCCCAAAAATTGCCAAAAGCTTAGCAGGACACAAAATACAAAACACAGATAATGACATCCAGAGCTTTTAGAAAACCAAATATAATCAGAATTACTGAATTATAGTCATGGACAAGTTTGACCGCTACTTGCAAATACAACTTTTCAGTGTCCTATACATCTTGTGCTAGACATTTGGATCCGCACCTTATTTTTTAATTTTGGTTGTGAAACACACTTGCGCTCTCGAGCATGTTGTGAACAATCACCACGTCCTTGTGTGACATATTACCTTCTTCTGCTATGGATATCAACGGTTGTAAAATTGGAATCCCAGCACAAAAACATCCTAGTTTGCATTAGAACCCCCATTATGTTATTTCTATTAGAAAGAAAAGATTTTTCTTTAAGCGAACAAGTCAACTAATTAAAACAGCAAGCCTATAACAAAAGCCTTACACCTCTCAAATTCCTAATGTACAATTTATTTTTATAATGACCCCAGCAAAAACTATATTAGAAAATGTACTGTTAATATTTTCCAATGAAGCAACGACTTGCAAATAAATTAGCCCAGCCAACAACCAAACGAGTTCAAAATTAATGCCTCAAAAAGGAATTAACATCACATCAAACATCTCAATGACATTTTTACTAAACAAATATTACGGCTTACAATGAGATAAGGTGACTGCATTGTTGATACTGCTACAATTATCTAGTCAATCATAGCCAATTTATACTCTTATGATTTCGTAATATACTAAAACGCTCGACTAATCTAAATTTATTTCAAAACCAATATACAAACTTACTAGTCATATACTGACTGTGCATTGTTTCGGGGCACCCAAAAGTTTCCCTGAAGTTGCAGTCGAGCTGTTGCTACCAGTGATACCAATAACCACATCGTCACAATAAACCCTCATCACATGCCTTCTAGTTCGCCATCCACCCGAGTTAAAAACCACCCAGGAGAAGATCCTAACCTGAAAATGCACACCTCCATTATCCTTCCCTCTTTCCAATTGAATTCCCTTTGTGACATCACCGCTGACATACTGGCCTACTGCCACCAGATGTGCACTGAATTGTGTCGTATTCTCCTTTTGTTGATAGAAAGGAGAGAGATTGGTGTCAGCTAGGGTTTCTCCAAGGTAACTGATGTCAGTAGAGATATCAGAATAAGTGACGCTGAGCTTGTGGTTAGGGTTTTGAACGGTAAAGGTTAGGGAGATGTCAACTGAGACGGAGGTGGAGGTGGAGACGTTAAAAGAAGAGACGGAGGCAGAGGAAACCGAAAAGGCAGGAAGTCGAGGCCGGAGCACGAGCCAGGTGATGAAGGTGGTGGCACCCATGGCTAGGAGGAAGACGATGGCGATCATGACCAGGCGGCGAAGGCATAAAGCGTTGCGGGAAGGTTGAGAGTACAAACCAGGGTTGTAATTAGGGTTAGGGTTTGGGTAGGCGGGGTAAGATGGATTCGGGTTTCCATAGTAGTATCCCATGGCGTGGGGAGGTGGCGCTGGGTAAGGGTAGGCGGAGGCAGCCGGCGCGGCAGCTGCGGCTGGGGCTGGAGGGGCTGGGTAGCCCATCACTGGAGGCTTCGGTTCGTTGTTTGTAGATGTACTCATACCGGAAACCGACGAGATCGAAAACCAAAACGAGGGGTGTTAAGGGGTGGTAATGCAATTGATTGAGAAATGGAAGATGAAGGTAACAGATAGCTTGTAAGCGAGGCTAGAGATGAGAAGAACGGAGGAAGTTAGTATATAGAATTAAACGATCAAAGATCCATGGAATGAAAGAGCGATGGAGTGATGATACATTTTTGTGGGAGAAAGGAAGAGTCTTTTTAGATTCTGTCTGGACGGTGATGATTGACGAATCTGGGGTCTAATTGCGGTCCGATGTTGTCAAACCCCTGGGAAAACCGTGTCTGGGTGGGCCCACACGGTGAGTGCCAGCATTCAAGGCTTCAAACATAAGATTAACATTTTTGGAACCTAGATCCTTTGTGATGACATCAAACTTTAGTTTCCTATAGCAATCCTTTCACGTCCGGGCTTCCAATTTTATGTTTATGGCAAGCCGAATTCGTCGCCCACCCACCACGCAATCTGGAGTGTCCGTAATGTTACAGAAGAATTGCATTGTATTATTAAAATGTTATGTTTAGTAACATCTTGGACGATCTAGTCTCTACCACGTCAATTTAGATTAATTCTAAATTTAAAATATATATTTATCACACCTTTAAAAAAAAAGCAATTACAGCATATGATATCTCGCCTAGGAGTGCTAGCGGATCGGATATTATCTATCCAAATCCAAATCGAGATCCGTATTCTAAAATTTAACCGATACCTGATATCTGTACGGATATAATTTTAAATTTTAACTATCAGTATCAGATATATACTTTATAATTTAATATATATTATAAAATAAAATTATATTATTTACTATTATAATTAATTAAATATTATAATCTTTTATCAGTTTTAATAAATAATAGTATTAAAAAATGAATATCTTATCTGCATTGTATCTGTATAATATGTATATATATTCGAAAAATAAACAAAGATACTGATATATATAATTTTACTACTATTCGATTTGTATCTAATCCGTAAGCGAAGTAACAAAAACTCCTTTATAATGTTTTTTATCAAATTCGAACTAATATATTTAAATTAACAAAAAATATATTTTATGTATATAATTAGTAACATAAGCAATGCTTATGAACTTTAAAAGTGTGACATATTTATTTAGAAGAAGTTTTAATTGGACGATCAGTTCACATCAACTTTGATCTAATTGTATGCTTAATTTGCATCAGATGCAAGTGCATGGTTAGGTCTGAAATCATATTAAAGTTTAATGTTTAATTGTATTATTTTTTTTATTAGGAGATGGAGTACTGTACATTTTTTTAATATTTATTATAGATTTTGAGCAAGAAACAAGCCAAAATTTTAAAAAATACCATAATAAAAAAAAATCAAATAACCATCTGGGAAATTTGAAATTTGACATAGCCTTAGCTAGGCATAGCAGACTCCCTAGACTAGGGACCTTAGCCCCTAGATGCGGCTTCAAAATGGAAGCCTCTTTTTAATAATAATATTTTTAAGTTCTACTTAATATTTTTAAAATACTTAAAAAAAAACAGGGGCCGTCTAATTGTCCACAGCCTTTTGTCCACCATTTGTCCACAGCTTTGACTTGTGCGAATACTGTAAAATTATTTCTACATGCTGTATAATTATACAATATATCACATAAAATATATCAGTTAATCACAAAACATCCAGCAACTATTTGAAATGGTCCCATGATAGTTAGAAAAAGATTGCAACTTGCATAACATGACAAAATAAATGTACTTTCAAACTGTACTTTCGGAAATTACAGTTATAAGAAGTTATTGACAGTTAGAGTTAGTTATTAGCAGTTATTAGCGTCCACACTGGGTTGAATTTTGTATACTATAAAATTAAATCTTGTATACTGTAAAATTGAATCTTTTATACTGTAAAGTTGAATCTTATATACAGTAAAATTTTCAATTGAATCTTGTATACTGTAAAATTGAATCTTCTACACAGTAAAATTTACAATTGAATCTTGTATACTGTAAAATTGAATCTTGTATACAGTAGAATTTTCAATTGAATCTTGTATACTGTAAAATTTTCACACAATACTGTAAATTTTCAATTGAATCTTGTATACTGTAAAATTTCTAAAACTAAACCATAAAATAATATCATCTATACTGTAAGATAAAATGTAACAAATGCTACATTTTAGTTTAAACTACAACCTACAAGGAATCATGTATACTGTAAAATTGCAAAATATAAACCATAAAATAATACCATGTATACTGTAAAATTGCTAAATCTATACATACATCCATCATCACACAAAAAAATATGTTCACCACAAACAACATCTGTTCAACACAAGATAAACATATTTACCGCAACATTCAGAATAACATAATAGCAACAAAAAAACTATGAACAAATAACTTTTACATTAGAAACCTCTTGTGTTCATTATTCAGATGAGTAAAAAGCGTATCTATCTTCTATTTCCTTCAGATTTTCACAAGATGAATACTATAAAATTACAAGATAAATACTGTCAAATTAACAAATCATCTCTTTCTTTCAGATTTCCACAAGATGAATGCTATAAAATGACAAGATGAATACTGTAAAATTAACAAGGCAATACTGTAAAATTAACAGATTAATACTCCATATCCTCTCTATCATCTATTTCCTCCAAATTTCTACAAGATGAATACTGTAAAATTAACGGGACAATACAGTAAAATTAGCAGATCAATACTCCATATTGCCTCTCTATCATCTCTTTCAAATTAGTCGGAGGTTGCCAAGTAGGAGAGTTTTCGGCCTTGTTACTTGAAGAAGTATTTTAAAAATTGATGATATAACCTAATTGACAAAGCATTAATAATCTGAATAAACTTATGTGGGTTTGTTATAAATAAACTTATGTAGGTTTGCTATGATTTATTTAGATGCATAAGATGGAATAAAATGAAAATTGTGAGAAGAAGCAACAGAAATAAAAAAAAGATGTTTAGTACAGGACACATGCAGTACCAGGTATGTATATCAATGCATATCAATACAGTATTTGTACGATTTATATTAAATACTCACGGAGATCAGATGGCAAACTTCAACGGACTGGAAAAAAGCACCTAAGAAGGCCCTTAAGCATGTGAGAAAATCCATTTCTCTAAGAAGAATTTTGTCGAACACCTGGCAAGCATGGTTGAAACAATGCTCCAATCAATTTCTTCTTGCGATTTCTGCCTCTCCAAATCGCGCTGACTTTCAGATCTGAAGTGGTATAGGTTAATTGACTACTTCAAATTGAATTTCACCAGATCTAGGAGTTAATCAAATGCATACCAGTTCTAGTAGTGGCAGTCAACGCTGTCTTACCTATTTCAGTTTGAATTTCGTCCTATCTGAAGCAGTATAGGTCAATTGATTTCATTCGTTCTAGTATGGAGGAGGTACGCGCCAAAGGAGGAGTTGAAGCTGTAGCGGTAACCTCACCAAAGTCTGCATCGTATGCGGAAATAGAGGAGATATACGGGATGGAGGAGACGAGTTCATCGGGTACGTCATAGAGGAGACGAGTTTGTCAGAGAAAGAGCGGGAGGTAGAGGGGGAGATGGGGAGATGGGGTCAGAGAGGACTGAGGGGAATGAGGAAGATCGATGATGAGGTAGAGGGGGAGAAAGATTATTAAATAAGAAAATTAGAGGCGGACCAGTAAAAAGAAGTTAACGACAGTTTAACTATATCTGATTAGGCCTTGTAGACAAACGGTGGACAAAATGGTATGGACAGAAACCTTTTCTCTTTCAAGAATATTATTTAGGAATTAAAAATATTATTTTTAAAAATATTAGTTGAGGTCCGAACAGCTAGGGGTTATTAATATTTTTTTAGACAAAATTTTGAATTACGTTACAAAGAATAAAGTTTCAATCGAAGTTGTAAAAAATGTCGTTTAGATCGATTAATCAGCTGATTAGTAGTTGGCGGTGATCAAACTCATAGATTTTTTTTGACTAATTAATCGATTATTTTTATTATGATCGATTATTCTCTATTAATTATTTGGCGATACCATATTCGTCCGACGAGCACATACTGTTATTTACAACCTGGATTCAATAACATTAACGTAAATATTAATAACTTTACATTTACATACTTAAAATGAAAAGTTTTAATACAATCGACGCTCGGCCTCGAACTTTCTTTATGACCATTGTTCTAAAGTGTCTCATTTTCAAAAGAAAAAAGAATTCCTATTATAAACAATAAGAATTATCTAATTTTTTTATTAGATTTTAAATTTCACATTCATTATCACTCAATCGTATTTATTCAAATTTTATATTTTGAAAACGATGAAATATGATATCATCACTGACTTCCTCAAATAATTTTTTCTCAACATATGTTTTCAGCAATCATTCATTCATTTAACACACATTTTATTATGCAAATTGTTTTTAATGAAGTTCAATGCAAAAAAATACTCTCTCTATGTAAATTGTAGTCATGGGTAAAATCGATGCCAACTTTAGTAGAAGGAAAATTTAAGAATGTGCTCTATTCTCGTTGATTTGTACCATAATACTAACTATTTCACTTAACCCATCTAAATTTGAGAATTTGTCCATTGTATGCACATTAACAAATAAATTCTCTAGCTGATTGGAAAAAAAATAAGAAAATCAAGATTAGACAATTTCTAAGATATAATGAAGTCAATTTCACTAAATGTTCTTTGTCAAAAACTCAAAATGAATTTCTTGGATTCAAACAAGCCACAAAAAGTTCTAAATTTATCTATTCAAATATGCTATTGAGCTATGATAGACAATTATAGTTGTGTATCTATAATAGCACAAAATATGTCTACTCGGTATCGATGAACATGACTAATATATAAGAGGATCCTTATGAGATGATTTACCACTAGCAAAATAAAAAATCAAGTGACACTATCATTACGCATTGCTGCATAAACGAGTGCCAATTGAAGTTGATGGGCAAAGCAATGTATGTAATGTGCCGATTGAATTTTTTTTTAAGATTAAGCTTTTCAATCCATTAACATACCACGCATATTAATTGCATCCATCAATATTAATGTGCCGATTGATAATGTAACTTTTTTTTTTTCTCTATAAATTTAAATTTCTACAATTTGCATTTCTAGCCAAATTTTGACGAATCAAATAACCAGAATCCGCCCTATGACAAATGTCTTGGGCGATAAGCCCTAAAAAAATTATGATCGTCTATGTTTTTGTCGTTATATGGCGCAAAAACTTATTATGACCTGAACCGGTCATATGCCTGTGTCAAAGCTATCAGTCAATAGTTTTTGAACTTCCTCTGGAACTAAGCATATCCTAGTGGATTAATCATGGGAAACTTGGGGGAAAAAGTTCAGCCTAAAACTGATTCTCTCTGTGGTAAATGAGTCAACTGGGGGTATAAAATCAATCAAGACACTATGAGAAAATGAACACCGACAGTTGAAATTAAGACGATGTCCCGACCGACCGTTGTGAGATTTGGAGCCAATTAACCTTTAACCCCCGCTCCTTTATTTCATTTTATTCTGAGGTCTCTCTTTTTTCTGTTTAAGTTTGGCAGTTGCTGCCAAGACCATTGTGAGATATCTCTTTTTGTTTTTTTTTTTTGTGAAAATCCTTCACAGATGATGTCAGGTTTAAGATCTCTCACTCTCTCTCTCTCTCTGGGTAGCTCTTGAGAGTTGAGAGTTGAGATACTTGCATTTATTTGAAACACTCCTAACATGAAAGCCATACTTCCAAATTAACATATATATATATTAAATCTCAACTCAATGTTAATCAAGATAATTCCGAATATATCAAAAGATAAAAAGAAAAATACAAGAATTAGCAAAACTAAGATGAAGGTATAGTTACATATATGCAGGATGAAGGTATAATCAAATTAAACAGAAGACCTTAGCGCTTTGGCTCAACGTACTGCTTCCCCTCGAAGAGTTCTCCCAGAAGACGATCAAGCTCTTCAGGGGAGTATTTGATGTACTTCTGGGGATTCTTTCCATTCTCAACTAGTGGCCTGTATAATACAAAAAAAAAAAAAAATTCCGATTCAACTATGCTTATAGTACTTGTTTTGCATTTTCTGATCTAGCCAGAAGAGGGGATATTTACTGATAGCTACCATCCTAGTGCTATTTCTAATCTTTGTAAAATGTTACCCCACGCCGATTCAAACCCACTTTAAACTGTCTTATTGAGTAATCATGCAGATATCCATTACTCGCGAATTACATTTGCTAATGTGAGATGATGATCTGTTGCTGAACCTAACCTGAGCTTAACACAATGCAGTTCAGAAGTTCAGACCCTTTTTTTTAATGGACACGAAAATGCAAACCCAGCTTTTTCTGTCCCCCCCCCCCCCCAAACCAAGGTTAATCAATAATTTTGTAGCCAATCGATAACCCCATAAAAAATTGTTAGTCAACTCTTTTGGTACAAAGATGCTACCGTTATTCATTCTCAGCAACATCACCCCTCCTGGTAAACATATTACTGAAAGAAAAAGAGTGGTATCCTACTTGGTTACTTACCCAAAGCGTTTGGCAAAAGACCTGTAAGCAGGCAACAAAACTTCAGCAACAGCAAGTCTAAGAGACTCCCGCAACTCAGGATCTGGCACTGTCCACTGAGATTGCTTTATGTGCAATTCTTCAAATTGCATATTAAATGACTTGAACCTGAACAATGCCACGACCAATTAATCAAGCCATTAATTATATGTCACACATGAACAGCATAAGACATTAATCATCACCCACCTCAGTCACTGGCCCCATTAACAAGTCACACTCCCAAAATTTATTTCACTGAGCTTATGCTTGTAGTCCAGGGACCTTCATGCTCGACTCATGATTAACAAAGTTGACTTCTGGTTCAACAGGTAACTAGCAGCACTTTTGTCATTTTCATTTCTTACAATTTTAGTTGACTTGTCATAAAGTTAATAGTTTTGGGGACCAATCCTAGAAAAAGAAAGCCGGAAAAGCCACCATCATTTTTAGAATATTCTCAATCTTTCAACTTCTAATTGTGCCTTATAAATTAGAGAAAAATTTTATAAGGCACTAGTTCATAGAAATAACAACAATTCGGAGTTGAGGTACAGAAAACTATGCTATCATGTTCTTCACCAGTGTGACAGTGTCATACTGGCTTCAAATTCCTTTTCATTTTTTATGGCTTTTCTTAAATTATATTATGTTTTGTCCAGTTGTGATGTAAGGATCAGGTCCTAGCAGCAGCTCAAGCCTCAAGATATGGCTAGAATATAGGATGAAAGAAAACAGCTTTCTCTGTGAATAATCAGCTAACTTTATAGGTGCAGGTTTGGGTAAGAATTTGTTAGTCAAAACATGATTACCTTTCTTTGATCATAGCTCTAGAAACCCCGCTGCTGTCATTCCCCAGAGATGAACCACTGCTCATACCTTGCACTGAAAGTGTTTGCAATATCTGCACAAGAAAAGTTTCAGAGAGAGAGATCCATTTAGTTTCAAATTACACAAATGTAAAAATACACAACTTGCACTGCGCAAAAGTGAAGTACCAGAATTACTAGATAAAGCAGAACTTTTTCAACTTTTAATTAAATCTATAACAGCTATTGAAACAAGTAACAGATCTTCAAAATCTTGAAAAGCCCAATTTCCATGTTGAGAGTTACAGACAAACCAGCTTTTTTTTAGTTTTGGTAGTTGCATTCTTACCACCATAATCTTATTCAAGAATCTTCAATTCACCTCAGTACTGCATTTGGACAGCAGATGGAAAATTGAATATTCTAAATAAGATTATTAGTAAAACTTATAGGCTACAGTTTTAACTGACAATGTGAAGTTTGCTTGGTCTAAAATTAGAGCAGCATCAAGTATCCAAAATATGAACAAACCTATAAGCAAGCACCCATTCAGACCACAGCAGAAGAATTCTTGCAAATTGAATTATAAATCAGATGCATCTTCTTTATAGATGCATACTTAATTACCATCAACTAACCAAAAGAAACCTTCTCTACAAAGTAAATAAAAAAGAGAGATAACAAAACCTTAGCCCAAGCAACTCTCTTGTATTGGTTCGCATTTTGTTGGACAATCCTTCTATGTCTTTGAATCCAGTCATCACCAAGAATATCCTTTGCTTCTGACCTAAAAATTCAAAAAAGTACATTCAAGTGAAGTGTCCACTTTTACATCTTTTAAGTTGCAGAGAATTTGACAGAAATTCATATATGGGTGGCAATTTTTTTTTAGATTTTTAAATATCCATTTGAAGGTTGTGTCCAGGAACTTGAAGGATGGGAGGAGCTTAATTTCAAAAGTTAGGTAAATTCATAGTCAATTGGATTTTGAAGCTAACAGCGTCAGAAACTATGCAAGGTCTTACAAAATAAGGACTAATTTATGTTTAACTTGATATTTAATGTGGAATGGAACTAGTCTTTAGTGAGGCCTAAGTTGGCTTCAAATACGGAACGAGTACAAAAAGGTATGTAAGGGAGGTTTCAGTACCTGCGCACAGATCTAACCATGTAATGTATGTTGTTCATGAGAAACAGGTATGTCAAGGCTGAGTCTTTGTATTGCTTGGATTTTCCATCTAAATTACTTTGAAGAGCTTGCATAATGCGATTTGTCACTATAGCTAGCTGAGATTCATTTTCAACTCCTGTCTCGAATTCCTGGAATAATTGCTTCAAGGTGGACTGGTAACTACGAATTTTTGAAATTTAAAAAAAGAAAGAAAGATGTAAGATAGAATTGTTAGATTATGCTCTGTAAAGAGTGATAGTGTAATATGACAGTAACAGTGGAATATGTCAGAGACCTGAGATGGCCCAATAACATAGGAATGTTGTAGAACCATCTTTTTTTATAATGTGATATTGTAAAACCAAAAAACAATTAATTGGATAAAAAAAAAATTGAAATACAAGTGATTAGCTGTAAACAAAAATTGTCTAATATATCATCACTTACTGTAAACAAAACGGTATACTAGATATTAAATTCCATGTGCAAAATACATCATCACTTACTGTAGTTTTTTTTTTTTTTTTTTTTTTTTGGGAACTAAAGGCTTTGTTGTTGTTGTTGTATTTAGTTATTTGGTCTTGCTTATGGTATGGCAGGAATTGGCAGTTGATTTTAACTAGTATGAGATGGACCAAACTTTCCGGTATGAGATGAACCAAGGACAAAAATAGTGTGTGGTATAGTAGAAGCAATGCCGGATCTAATTAATATCACCTATGTACTAATGTACATGTTTATTTGAGAGAGAGAGAGAGAGAGAGGGAGGGAGGGAGAGAGAGGTACTCAAAGAGGAACTTGACGTAGTTGATGACATAGCTAGTGAGAGGATGGACAGTGCCATCAAGTACAGTGGTCTTTGATGGGTCCTTCTCAACCAGCTCCTCAAAATCACCGAAAGTCTCTTGCGCTGTTTGTGCCAGCCGCTTCGTCAGATTCAGTGCACAGTCCCTCATCTCTGCACATGCTTTCCCTTCAAATATTGTCTCAAACTGAACAAACAAATAACATAATTTTGTTCTTAGGTATATCATATGTGTCTGTATCTGTGTCTGTGTCTGTGTGTGTGTGAGAGAGAGAGAGGGGGAGGAGGGACAGAGAGAGAACTTTTGTTTTCTACCTCGGGGTGAAGCTCGCGCATGATCTCATACATGTCAAGCAACACGAACAACTTTTCAGGTGACCTCTTGCTTCTGGCAACTGTGTCACCAAAACTCAGAAGCGTAGCTACACTGTTAGTTGTAACATCAGCAAAGCACTGATCCTTAGGAAAGTTTATGCCATCCAACATCTGATCACATATCTTTTTCTCGCCAGCAAATAATAGTTTAACCTGTTTTAAGGCTGAAATTTTAATTAATTTGGAATATTAAGTCACGGTTCAGTTGTACAATAGAACATGAGAAATTTTGGATCCAATTTCACAGCAGGTTCACAGAAATTATAATCACAAAGAACTATTAGAAATATGGCCTGGATCTTGTTGGAACTTAGATATGCTCAAGCAAGGATAGCAATTTCAACCAGTAAGCCAATATTTTAGCTGTACTTGGCTGCAGGGTTTTATGAAATGATGCCAGAATGTAACAAACTGGCTTCATTACATCAATCGTGAAATCAAGACAAATCCAATTTCATGTCAATCAACCCTACTTGATGTTAACCAATGTTCAATTTTCCTTTTCACCAATTTAGCCTCAAACCCAGTCCAGTTATGTACTTATAAAGGCAAATGACACAGCATCTCAAGTAGCTAACTCCTCAAATGATTCTCCAAGTATTAGGATATTGTATGGAGGCAAGACCAGTGGGTATCACAAGTAATGACGAGGAGGACAAAATAATTGTGTACATACGAAAACACCAAAAGAAACTTTAAGAAAACAAAACAGTGGCCGAATTGGTACTGCAATCCTTGGCTACTTATATGCTTTGGCTAAATTCTTGAAACTATATTGCTTTTCATGAATTGGTTACTCAACCTTGCTTTTTTGTCCTTTGGAAGAAAGCACTCAACTTTGCTTCATCCCATAGGAACCACTAAAACTATTTTTACTTGATCATATTACTCTATTTTTCCTTCCCAGTAACAAAAAATGATCATCCCTCTCCATTTGAGCCTATTTCACACTTCTCCATTAGTCCCTGCATCTTTCTCTTTCTCCTTTCCACACCTCCATTTCCACTGGATGAAAGAGAAGAGAAAGAGGTGTGATAGGAGAGAATAGAGAGAGACAGAAAAGGTTTCATTTTGTCTGCATTTTGATTGGTTGATAATTGATAATTGAGCAATCAATTCATGGCATAGTGTGCTTTAGAGTTTATAAAATTGGAATGAGCCCATTTTTTCTGAATCAACACACCTTAAACAAGTGACCCATATAATAATAGTAAATTGAGATGGGGAACTATTACTATACAAGCACTTTTGCATCCTACATGCTAATTATGCTTCTCTAATTTGGAGTCTAAACAGAAATAATCAAAGTACTGCTCGCAAAAGAGCTAGAGATAAATTTGTACGGCAATGCGCATGAAGTGGATCCAATTGGCAATCTTGGCCTCGAGTGTTTCCCATTGCATCTTTTGTACATCTTCTTTACTAAGCTTTTCCACTCCAAGCTTCCGTAAGCTTGACTCTAGTGCAGAGCTACGGCATTCTCTGAATTAAAAACAAAAACTTCAAAGAGTACTAAGGCATATTTTGTCACATAATTTGGGGGGTTCTGCAGGTTAGTCCTTGTAATTTCATAGGTTTCAAGATTGTACTTCATAATTCATATCACCATCCGAGCAAATTATAATTGTCAACAAACAATAGAATAATTTGAACGTAACCTAAAACAATATTTACCAATTCTAATACCATTAATAGTTTAATGTAATTTCAGTCAAAAAGATCGGGAACCTTTCAGTCCTATTATGAGATTTTCTAAAGGAACTTTCCATATCTGTTTAGTTGTAGGTTTGATTCTGATTTCTAACCCCATTATCATGTATCGCACATCAGAAAATCTTGAAACCAAAACCTGGTTCAGATGTTGCCAAATAAAAGTGGGGTAAGTCAGGTCAGAAGTGTCTGATCATGTTTTGCTTGCTCCAACCTGTAAATTTTGAAGCATTGTTGCTGGTGTCCAGCTTGCACAAGCTGTTGTGCCAGGTCATGTAGTAACGGCAAAACCCTTGGAGGGATTAATGCGGGTGGTTTGTAAACAGCAGCCTCTAGACTTTTTGCCTGGTTTTCATGTTTTGAGTTGTTTATGTTCTCTTCGCCACCACTAGATGGCCTGAGTGATTTTGGAAGGCAGTCAAAGAGCCTATCAGGCTCTATTGGTTTGCTGCAAAATAATAAAATGAGAAAAGATAAATCATAAATCAGTAAAGTAATTTTTTTTTTGAAAACTTGGTAGTAGCTACCAAGGTTATAAATCAGTAAAGTTGAAGCAAGGAATTGAATAAAGCAATCTTTCCAAGAGGTTCACTTGTGAAATGACTTCACACCAGATTTTGGTATGCAGTTGCTTTTCTTTTTATCTTTTTGACATATCTTCATGTTTAAGCAACAATTGAACTCTGTGATGGCCCCTATTAAGTTTACAAAGAGCAACAAGGGAGGGGAAACAAAATAAAGGAAAAATCAAGTTGCAATTGATTCTTACAGAAACTAATAATTACAGAAATCCTTCACATTTAGTGAACTAAACTATTTTCCGATTTAAGTCACTTAATTCTGAAATATAACTGCACTAGGTGATCATATGTAAAATAATTCACCATCTTCTGTGGTCAATTTTACGATAATTGATATTATTTAGCATTTAAGTAACAATTAACTACATTGTTTCTATGTGGGAACTTATTTACTATTATATCAAATTAATGTATCAAACCTCAGTCACCTGTAAGTGGTCATGAGTTGCCGGAATTCCTCCTCTAACTTGGTGACAGATTTAGCCAGTAGATTATGTACATTGGTTAGAACCGCATCACTGCTCTTAAAATTTTTTTTTGAAGTGAAAAATTTAACAATGCCTTTCAGCAAATCCACTGCCTCTAAGTAGCTCTCTAAATCCTCATGGGGTCCCCTCAATATTGTAGCCTCAGCCTAAATAAAACAGATTAGTCAGTTCTTCAGTAAGTAAAAAGATAAGACAAAATAGATGCCTTCAGTGGTGGAGCTAGCTACATCCAGGGATAGGCACTACCCCTGGATTTTGAAATACGGTACCAAGTTCGTATATAGTTGGTTTGGATCTGGGTTTTGCCTACCCCTGGATTTGAGTTTGCCTATTTTTGACCGAGTCAAAGCCCTCGATCAATGAAATTGGGCGAGTTGTTACAAATTTGACAGTCTTTCATCAATCTATTTCAAAGTATAATGACAAGAGGAAGGTGATTAAGAATGGTACGATAGTGGGATCACAATAAACCTGTTTTTTTTTTTTCAAAGAAATAGACTAAAATGTTTTACAAAGTAATATACGAAATTTAATGTAATGAATTAAATTATTTTATTAGGTTTAACTATTCAAAAAGGGCTGAATTTTATAGAAGAGTCTTGTAAACTGTACTTCAAAGTAAAATTTAATACTTCAATACTTTAGATTAATTTTTTATCTTAATAATTTTTCAAAAAAATTGAGTTTTTGATCTGATTCGATTGATTCCTTCTATTTTCTCAATTTTGATCCATGGTCAATTACCGATTCCGCTTCCAATGAAAATTATTTAATAATATTTTATAGTTTAATAATAATTTATTTTGCCTACCCCTCATGAAAATCCTGGCTACGCCACTGGATGCATTGGCATAAAAGATAGGAATGTTTCCTAAAATTTTGATGGTTAACTACATAAAAATAACTATACAACTATCATTTTTTTCAGACTTATTAGTTTGTCATCACAACATTTTTTTTTAAAATGAAAATTCGATGTAAACAATTAAAAAAAAAATGGTTGTTATCAACATAAGAAAACAATGTAAGGTGTCCTGAAACAGGCCAAAACTAGGAGTTCCAAAAGTCAATTCGACTCTCAAAGCGTAGGTGAAATGACAACTATTAATTCTCCAATTACGATATTACATTTTTTCTGTACTACAACAGTACAACCCCACAACATTTTATATAACAAAAACGGATAAACATAATTTATATATATATATCAATGACAATTGAACAGCGAACCTGGCGAGCAATATCAAATTGCAACAGGATGACATCAGAAGCCTTGAGCGTCCGATCAATGTTCTCGTGCGCCATTCTTATCGCATGCGTTCTCAGCTACAAGTAAATTTCAAAAATTCAAAAAATAAAAATCTAAAATTCAAAAAGTCAAATCGGATCAAAGGGAGAGGGAGGCATACCTGGGTGGGCCGCATGGCGGCCTCCAGAGCCGAGAGGCGGTGGTCAAAGGAGCCGAGGATGTCGACCATGCTCTCTGTGTTAACTTTACTTTTCAGGAGAGAATCTCGCAAGAGGTTCGCTCTCGCCGTGAGATTCTCCATTGTTCGAGGCACCCCCATTTTCGAAAATTGAGATCAGGCCGAGATCTCTAAAGATAGAGACGACAGGGAATGGGTTCGTTGGTCGTGTAGGTTGGAGACTTGTAGGCGTTCGCTCGGTAAGGAAATAAGGAATCGAAAGAGAGTTCTCTCGTTTGGATTTTCTGTGACATGAGGGCCAGAAAATCAAATTCACATCCTCTCCAATATCAGATAAAGGGAATTTTTTACAATTACTAAATCTGGACCGTTCTTTTCAAACTTGGCAGGAATCTCAAAGCCCAAAAATACAGCCCTATGTTGACCTGAATCCAAGTCAGTTGAGATTTAATCTCAAACCGTAAAGTGAGGTGATCCTCTGTAATAGCTGTAATAGCTGAGAGAGTACGGATTCCAGAAAAACGGAGTTCGAATTCACATCCTCTATGTTTCTCTCAAAAGAGAATCTTTTACAATTTATGGATTCGGACCGCTCTTTTAAATTTGACACGAATATCAAAGCTCAGTAATACTGCCTCTTGTGCTAGTCTGAATCTCATAGCGAGTAAGATTTAATCCAAGGAAAATCATCTCCGAATTCATATTTGAAATTAGATATGAATATTTGAAGAGTGAGTCTATGGTACTATGCATATCATGGGTTGTAATCGTGCTATGGCTTTATATTTGAATTTTCAAATCCTAACGGTCGATCCGAACCGTTCATCTTGTTCTCCATATTAATATGTGTTTGGAGACCAAATTTTTCATTTTTTAAAAATTATTTACTATTTTTTTAGATATTTAGAAAATCACTTGATCTGAACATTTTGGACCATCCAAAAACAGTGATTTTTAATAAATCTAAAAAAATAGTAAAAAAAATTCAAAAAATATAAAATTTGGTTTCCAAACACATATTAATATGGAGAACAAGATGAACGGTTCGGATCGACCGTTAGGACTTGAAAACTCAAATATAGAGCCGTAGCACAGTAATAAATCGTAATATGCATAGTACCATAGACTCACTCATATTTGAATATCCATACAAATACATATACAAATATAATTTAAAATTTTAATTATCTGCATCGAAAAATATATATTATAAAAATATTTATGTATATATGATATGCGAACCGCTTGCACGACTACGGTACTTTACGTACGGATCCACATATACGTATGACCAAATGAAAAACTTGAGAGAGTTTAAGTATACATGGTAGCATGGCAGTGGCAAGGCCTACATACCTCAGACCGGCTTAGGATGTTGCACACGTGGCACGCTTGAATTTGGTCCTAGAACTGACGATATATAGAGAGAGAGAGATAGGATATGTTGCATTGCAATGCATGAATTTCCTTGTGCATTGTACTATAAATCACGAATTTAAAGTTCAAACGACTGATTTGAATCGTTAGATGTTTAATCCATATTGAAATGTGCTTTGAAATTTTTTTACTATTTATTAAGTATTTTTAAAAATTGTTGTTTTACTGTAAACAGTAAAAACAGTAAAAAAATTTAGACCATCAGATTAGCGACTTTCAAAATTGCTTAATAAATAGCAAAAAAATTCCAAAAAATATAAAATTTGGTCCCCAAGCACATATTAATATGAAGAACAAGATGAACGGTTCGGATCGGTCGTTTGGACTTTAAATTCATGATTTATAGTGCAATGCATAAGGGGTTCATGCATTGCAATGCACCATAGCCCATCTCTCTCTATATATATATGAGGAGGGTTCAAATGCCTCTATTTTTTGTGCTTTTATCATGCCTCTATTTTTAATAACTTTAATAACTCAAAATTTAAATCTTAAAATTCAAAATAAAACCGTTAGATATAAACTATATCATTTTATCTATGCACGTATAAAAAATTATGGCATTTCATCTTTGTTATGGTTGTCATCTTGAGCTTGTAAAAATGTATACTAATGTAGATAATTTCTAGACATTGATTTTTTGAACTTATTGATTCATATAAAAGCAAAATCAAAATGTGATAATTTTTTATGGACACGTAGAGAAAATAACATAGATAACATCTAATAGTTTTATTTTGATATTTAAGTTTTAAACTTTGAGTTATTAAAGTTTTTAAAAATAGAGGCATGATGGAGGCACAAAAAATGGAGGCATTTGCATAAAAAATAGAGGCAGTGCTATCGGCCCTTTTTCGTGTTTGTGATGTCCAAACAACAAATCTAAACCGTTAGATGTTTAATCTATATTATAATCTACTTGGAGACCAAATTTTACATTTTTTTGGAATTTTTTTACTATTTATTAAGCTGGTTTGAAAACCGCTGATTTCAGTAAATTTCTGTAGCATTGCAATCAACAGTTTTCAAACCAGCTTAATAAATAGTAAAAAAATTCCAAAAAATGTAAAATCTGTCTCCAAGTATATTATAATATAGATTAAACATCTAACGGTTTAGATTTGTTGTTTGGACATCACAAACACGAAAACGGACTGGCAGCAAATTAGCCGGACCCTATATATATATATATGAGTAGGGTTAAAATGTACCATTGGTTTGTGCCCCAACCATACCGCATGTCTATATCTCCGTTTACAAAGTTCAAACAGTTGATCCGAACCATTCATCTTGTTCTACATATTAAAATATGCTCAGAGACCAAATTTTATATTTTTTTGGATTTTTTTTACTATTTTGTAGATAGGTACAAAATCACCTTTTTTGGATAGTCCAGATGTAGTGATTTTTTACCTATCTAAAAAAAAAATAAAAAAATTCCAAAAAATATAAAATTTGGTCTCTAAGCACATTTTAATATGTACAACAAGATGAACGGTTCAGATCGACTATTTGAACTTTGTAAACGAAGATATAGAAATGGGGTATGATTGGGGCACAAAACCAATGGTGCATTCTAACCCTACTCTATATATATATATAAGCTGTGGCTAATTTGCTGCTGCGTTTTATTTATTTTGTGATATCCAAACAACAAATCCAAACCATTAAATGTTTAATCTATACTATAATCTACTTGGAGACCAAATTTTACATTTTTTGGAATTTTTTTACTATTTATTAAGTTGGTTTGAAAACCGCTGTTTTCAATGTTGCAGAAATTTACTGAAAACAGCGGTTTTCAAACCAGCTTAATAAATAGTAAAAAAATTCCAAAAAAATGTAAAATTTGGTCTTCAAGCACATTTTATCGTAGAGATCACATCTAACGGTTTGAATCGACGATTTGAACTTTGAAAATGTAGAAAATACTTGTTGTAACTCAAAATTTGTTGTAACTTGATCTCTCCTCTTATAGTATAGATTAAACATCTAACGGTTTGGATTTGTTGTTTAGACATCACAAAATAAAAAAAACGCGGTAGCACCGCCGCCAGCAAATTAGCCGGACCCTATATATATATATATATATTTTATCAATATAATAAAAAACAAAAAATTAAACCTATGTTATAATTTTTTGAAAATCTCGAATTATAATATGGACGTACGTAGCAAAACTAGAATGTTTACATGCATCCGTTGTAATTTTTTACGCAGGTATGGGGACATGGAGTGTCATTTTTCATCTAAAAGATAATCAGTGTGAATGATATCCTTACACAAGTCCGATTATTATTCTCAAGTGTCGATTGATTAAGATTAACAAAAGAAGCATTACTGCATTCCGATGATAATGGACGGATGCGAAGGCGCAAAGCAGATGAGTAGAACATTAGACGTTCAACTCGTGACAGAAATACATCAAGTACTTGCAATTTTTTTCTCCTTTTTGCATTACGTATTCAAATAGCAACTGATTAACACCAACATTCTTATTATTCACCTTGCACCAAAATTTCCTTCTGAGTAATTCGCAAGTAACGACTGTGCCCACCATTAGTCATTTCGAAATTGTCTAAATTACACGCATTTTTCTGCACATTTTTATTATTGGTCAGACAAAGTTTATTTGATTTCAGGCCTTTTAAGTTGAAATTGCGTACTTCATTTATTATCGTGTGAAAAAATAAAATGGAGGTGGGCCTAAGGGACTCAAAAGCCCACCATTCGAGATGTACTTCTTATGATAATATGTACTATTCGACCATACAAGATAGGTCCACTGTCAAGCTCTCTCTCTCAAAAAAAAAAAAAAAAAAAATCCATCTTGTTGCAAATCAAATTATATATGATTTATGTGGATCTTCAATATATAACCTTCAATATTAATTTTCATCTTCATTACTCCACTACTCCACTAGAAATTCATGTTCTCATTAATTATTGTAATGACTATTCATGTACAATTTCTAGCCTATAAATAAAGGCATTATAAACACTTACAAAACATACAATTAGAAAAGAATAAAATTATATTATCGTTCTCTCTTGTTATTTACTTACTTTTGTTAAAACTTTATTTTAATTTTACAACACGTTGTCCACACGACTTGCTCAGAAGAAGTTGCAACGTAATCATGTAAGTAATTTGTGTGATTAATTAATATATCTTTCATTAATTTAAATTTCATTTAATTTTTTTATTATATTTGTTTTTTTTATAAGAAACATTCCTTGAAGTGAATAATGAAATAATAACCTGAAATTATTATCAAAATCAAATGTTTATTAAGAACTTGAAGTTCGTATTACCTGAATATAATAATAAGAGTAATGACCTAAAGTTATTATCACAATTAAATGTTTCTCAAGAACCCGAAGTTCATATTACCCGAATGAAATAATAACTTCAAGTTATTGTTAAAAATGTTTTTCTGCGCAGCTGTTTCGGCTCCAATTTCGACCAAAAATTGTCTGTTTTGTCCTTGGCCGAACATACTATTTTTATGCGTAACTGTTTTGGCCAGGAACTGTTTCTGTTTAGAACATGAATTTCTATTAGAAATTTTAATATAAAATTAATATAATAACAAGAAATTATTATAGGCCACCAGATGAATAATAACCTGAAGTTATTTGAAATTAAAAATCTGAAGTTTTATTAAAATTTTCATATAAAATCTATATAATAACCTGAAGTTATTTGCAATTAAAAATCTGAAGTTTTATTAAATTTTTCATATAAAATATATATAATAACCAGAAGTTATTATAGGTTATTAGATTAAAATATAATCCAAAGTTATTTCAAATTAAATTTTACAATTGCACAATTAAGCAATTTAATAACCAAAAGTTATTAAATAAAGTATTTTATTATAACACGAAGTTATATAATATTAATCTGAAGTTATTAATACATTTAAATTTATTTATTTTGTTTATTCATGCAATTTACATATTCTTTTATTTATATTTATTTATCTCCCTTTTTATTTATCATAACATGAAGTTATGGCATTAATAAATTAAATTTATGACATTTATAATCTAAAGTTATGGTATTAATAATATGAAATTATTAATACGTATCTATTTTGTAGTACATATGATAAATCTCACAAACTTTGAATTTATCTCCTTTTTCATTTATCTTCACTCGGAGTTATGGTATTAATAACCAGAAGTTGTATATTATTATTAATATGTATTAATAGAAACAAGAAAGGAAAACATCCTGAAGATGTTTGTTACACATGTGGGATGAAAAATCATTGGTCACGTACGTATCATACGCCAAAGCATTTTGTAGAGCTTTATCAAGCATCAATTAAGAAAAAGAGGAAGAGTGTGGAAACTAATTTTACTGAAAATGACCTCGAAATAAATGTCATATGGATACACATCTTGATGAATTAGATTTCTTTCAAAATATGGATGAAAAAATTGACATTTTTACTAAGGGAGAAAATAAAATGTAGAAGTTTATGTTTAATAAAAGTTGAATTTACGTTTCAATTTTTATATTGTATGCAAATAAAATTAATGAATAAATATAGTTTACTTTAATTTATTCTTGCATTCTTTATTTTAAAAGAAAATGATTGACACAATTGTAAGTAAAGAAAATCCATATCTAATAGACAACAGAACAACAAATACCTTATTGAAAAGTAATCAATATTTTTCACAATTGCATCTTGGTGAGACTAATATCCACACTATATCTAGCACAATTAATTTAATATAAGGCTCTGGAAGAGTTTGTCTTTTGTTATTTGAAAGAATTGTTATCATATTAAAACTATGAACGAGAGATATTGCGAATATCTTCATATCACATTTATTAAGAATAATCATAAAATCATAATGGAAAAGATGCAAGCAATGTCCTCTGGACTATATGGTACTTATATAAGTATAATATAATCAAATATAGTTACTAACTAGAAATTAGTTCATACAAAGTTATTTACATTGTGGCATGATAGATTGGATCATCCAGAAAATATAATGATGAGGAGAATAATTGGAAGTGCAAATGAGCACCCCCTAAAGAACCTGAAGATCATATTATCAAAAGATATGACATGTGAAACATGCTCTCTTGAAAATCTAATTACTAGGTCATCTTCAAATAAAGTTGGACCTGGAGCTCCTTTATTTTTAGAAAGAATTCAAGGAGATATATGTGGGTCTATTACACCTCCATGTGGGTTGTTTGGATATTTTATTGTGTTAATTTATGCATTAACATGTGATCACATGTGAGTTTGTTAGCAACAAAAAAATATTATGTTTGCTAGACTATTAGCACAAATTATCAAATTTAGAGCCAATTTTCTGAATTATCAAATTAGAAGAATCCGGCTTGATAATGCATGTGAGCTTACTTCTCAAACTTTTAATGATTGCATGTCTATTGGAATTACAATAGAACATCTTGGCCCATGATCATATACAAAACGGTCTGGCAAAATCGTTAATTAAAAGGTTATAATTAATTACTAAACCATTACTTATGAGATCTAGTTTATCGTCTTCTACATAGGGACATACTATATTACATGCCATTCACTCATTAGATTAAGGTCAACTGCTGATCATAAGTATTCCCCGTTACAATTGATCTCCGGAAAAGAACCAAATTTGTCCTATCTAAAGATATTTGATTGTGTAGTATATGTTTCAATTTCTTCTCCACAACGCACAAAAATGAAATCTCAAAGAAGGTTAAAAATTTATATTGGTTTAACTCTCCTTCTATTACTAAATATTTAGAACCATTAACATGAGAAAATTTTACAACAAGGTTTGCTGATTGTCATTTTAATGAATCAATATTCTCAAATTTAGGAAAAATAAGACAAAAACTAGATAAATAAGTAACTTGGCATTCATTGTTATCTTATCTTAACCCTCGAAGTGGTTAATGTGAACTCAAAATTCAAGAAATCATAAATTTACAAAGAATTACAAATAAATTGCGTGATGCATTCACATATACAAATAGAGTTACTAAATCACATATTTCAGCTGTAAACACACCTGCTCAAATTGACATTACAAAAATATCTAATAAATTTAATGTGCGTAACATAAAAAACCACTTAGTTCTAAAAATGTAAATCCATGTAAAAGAAAAGAACACAACAATAATATCCAACAAAATATAAATGCCATTACAACAACAATTAAAGACTTGTCTTTTGTCAAATTGTGCTTAGTTTGTGTATGGCTATTTTTTTTAATTATAATGAGATGTCCTGTGCTGCTTTTGTTTTGTTCAAATTGGTTCAACCGTTGTTTGTAAACCGTACCGTGTGGTATGCTTTCTAGTTTTACGATTACTAGTTCTCTTCACTTAAAGCTAGCGTAGTACTTCTTAAACCAGTGTGTTAATTTTAACTTATGGTTCCTAGAAACCATGTGGTAATTTTACTAAAAAAACACAACATGTGGTAATAATTCCACTTAAAAAAAATTACAAAAACAACAATTGGCGAGTAGTTCTAAAATTAACAGTTGTTCACATCAATTAATTTTCATTTTGCCTCGTCGTATATCCTCCAAGAAGACATTCAAGTTCCTCTCTGATGATCCCCCTTCGGCCACCGCCACCCTCGCTCGTTCCTTCCAAAATGCAACCATCTCTCTAATCTTATCTGCCCTCTCACCATCTCCCATGACTGCCTCTAGACACTGTTTCAACTCTTTCCCTTCTATCACACCGTCTTTGCCGATCTCCCCTCTCACCCCGATCCCCCAGTCCTCCAACAGCCTTGCATTTGTTAATTGGTCGGTCCATTGCGGCACACCAACTGCGGGTACACCACATGCCAGGGTTTCCAGTATTGAGTTCCATCCGCAGTGCGTTATAAAACAACCAACTGAAGGGTGCTGCAACACATCCATTTGGTGGCACCACTCCACCACTAAACCATCAGTTGTTGAAGCCAACTCTTCAAAATCAAACCCTTCGAGATCTCGGTTATCCTTTCTTACAATCCATAGGTACGGACAACCAATCTCTTTCAAGCAACTACAGATCTCCTCCAGTTGCCGCTTGCTCATTGCCGAGTAACTGCCATAAGAGATATATACGACAGATTTATTTGGTTTTGTGTTGAGCCATTCGAGATAGACTTTATGATCCGTTTGGAATAGATCTGTAAATTTGTGTTTGTCTCCCTTGTCAGAAGCCAGCATCGGTCCAACAGTGATCAAGTCCAGTTTTTCCTCCATTGATATGATTGCATCGGGCTCTAGTTCGTCAAATGAGTTCACCAAAACTTTTGGCTTCAGCCCATCAGCTGATTTGTTCTCTAGTACTTCTATTGTGAGTTCTAGCAGACTGCGCATCTGGTAGTATGGATTATTTTCATTGGTGATGGTAGCAAGGGAGGGCAAGTCTCTGATTTTAAGAGGAGGCAAACATGGAAACTTTATTTCTGCCATTGGATCATTTGCAACTGAGATGATTGTATCCTTATAACCGCGAAAAGAATAGTAGTATATGGCAAAAACTGTTGCCGGTTGTATCCAGAATTCCACACTTGGGATGCCATGAGCCCTCGCTACATCAAAGACCCATGTCATGAAGATGCTGTAAATGACATGTGTGACGGGTTGGCCGTCATGTTTAAGCCGGTCAAGAAGAGCCGAAAGGCTCTTTGATCCAACAATTCTTGTTTTGGTGAGATAATCCTTCGGGTCATGCACACCTTTCTTGAATCCTTCGTCATATCCGTTAGAGAACGGGAGGTAATAAAGTTGCCCGTCATGAAATTCTTGGTCTGGAGAAGCGAGAGAAGAGAACAATTTACGGTGACCTGACACGGCGGTTGAGACAGTGACCCGTGCACCGGTATAACGCGCAATCTTTCTCGCCAGTTGGCATGATGGGTTGATGTGGCTCTGCATTGGATAAATTGCAATTAGGAAATGTTGTTGCTGACCTTCACTGAAATCTTGCTCCATGATTTTTGATTGATTACCGTTATACCTTAGATTGAATGAGATGTAAGGTGGGGAATTTGCAAGAGATGAAACTGATTAGCGGTAGCCAGGTGGGGTTGAATGAGCAAGGGTGTGGTGTGGTGTATGGAGAGCGACGATAGATGGATATATAGAGACAAAGGTGATGAGGTATCAAACTACATTGGAAAGGCTGAGGTTTAAACTTACCTATGAGCTTGTATGGTGCCACTAGGTAGAAAATGATTGTCTGATAGATATAGAAATGCATGTATACATGGACTTGGTACATTCTTATTTGTTTGTGCCGCATATATAGGCAACCGTTTGTCCGGTGCCATTTAATTAAAATTGAAATTTATTTGATTAAAATTAAATTGTTCTAATTTTGTTCCTATGAACTCTTAATTCTAAGAATTTGACCTGACGAAACTACTAGTGTAATGGTAATGACTCAGTTTTATGCTTCCTGACAACAAATAACATTATACAAGCTCTGGTTTTAAAAATTAAATAAATGTTTATACAAATATAAAATAGTAAAGGTGAAAAAAAAAATACTTTCTCAAAAAAAAAAAAATAGAAAAGTCTTAGAACACAAACAAAATCACTGATGCTTCACAAAAACAAAAAAATACCTTGTAATTTTCCACACAAGAATCAAATTTTATGTGGCTGCTAAATCATGATAAAGCAAAGGTTCATAGTTAATACTAGAAGTACAAATTATACACAACTTATTTGTTTTTAAAAAAAATGGAAATCAATAATATAATTTTTTTTAAATATGGGAATTAATTTTCTTATATCTATAGCATTTCACTATAAATTATAGAACAACTAACCTCCATTCTATGCACATGTATTTGCCTCTGGATCGGTACATCTTGGCATCGAGTCTTATTAATTGAACTATTTTCTTTTGCATCGTGGAATTTTATGGAAATACGATGGGTGAACAAGCATTGGAACTTGCACGACTTAATATTTTTCTGTTTATGAAAAAAAGAACTGTTTGATATTATTATATCAATTGTTTGTGTTTGCATGATGGAATAATTAATGGTGTGGATGTAATTTTAGCTATATATGTTAATTGTTTTAGGTACATAATATATGTTTTAAAGAAATTTAGCAGGTTAGGTTTTCACAAACACACAATATACCTTCTCAGTCACTCAATTACATTATATAATAGTGGTTATCGAAGGAGGATGAGATTTCAATCGTGTTGAAATTTTTATTCTTACTACTTAAAAAAAGAAGAAGAGAAATTTAGTTATATCCCCATCAAAACTTCTCTTTTTTTATATATCCTCATCACAATACTAAATTTAGCTATATCCCCATCAAAACTAAATGATTTTATTTATTTATATCCCCATTCATTCATTTAACTATTTAAAATTTAGAATTAATATTATTTTAAAAAATGAAAAGACAATTTTGCCCCTCCCTTTTTTTTTTTCTCTTCACGCTACTTTCTCTCTTGCTAAACCTTCATTTTTTTTTCTTTTTCCCGCGTTTCTTCCGACACTCTCTCTCCCTCATTTTTTCTTTGCCTAATTCAATTAGTCTAATCTACGGTATGAAACTTTTATCATTTTTTTTTTTTATTCAGCAACAAAATTGTTCTATTCCAATGTTAGATATGAACTTTCTTTATTTAAAAAAAAAAAATCCATTTGTTGCTTTCTTGTTGCAGTTTTGAGTTGTTTTGCTTACCATCGTATATCTTGACCGTCTATTCTCCTCTCAATCCTTTTATTTCTTCTCCCTCTCACAGAAATTGTATATGATGGATGAAGATTCATACAATATTGACCCGTTTTGTTCATTGATCATTAGTTCTATCCATAATTAGGATGATAATTTCTTGCGTAACAAAGACGAAATAACCCGTGAGAAGATGAAGGCAGTGAGAAAGAGAAAAGATGTGATAGTCGATGGTTCAAAGTACTTTCATGTTGACAGTTCAAAATTATGATATTTTCACCTTAGCTTCATGTAATCTTTTTTTCTTCTGAAAAAAGGCATAATGCCAATCTCAAAACTGAAATTGATTTATGTAATATAACTGAAACTTGCAAAGACAAATAAAAACAAAATTGACAGTTTAGATTAAAATAACAAACTTAGTCTAATGTAAATCTTAAACTGGCAGTTACTCTTTTTATGCATCAGCAACAATTCATTTAAACACAAACTCTAGTTAAAATTGAAACGGATACCAAATTGGAACCATTTTGTTTTATCTAAAGTAATCTTATTAATCTTTTATCTCTAATTTTCAGCATAAACTCATTACGTTACAAGTTGAAGGTTAAATATGGAGGACAATTTAGACCAATCAACAATGAAAAAAATGAGAAGTATTGTTATGGCAAACAAATGATCTTGTATTTTGAGGAGGTAACTTTTAGTTTTGTAGAGTTACTAGAGGATGTGAGTAGGCTCTATCACAAGGATGAGAGTCTAAAACTATGTTTTTTAGATAACCGTGTTGTCACACAATCCTTTATTCAACTTGAGGATGAAGAAATTTACCGACTAATGCTTAAAATGTATGAGGAGAAGGAAAATGAAAATGGCTCAAGTGCCCCAAGGACATATGGATCAAGACAGAAAAGGTTGAATTAAATGTTTTTGATGAAATATATAATTTTACAACTTCTTTATTAAGCGCGATTAAATTTTTCTTTTTTTTTTGTAGGGGTGCTAACATTGATGCTGCACAACAAAGGAAGAGAGCATGCCCTCCAAATATTTTTAAGCTTCTTGAAGAAGAAACTATATAGGCATTTATCTAAATTTTTTCCAAATTTTTTGCAGTTTTTGTATTATTTAAAAGCCAAGATCGATTACAAATAATGCAAGTTATTTTGTAGACTATTTTCAGTTTACTTGAATTTTAATCTCTGTTAGTGAATATTGATCTCTGATTAGAAAGTATTTTGGTTGGTCATTAGCGAATATTAATATCTGTTAATGATTTTAGAAGTTGAATAGGTTTAGTTTACATGTATGATCAAGATTTCATTTTCAAATCAGTGATATCATTTTATAAGAAGTTATAAAATTTATATAAAGGCTTGATTTTGTTTCTCAAATCAGTGATATCATTTCAAATATTTTGGTATATGTGAAATGTTGTTTTATAAATCTGTTATATGATATTTTGAAGCACTTTTTAGAAAAGTTGATGTTTTTCTTGTTAACAATTAAAATTTTGGCAAATCATACAAGAGTCCAGATGTTTTAGTAGAAGAATTGTGTGTTACTGGTATGTCCTAGAAGCTTCACTTAATTTACATGAGTACGGAGCTGCATGTAAATAACTCTTTTACTGATCCAATTCACAAATCACTAATCAGATGTGAAATGATGGTGCTGGTACAAATGAAAATTGCTTTTTTGTTTGTTTCACGCATAATGTAAATTTCTATTTTTTAAGGTGTCAAACTAGAAAATAGGCAAGATCTTGTTAGAATTGAAAATTTCTGTGTTATTAGGCAGAGAAAAATGAGGGAGAGGGAGCGTCAGAAGAAAAGCGGGACAGAATGTAGAGTGAAGAGAAAAAAAAAAAAAAAGAAGGGCAAAATTGTCTCTTTAGTTTTTCAATAATATTAATTTTAAATTTTAAATAGTTAAATGAAGGAATGGGGATATAAATAAAATCATTTAGTTTTGATGGGATATAGCTAAATTTAGAGTTGTGATGGGGATATAACTAAATTTCTCAAAAAAAGAGAGCCAATAATCAGTTTTTGTTCTTGTGAAATCCGATCTTTATTTTGTTTCAAATTTGAGTGTCCGCAATTTGAAATGGCATATCACATGTTGGTAGGATTTTCAAATTCATAATGAACTAAATTGTAGAACAAATTTAGGTATCTGTAATTTGAAACTGCGAATAGGATAAAAATAGAATTTTTAGAAGAAAAAAATTGATTATTGTTGTAAAATTAAATAAAGTTATAACAAAATAAAGTAAATAATGAGAAAGATAGAGCAATAATAAAATTTTATTATCTTCTGTATGTCTGTATCTTTTCTTTTATACAAAGTATATATTTATAGATTAAAAATTGTACATAAAAAACTATTACAATAATAAATGAGAGCAATAAATTGAGGATTTATATTGAAAATTAGAATATTCACATAAATTTTATTTAATTTGTTTTTTAACAATTATTTAGTTCATTTTTTTAAGATGGTAAAACTTAATATTTCGGTCAATCGTGCAACTGGCGAGGGATTTGGCGAGAAAGAGGCTTTTGTTTTCAAATCGTGCAACAGAAAAAGAAAAGTTGTTGCCTTTTCCTTTTAACCTGACTCATGAGTCATAGCTATTACAGCTCGTACCTCGTGGCTCGCACTAAATCAGAGCTGTTAGAAACATTGTTGTAAAAACATCTGTTTAAGCTGATTAATTAATCGATTAATTGTTTATGGTGATCAAATCGTCACATATTTTTTTGATAATCAGTTAATTATTTTTTATTATTTTTATTAATTATTTAGCAGTATTTTGTCCGTCTAACGAACGCATACCGTTATTTACAACAACACTGGTTAAAAACTACTTACAATATGTTTGTACTTTTATTAAGATTGTAAATAGCAATTTAATTATTGTGCTATTATTTTTAAAGTTCAAAACAATGATAACTAGTTATTTAGAATAATGATAAAAAAAAAGATGACTGATAGCAATATAACTTTTAAAGTTCGAACAAACTATAGCATAATTATAGCTAACAATATTTCTGTTTTTATGGATTTAAAGATTTTTAGATGGAATCATTGCTTTATTATTGGAAAAAATATTATTACTTTATATACAATATATCTGTGTTTCTTGTAACAATAATTATTATTATCATAAAATATTGACACAGACAAGAGGATTAAACTCGGGTAGGGGTAGGGCAGGCCGGGTATATCTGGGAAGGGGCACGGGTATCATGGGTAGACGGGTATTTTGGGCCGGGTATCTTGGGTATTTTTTTTTCAAAAAACATGCCTTGCTCGTCCTATATCCGTGTCCGTTGTACTCTTGAGAGGCAGGACGGTCCGGCCCGATCTTTTTTTTTGTTTTTTTTTTCTTTCTTTTTTTAACAGTGTCGTATAAATATTATTACGTATTTATAATTCAACTTTTAAAATATGAATAGTTCAATATCAAATAGTATATATATATACACATAAAATTATCAAGTCACATTTTTATAATTCCTACATAAATAAAATTTGTAACTTATATATATAAATTATTCTTGCGAAAATTTGTATGTTTAATCGGCTAAGTACAAATGTATTTATTTATTTCTTTACACAAGTCATTTTATTTTATTTTCAAATTCTCATTATAATTATATAGTTTCATAATTTATTTATATCTCAAAATTTTTAGTTTACATTTTAAATTGATAATATATTTAATAAACATTCATTTTATTTTTAATAGGTTAAATCAATTACTAATTATTTTAAAACAATGTTACTTAAATCAATTACTTTAAATTGCATAAATTTAATTAATATATGTATATATAATATATTTACATATAATGATATATAATTTAGGTTTTTGTACAATATATTTAGTGTTTTAAAATGCGGCCGCATGCCCGCCACTGCATGCGCTATGTATATATGTATATATCTATATCTATCTATATATATATATATAGAGAGAGAGAGAGAGAGATAGGCTAATGTGCATTCGAATGTATATGGTCCGAAGTGCTTACGGTTCAAATTTAAAATTTCAAAATCCAAACGGTCGGTCTGAACCGTTCATCTTGTTCTCCATATTAATATGTGCTTGGAGGTCAAATTTTACATTTTTATGAATTTTTTTACTATTTATTAAGCCACTTTGAAAATCGCTGATCCAACGGTTTTACTGTTTTGTGCAGCCACCGTTGGATCAATGATTTTGTAAAATACTTAATAAATAGTAAAAAAATTCAGAAAAATATAAAATTTGGTCTCCAAGCACATATTAATATGGAGAACAAGATGAACAGTTTGGATTGATCGTTTGGATTTTGAAATTTCAAATTTGGACCGTAAGCACTTCGGACCATATACATTCGAATGCACATTAGCCTATCTATATATATATAATATGCATATATAATATAATATAATGAGGAGGGATCAAGTTACAACAATTTATGAGTTACAACAAAGTTACAACAAGTATTTTCTACATTTTCAAAGTACAAATCGCTGATCCAAACCGTTAGATGTGATCTCTACAATAAAATGTGCTTGGAGACCAAATTTTACATTTTTTGGAATTTTTTTACTGTTCATTAAGATGGGTACAAAATTCAATGGTATGAATTTGACTAGTTTTTGTACCCATCTTAATAAATAATAAAAAAAATTCAAAAAATATAAAATTTGGTCTCCAAACACATTTTATTGTAGAGATCACATCTAATGGTCTAGATTAACGATCTGGACTTTGAAAATGTAAAAGATGCTTGTTGTAACTTGATCCCTCCTCATATATAATATGAGGAGGGTTCAAATGTCTCCATGTTTTTGTGTCTCCATCGTGTCTCTATCTCTCTCCATCATTTTCAAAGTTCAAACAGTCGATCCGAACCGTTCAACTTAACCTCCATACTAAAATATGTTTGGAGACCAAATTTTATATTTTTAAGAATATTTTTACTATTTTTTTAGATAGGTACAAAATCAGTAAATCTGAACCATCTAAAAACAGTATTTTTGTACCTATCTAAAAAAATAGTAAAAAGATTTCTAAAAATATAAAATTTGGTCTCCAAACATATTTTAGTATGGAGGTTAAGTTGAACGGTTCGGATTGACTGTTTGAACTTTGAAAATAATAGAGAGATAGAGACACGATAGAGGCACAAAAACATGAAGGCATTTGAACCCTCCTCATATTATATATATGCATCACACATATATCATACCTATAATATTAATTTGTAATTTTGGACTTGATTATTAAATTTTATTACTTTGGACTTTTATTAATTCTCTCTGTCAACATGGTTCGGATAGGCTACACATATCTATTAGACAGTATGAGTATAAGGAAAGAAAAAAAATGTACAAAATCACTACTAGACACCATAAATTCTTGTTTATTGAACCCCCAACATTGTTCATTCAAAAGAATCAATAAATTCTGGTATATTGGCCGCCAGCTATAGTTTGTTTTTGTTATTATTAATTGTTGCTGCATTTTTTATTACTAGTAATTATGTACGTGCATAGTAATAAAAACAAATTATGTAATATAAAACATTAAGCTTCTTAATAAGGAGGAGAGATAATTTAAATCAAATTTATAGAGAAAAATAGTTAAATACTATATTTATCTACAAGATAAGACATGTGAACTCTAGTGTAGTGATAAAATTTTTGGCACCAACAGAACCCAATTGAGTTCGAATCCCGCCTTTAGCAGCAAAAAAAAAAATGGTGCGCGGTGGGCTCGGTCCACAGGTGTAGTGCGTGGTTCAGAGGTGCGGTCCACGGGTGCAGCGCGTGGTCTACGGGCACTGGGATCATATGCGGCACAACCAATGCATACTTAAGTGTTGAAACTCATAATTTGGAAAATTCATCTATGTGCAATCTGTAAATTCAACGGCTGAGCATCATTCCGAAAAAATACAGTAAATCAGGACCCTTGCAGGATCTAGACATTAAGCTTCTTAATAAGGAGGAGAGATATTGCTTCATATTTATGTTTCTTCTTCTTATTATTGTTATTATTATTATTATTATTATTATTATTATTATTATTTAATTTTAATTTTTATTTTTATTGTTGCTGCTATTGTTGTTATTATGATGATGATGATTATAATTACAATTTTTATTAATATTAATATTAATATTAATATTTTGATTATTATTATTATTATTATTATTATTATTATTATTACTACGATGATGATGATGATGATTATGAGATATCGATACTAGCTAGTAATTGGAGGGTATTAAGTTGACACTTTGTTGAACATTTATCAGCTAAACAGGTCTCTTATAAGTGTATTGTCTTGCCTTGTACTAGGCAAATGGAATATTATCAAGCTTTGATATACGGCTGAGACAGTATGCTGTAAAGCAGTTGACCAAGGTGAGAATATGAATACTTGACTTGATTGAAATATATATTGTGGAAACAAAATTTTAAGGTAAATTTCTCAAATAGATTAATATTTCTGTAAATGAATTAAAAATACCAGTCAGGGGTCCGACTAGTACGTGGAGGAGTGAAGGATGTGCAAGGATGTTACACCTATCTCAATACAGTATATATACTGTAGGGGGTGGGGGAAAATATTTTTGAATTTTGAAATTTAAAAAAAAAAATAAGGTACACAGGTATACGGGTACACGGGCATGAACATGACGGGCACGGATATGATCGGGTATTTGCTCAAATATTGTAACCAGGCTGTTTTTTGCTCGTATCCATATACCCATTTAACTGACCTATACCTGGACTCGGACACGATTACCTTGAACATAGAGTACGGGCAAGCAGGACAGGGGTTGTCCTAAGCGGACAAGATTAATACACTAGACACAACATACATCCTTAATTTTGTAAAGTATAATAAAATCGATCAATAAATAGTGCTGACGAGATGACCCCGATATTTAATTGCTTTGAAAACTGAGAGTTCAAGTACTCTTTGTTATAAATATATTATAAAATGTGTGGATGTATTCATGTTGTAACTCTCAAAATCATTAATTTATTTTTCACTATTTCATGCACTATAATTGAAATTGATGACCACTACTATTAAAATTTATTTCCTCTATTTATTTAGATGGTTTTTCATTTGCAAATTGTGGTCTATAAATAGAGGCTTTATAATTTTATATTGTATGCATATGAGAAATATATGAATAAAAAGATTGCTATCTTTTTCCTCTCTATTTTGTTTATTCTTCTTATATTTATTTTATAACACTTTTATTTTTTATGGCTCCATTATATTTTTACTTTTAAATTTTAAAACTTATATGTAAAAAAAAAGCTGTTAAATACGATCTTTATCGTTATTTCTACACCCACATAAAAAATATATATTTTTTAATTTTATTTTTATATAAATATTAAATCAACAAGCTAGAAATTTAATTTTCAAAAATCATCCACATCAATGTATTTTTACAAGTAAATTAAATTGCTATAGTATTTTATATGTGCATAAAAATTATATAAATCATATATAACGGTTTTATTTTGATATTTAATTTTTTAATTTTTAAAGTATTAAATTTTGAAAATAAATACATAACGTAGAAAAAAATATAAGCATTTAACCATTCTTTGAAAATTAGACCCCAATTGTAAAAAAGAAGACACAAGTATCTTAGATACAGTATTTTTTACTAAAATATATATTTTAGAAATGAGTGTAAAAATTTTGAATTAGAGGAGCTGGTGTGGTGCGAAGATGCGATTCATGAAAGAAAAAAGAAATATCTCCAGCATCGCCGAATGACCCTGTTTCAATCCCAGTGCTTATCCATCCATACCATACATACCATCCGTGTTGCGAGTCACAACAGCCTGACTCCGCATTATTTATGTAACAGATTATATGTCAGTGTCCTAACACATGGTAAGATGTACAAGAATCTACCACAGAACTTCGTTATTCTCCTCACCCATTCACCACTCAACATTCAACAACATATGTTAAGATAAATAATTTGTAAAATAAATGAGAACCAATGAAAGAGTGGCTCTGAACCATCCATGTAGGCCATCCATCCCATTTTTTTCTCCTGCTCAACCACAGAATAACGCCTCCTCCTGCTCCAATGTCACATTAACTACAGAGTCCCTGTCTCGCTGACAATTGACAAATATGCTCCTTCCTCACTAATCGTTAGTACCGGAGTATTTCGTTGCATGCTCCGCGATCAGTCAAATCCAATCCTTACCTTAGTGTCTACGCCTGATCTGATGATGAGTCACAGCTCCTATCCCTCCATTTAAAGAGCGGCCGAAATTCTTCCCAGAAGTCATAGCTCGTAGGATGACGCCAGGTCGCTGCTTTTACATCCAACGGTTTATATTTAAAATTGTTACGGGACTATGATCAAATGGAATTGCCATACAAACTGGATATTTTTTTTTTTATCTCATATCCCCGCTGACATGGCGAGCTAAGAAAGATATTTTCATCCGGCTACACGTGGCCACGGATCATCCCCTTCCTCTCCCTCTGTCCCTCTCTCTCTCTTGCCCTTTACGCGTAACTACCAAAATCAACCCTCTAAATTCTAAAATCAAACCTTAGTTAAATTCTTTCACCTCCTTTTCACTCTTTTATCCGATGGAGCAAGGAACCCGAGAAACGGGCGAAGAAGCTACGGATGACGGCGGCGGAGGTGGTGGCTCTGGCAGAGTGGCGGGTCACAAGCGCCAGCGCATATGCTGGGACCAGATTCTTCCTAAGAGATCTCTACGAGTGCTCTTGGTCGAGCATGATGATTCCACGAGGCAAGTGGTCACGGCGCTTCTCCGTAAGTGCAGTTATCATGGTAAGTTCAGCTTTCCTTCTTCGTCCAAGTTCATCCCCACTGGATTGATCCAGTTCGTGTTGATGAAGTTCGGATTTTTATAGTTGTGGGAGTGGCGGATGGGCTTAAGGCATGGGAGATTATGCAAGAGAGGCGATTTGCATTTGATCTGGTGTTGACTGAGGTGGTTATGCCATCTCTCTCTGGAATTGGGCTTCTGACGAAAGTCATATCTACTGAAGAATGCAAAAATATACCTGTTATAAGTAAGTTAACTTACCAATTGAACTCCAGAAAAAAAAATTCATATACCAAGTGTATTTGATACTGTTGAAATATTCTATCTTGGGTCATGTTTGGTTGTGGAGTAAGAGGTGGAGTAAATCCTTACTCTGCATTTAAGGAGGCCAAACGAGGAGTAAAATAGGAGTAAAATGGAGTAAGAGGTGAGTTAATCCGGAGTAAATTACTCCACCTCTATAGGTGGATTAACTTACTCCATGCTTACTCCATATGTGGGGCCATTGTCATAGACATGGGTTAATTTCCCAACAACTTACCCTTCATATGGACTATTTTAATCCACAAATTAAGCTACCAAATGAGGTATAAATTTTGAGGAGTGAGATGGAGTAAGCAATTTAATCTTCATTAACTTTACTACACAACCAAGCAAACTGAAATAAGAGTCCTAGTTTCAAGTGGAATTAGGTCTTCCAATTTTGGTTTGGCTTATTGTTGGAATCAGAATGCAATACTACAATGAGGAAATACAAAACAGTATTTTGTTGGCCTTTTCTCTTTGGAGGAGTTTGACTTGTTATTATTATCGTCAGGATTAAATCAAGCTAGTGCTTTATACAAACTAGATTGTGTAATTGGAAAATTTGTCAGATTAAATTTATTTGATACTTTGTGCAGTGATGTCATCACAAGATTCTATTGGGGTGGTGCTGAAATGCATGCTCAAAGGAGCAGCTGATTTTTTAGTGAAGCCGGTGAGAAAGAACGAACTAAGGAACCTATGGCAACATGTATGGAGGAGGCATTGTGTATGTATTTCTCCTCTTAGAAAATATGGTCTTTTTTTTTTTTTTTTTTTTACAGTCAATTTTCTTGTCAGTTCAGACTGAGAGTTGTACTGGTTTTCTTGCTGTCTGGCTGACCATGAAAATGAGTCCTCAATTGCACATAAAGTTTTAGAAAAATTATATTCTTTTATGCATTCCCTCAATTTAACCTCAGCTGTGCAATTAGTCAAATACCAAGTAAAAGAAGGTAGTTTCAGGGGAAGTTTTGGCACAATAGAGAAGGCTAGTAAGGTGTTGAATTCAGTGGCACTGTTTTACACTTTGCACTTATTACGGAATCTGATGCAGTTGAACAGCCAAGCAAATGCATCAGATCACAATTACAATGTGGCTAGCAATAGGATAAGTGCAAACATTGGAGATGCAGAGTTCAGTGATGGGGCTAATGAGGTTCAAGTAAGTTACTGATTTACTGATCTTTTTCTAAAAATACCAAGTGCAGTTAGAAGCACACACCAGGTGCACTTAAGCACAAAGGCGAGACAAAATTAGTGTCCATTGTTCTTTTATTGGTCAGGTAGGCACAGTCCATTAGGCTTGCTCCTTACCATGGTTTACTTGAGTGCAAAGCAACAGAGTGAAATGGTCGTTTTTGCTTGATTTTTGTTAACAACTTCATTTAACTTTTATATGAATGGACTGCTTTTCTTTCAATATACAAAATTAATTCATTCTTGGTCCTTGTTCTAAACAATTATATGTAGGTTCTGATTATCCCTATTTTTTTATTTGTTGTACTCATGTTCCTATGCCTAACATCCAAACTAATTTTAAATTGCCTGCAATTTTTGGAGTTTTAATATGTGGGAGCACTGCATTTCTATAGATAGTATGGATAATGATTTAACTTGAAGATCCAAATATCTTGGTGATTAAAATTCTACAAATTTTGACATCAAGCAGATATAATGATGCATACTCACTTCTAGGCAAACAATCGAAGTAGAAACATGCACAAAATTTCGAGATAACATTTAGTTCGTTTTTTATCATTATTTTGAGCAGTGTTTGTTCATGAAAAATGTTCTCTTAATTTTACTTGTGTCTCTACTACTCTGTTATCATCTTTAACAGATGAACCAGTTTCCAACAATTTATATTTTTAAGAGTTTTTGTAGGAACTGGAAAGAAATGATTTGAGAGTGGTCATGTTACATTCTTTGTTGTAATTGAGATAATTATATTTTCATTTGTCTTAATTTTGATACATCGGCAGAGCTCAGGTGCTAAAGAGGAGATGGAGATAGAAAGTGCGCAAAACTTTACAGAGACCCCATCAGCTGAAGGTGCTAGTTCTTCCAAAGAGATGCAAGAACAAGATGCACACGCTGGTGCCGTACCAGTCAGATCAAATGCCATAGAAAATGATGGCAGTGAACTAGATAGAGGTTCTCTTCTAAATTTACTTGTGTGTTTGCTAAATGTCACACAGTTCAGCACCTGCTCATACCATGCAGTCATATTGTCAGATTGGACTATTACCAGTTGGTACTGGCCTGAATGCTATTGTCTCCGTTGTATAAACTGGTTTGACCCAAACAGTATTCAGCTGGATTGATTTGACTGTAGTTAGATATTATATAAACCCGATCCATAGACCAAGCAGAAGTGATTATTTTCCTATAAATTCTCCTTATATATTTTACAGAGAGAACTGGCACAACTACTGAAGCTAACATCTTCAACACGATTCCACCAGATAAAGAACCGTTAGATCTATCTGACCCTACAAATGAAGAGAATTGCAACATTTCTGAATCACAGAAGGATGCAACTCAAGAGGATTCTGTAGTTAACACCAAATCTCTAGAAGGTTGCTTCAAACCTAAAACAAGAGACGTACTTAATCATTCTGAATCGTCTGCTTTTTCAAGGTATACCATTGAGGTTCTTGTAGAATTTTTTAAAGCCTCCGACCTTTTTTCTTAACCATCAATAGAAATGGTACTGGTATCTGCACCTGCCATTATGAATTTTTTGATTTTTTTTTTCTCTCTGGTAGGTCAAAAAATATAGAACCTACCGTATTAGGCAGCAACCATTATAATGTCAGTGACAGCCATTATATGCTATTTGTTGTTGTAGATCCAATTGCTGGTCAAGGCCAGTTCAATATTCTTAATAAAAACTAGTTTGGTACATGTAGGGAAAATCATCAGCTTCTCTGTACTGATTATTCTCTGTTAATTTTGGTGCTTGATTTTGGTCCAGTAAGTAATAAAACCCTATTTTAATCAGGAATTAAGATTATTTATTGCCATGGTGTCACACTGGATAGTACAAAGTGACCAAGTATTGACTAAAAATGGAAAAGCTTTTTATTGTGATGCTCAAAGCTCTACATTTTTTTTTTTTGCACCTTTTGTTAGAAGTTGCACCACATTTATACATACTATGCATGTAGTTAATTGCAATGTTCAATTGCTAAAATCATGTTATTAACAGGTATGGTGAAAAGAAGAAGCAAAATTTGAATGATAATCTGTCCTCTTCATCTCTCCAGTTCAGGAACTGTGAATTTTTCAAAGGTGACCTAAAAACAAGCACTTCTCTCCCGTCCAAAGAAGACGATGCCATAAATCACCAATCAGTTGCTCCACAATTAGGGTTCATACCTGTACATTTCCCCGTCCAATCAGTTCCATATAGTTATACAACCATTCTACATCCCATATACTACCCTCCTTATCCACCACCTGACAACTTGACAACTCAGATCACCTGTGATGATTCCAATCATTCAAAGTGCAACAATGCTGCAGAGGTTGGACCAGAGGTAGAAAAGGAAGAGTCTAGAGAGTTGCATTTGGTGATTCTGAGAGGAAGTTGTAGTCAGGATGTAGCCATAGCAAGTGGGAGTGGTGAAACAGGAAATGGAAATACAAGTGGAAATGAAAGTGCAGCACATACTGGTGACCGGTCCCGCCGTGAGGCTGCCTTGATCAAGTTTAGGTTGAAGAGGAAAGATAGATGCTTTGAGAAAAAGGTATGCAAAAAATTTGGAGTAATTTACAGAGAAGTCTCTTTTCACTTGCCAAGTACCTACCTTATTTAGAAATTAACCAGCACATACTGTTAGTTGAATTTTGTTAATATTGTTGCCTTTTCACTTTAAAAATGAGGTTGAGTGGTTCCATTGGTTGAAGTTGTCAAAAATGGCTCCCATCAATTATACACATTCTCTTTTGATCCAGATCCTTGATAATAAAACATAAGATTGGTTTATTTGAATTAAGGACATTTTGTTATTTCATTAAAACTAGGTTTTGATAATGCTTTGTGCTAAGCAATGGGTTATAATAGGGATTTATTTGGGATTGTCTTGTAACTGATTGAAATGGAGCTCTACCAGATATGAGCATTTCATTTCATATCAGTCGGTCCCAATTGTGTCTGAATTTTTACCATTAAAAACATTGAACGAATAGGTAGGGGGGCAGTTATATGGTCAGCTTTGGTCTTGACAAACTGATCTGAAATGGACAACGCAGATCTGGTGGGACCATCCAGTGATCAATTGGATAAGGAGTGACCGTTCCTTTTCTGCCTTATGTAGAAGCTATTTGATGTTTGATTTATGCTCATACATTGTGATTGAATTAAGACTTTTTTGTGCTCTATCATCATATTTATTACAGATTGCAACATTACAAAATCATCCTTTCAGGTAAGATACTACAACAGAAAGAAGTTAGCGGAGCAGCGGCCAAGAGTCAAAGGTCAATTTGTTAGTCAAAAGGCTTCCAAATCTGCTCCTCAAACTGAGACAGAGAGCTAAAACAGTCTTTGAACTGTCTTTTGTCAGTAAGGATCTTTTGGGTCGTTGGTTGCAGAGATGCATGTGGGATGCAAACAATAGCAGTAACAAAAGGATGATTGGTAAATATATTACCAAAATGGACATGAAAAGATAAAACTAATGTTATACGGTTATATCCGAGGTATTTTAGATTTTTAGTGCACTTGACTGTGCGTACAACAAATTTTAACATCTTGAGACAGTTCTGAAGTCTACATCCTCAGCCGTGCCTACAACAAGTTTTGACATCCTTGAGACAGTCTAAAATTTTGATTCTTGTAGTTGGATATCTCCATATATTGTTTGTTTGTTGTTATAACATAGGAAAACCTTTTTTTCCTTTCAGTATTGGGGATAGATGTCAGAGTGGCATTGCTAGTTTAAAACTTTATAAGTGTTGTAACAAGTGATTATAGGTACACGGACATTTATACAGTTAGGCTATCAACCTACGGCGGTTACTTTTTTGAAACACTTGTTTGAAAAGAAAAATTAGAAAAAAAAAAAAAAAAAGTGCGCTAATACACAAAAAATTGAGTGGCTATATATAATAATATGGTGCGTGTTTTGCAGTTCTTTTTACAAATAATCAAAGTAATTTTTAAAATTAACTTTAGAACTTGTGTAAAATTTTAGAAGCGTTTTGGATGGACGTTACAATATCATTCTAACAAACAGTGTCTGACAAAAAAAAAGTTGAAAAGAAGTTCATGTTTTAAGATGGGGTGCACTACAAGATCACATCTCTAGCGTAGAATGTTTTATCAATTACGGTGAGATTTCTATATCAAATCATAGTCCTTCATTTTAGGACGTTCGACAAAATCATGGGTCTGGTAAGAGAACATTTTTTTTAATTTTATCAATTTTAGAACGTCCTTAATTGCAATTTTAGAATGTTTTATGAAGGTCGTCTCCTGAGAACATTTTTTCGCTCGTGTCCGATAAAGTTTGGGACGAAAATTTGAAGGTCTGTCCTTCTTATTAATCAATTTTCATTGCTATAACTTTGTAAAGGTGTAATTTCAAAATACATTTGATAATTTTTAAAAAAATAATCGGCGTTTTGCAATGTATGAAAAAGTTATATTTATTCATTCTCCTCGATGATGGTGGAGAAGAATATAGTAGGTCTCTAAAAGTAAAATTCGTGTCAATACTCAATTTATTTTTCCTCATAATCTAGTTGGAATCCTTTCGGAGCATCTCATTCCTCAACTTTTAGGAGGTCATTGATTACTAATTAGTAGGTTTTACATTTTATGCGCCTTTAAATAAAGGTTATAAGACAAAATGCTTGATTAGTTCTGATGAATAAATTATGAAGTAGCGCTGATTGCCTAGCGTATCTGAAGTACCTATGCAACTGGTATCCATGAATTTATCTGCATAACCCCAAACTGTTGTTTTATGCCTTGGCCAACAATAGAGCAGTCCAATGACACTCTGACAGTAGTGTGAGGAGACAAAAGCTGTCATAGCAAGGTGAAGCAGATTGCAAAATGGGGAGAAAAGAGGTAATAGGATAAGTGCCGGATGTGGTTTAATGGTATGTAACAACGACTGTATATCGCTGCATTAGGGACTGTGTAAAACACAAAAGAGCTAACTAAGATGAGGTTTAGTAGCACATTCTGAGTCAGTGAAGAGCGCAAGAGCTGCAATCAGAAATCTTGAGTTTATATGAAATTAAGTAGTGAAGTACCGTTTTTCATTCAAATGCCATGTTGATCTTTTGTAGCCTACGGATTGAAATTTTACAGACTAAGAACTTAAGGACGTCCCTAATGCAGGAATCCTCAATCAAACAAAGGAAGTATCGATGTTTTTCTTTTATTTTTCATAATAGCCCCGAGTAATTTCTTTTATTTTTCTTTTATTTTTTATTAATGGAATCTGATGACTCGATCTTCACATTTCTCTTTCAAAAAAAAAAAAAAAAATACAGGATTGGTCCAAATTAAACATTTCTTTTTGCAAAATATGGAGAAATTCAACAAGTCTCTGATTCAAAAGTCAGAATCTCATATATCAGAGGTGTGCTAGCGGCATCTCAAATGAACAGCAGAGCATGCACTAGTTTACTCTCTGACCTAGGCCTCACGGTACTACTGCTGCATCTCCGTCTCGTTTTCTCAAGCACTCATTTTACAAAAATACAATATGAAGTGTTCAGTGTTTGCTGTTGTTCTTACCCTGTAAGTGGCAGAAGCTATTGCTCGAAAGCAATTTCATATTTGATCCACCCAAAATTTGATATAACAATTTTACATGTACAGATCTCCTAAAAGATGTGATGTTCATTTGTAATTAGAGAAATCATAATCATTGTTTTACAAAGAACTTGAGGTAATTACCAAGAAATGTGGACGTGTTTACAGGTGTAGTAGTTACAAGATGGACCTTGGTGAGCTAACTTGACACAAATTCAGACCGTCAGATTACATACATATGGAAAAAAAAATAGTGATATGCAAAAGGAAAGAAAAAATTATATCAAAAGAAAGCCGCAATTAGGTCTAATTAAGCAAGTTGACGATGGTTTTTGGTGGCTGAAAACAATGCTCATTCAGATAATAGTCTTGTTAGGTAAATTCACAAGATAAGAGATAAGAATGCTTCTCAAAATTTTGAAGTTCAATGCATGTCAGTTCTAACGCATATCATGGTCCATGGTGCAAATCTACATGGCCTAACACAACAAAGGGGATCCAGGGGTCCGTGCCAAATCATGCTTAAGCCCTTAAATGTAAATTGTTGCATTCAGCTTGAATCACGGAGCAGGGCTTATTGGCTGCCGTATAGCTCCTCTAGAATAAAGCAGGGCATTTATCCTCAACGATAGAAGTAATTACTTGGGATTCCTACTGTAACAAATGTGTACACATATCGGTCAGGATTGGTTTATCAGAGTAGTTTTGAAGTTTGATCTGGCTCAAGTGTCGGACCAGTTTGAAGTACGCTGAGCGTAATTAGAACTAGAGGAATGTGCTTGTTTAAATGACAACCAAATCAAAATAATTATAAGATTCCTTGGTTTGAGCTCTGGAGCTTACAATACCAATTCAAAGTTAATTGTCATTTTATTTTCAGTTGCGTTTACAAAAAGTAGATTGACCATGGAGGATAATTCAAAGCTTCGCTGTTTTCTGGACTCCGAAACAATTTTTCTGAAAAGTTCCCAATCAGTTAGAATATTAGCGTCGGTATTGTTCTGCTCCATATTGATCGAAAGATACTCGTAATTATAAATTACATTAGATATGCATTTGCTTGTTTTTTATCAGTGAACAAAGATTTTCTTGGTTCTACAGTGATTTTAGATTACAATACATCCATACTTGTAACAATTCGTTCCCTTAAAAAGTAATTAGTGCACTGAATTCTCAAAAGAAATATTGAATGTAATCATATGATGGAACGAATCTTCTTACCACAAGAATAGCACATTAATTAATCAAATGATTGAAAAATTTCATTGAAAAATGAAAAGGCACCACTTCTGCCTGTATATAGAGTAAGAAAATATTTGGAAGCAAAGAACCATTCTAAAATGCCCTTTTACATGTGTGTTTAACACAAAGCATAAGCATCTTCTAGACTTTCCATCCAAGAAGCATCTTTATCTCAAACTTTACAGCAAAATCCTTTGCACCATTGAATCAATATTCTCATAGTCTCTTTTAAGCTTTAATTTTATGCTTAAAAAAAAAAAAAAAAATCTTCCATGAGAAGCTTGGAACCTAACACAAAGACCCCCAATACTCTTATAACCCATACCAACCTCAATTTACAAGGTTCCTACTTCCTAGTACACAAAATAAAAGAGAATTCAATAAACCCAACAATGGAGAGTAGCTTACGGCTTCTTGCAACATTAATCATATTGTTTATCCCGATTTCCTATGTTGGAGCTGATGAAGTTTCTACGACCACAGCATCACCTGAGACCAGTCTGTTGTGCGTCAGCGAATGCGGAACATGTCCGACAGTTTGTGTATCGCCACCACCTCCACCCCCTCCGCAATCACCGTTAATAATTTTGACTCCTCCACACGATCTGTCCCCACCGGTTAGTAAGCCACCTCCACCGCCGCCGCCTCAGGTGAAACCCTACTCATTTTCACCAGTGACACCAACACAGGACACGCCACCGTCAGCAGGTTCAGGGCAAAAAGGATCGCCGACACCATACTATTATTTCTACACTTCCAAAGCAACGCAAGTAGAGTCTGTGTTTAGCATTTGGAGCTTGACTATAATACTTTACGTTGGTTTAACCTTATTGGCTTAATTATATATATAGTGAGGTGTAATATTAATTAAGATGTTTTTTATTTGCATTTGTAGTGGCGTTCTGCTTGTGCAATTGTATTCACAGACGTCAGATGAATCCAGTTTTATATGCTTTTGTTTTCTCATTTGCTTGATTCATCTCTAAGATTAATTTATTCATGGCTCTTTTTTTTAAAGTAACTTTGCATTGAAATTTTTTTCGCACATTTTCGAGCCTACAGTTGTTTGTTTGTTTCTCCCTAATTAATTGTTTCAATTTTTTTTTTCTTGGATCTATTAAATCATCTTAGAAGATCCTTATTTTTTTTTGTAGTACTGTTTGTAATGTTCTGGAATTGGACATATCACATATACAATGACTAGCTTAAATTACAAATAAAATTAAATTGTAGTATTAACCTTTATTCAAAGAGTTATATCCTATATATGCTGCTGTGCTCTGATTTAATTTACTCGGAAGCAACGAGAGATGTTCTCAGTTAATTAATTAAGGTACTTCTAAATTAAATGACGTCTAATTGAAGTTCTACCTTGCCTTATTTTTCACCACCATCTAAAAAATATATTTTGGTTATGGTTAGTTTTCATCTCTTTAAAGTAGACGTCGGAAGTAATTTTGATAGTAATGTTTTTTTCCCCTCCTGATTTTTTTGTAGCGATCCCTTAATTTCCATTCCGAACTTCACTTCTGGTGACGATCAAATTTCCCGTCAGTTTTTATTAACTTTACTAACAATTAGATAAAAAATGGAAATATTGACATTAAAATTTTGTTAATTAAAGTTGGAGGTTTGTTTCAAATTTTTCCCAAAATAGATAATATTATCTGGGCAAAAAAAAGCTCGAGTGAACAAGCATTAGAGCATCTACATCCCTGAAACTCTTAGAGTTTATAATCTGATGTGACAATTTCTAAATCGTTTTAGGAATGCGGATGGATTTTTTATTTAGTAACTTTGCTCCAAAGTTTCTTAACAAGAAACCGTTTATAAACTCTGACATGATCAAATGATTGGCTGAAATTCTTTTCTCTTGTAATTTATTTGCTGATGTGGCAATTAAGAAACTCTAATTTTGAGTTTCAGGGTTGTGAGGGTTTAGAAACTTTCAGAGATAAAATTTCTAAAAATTAGTTAACAGTTATTTAGAAACTCTAAGAGTTTCAGGGATGCAGATGCTCTTACAAATGTTTGTTTTTAGAATTTCATGTATACCCCTCAAAAATCTTGAAATACGTATTATTCACTCTTAAGTTCATAATATCATTTTTACCCTTTCAAATTTCAAAAACTCATGAATTTACCCAATGTACTACATTTTTTTAATACTCATTTTAAATTTATAAAATACCTATTTTATCCTTAATTGAAAAATTAAAATATGTAGCATGTGTAAGAGAAATGTTCGGTTAATCGGTCATCTCTAAGGAAAAATGAGTTATTTCTCTACTTATATATGATGCACACACAATAGGATTTTGGACATACGTTTGTGTGTATAGCATGGATAAAAAAATAATGATTTGCCTTCACAACCGGCCAACTAGAAGATCAAATATTTATCTTAAACAGGTTATATATATACATACTTACACATACACATATACATACATACATATATATATATAGAGGATGGATCAAGTTACAATAATTTTTGAGTTACAACAACTATATATACATATATATATATATATATATATTTAGGGTTTAGTCATGAATTTTAGAGGGGGAAATGCATAATTTCAAGATTCTCCTTTGAAAGAAGAAATGGGGTATGTTCATTACATGCGGTATTGGAGAGAAATCAAGCCAGAGGGAACCGCGCTCGCCAGCTTTACATCCTGATCCACATTTTATTAACGCCTAACTAGGCTTATAACTAATTAACTATAGTTTAGCTTAGGTTAAGAACTGAGTGTTAACAATTGCTTTATAGTTTATAACTTTATACATATCTACATATCTAAATCAATCCAAAATAATACAGATTAATAAAAGCAAAATCTTTTTCGTACTATTATGGTATCTGAGCAAAAAAAAAATGAACCTACATGGCAGACACATTTTTTTTTTTTTTTTGAGAAGAGGAGGAGCATTATCACAGGTCAATAAAACACAACAATATCTATGATAATTTAAAAAAAAAAATTAATTTATGATGAAAGAAAATATTGCTACTATTAGTTCAATTGATTTTTGATATCATAGATAATTATATTTGTTTTCACATTATTTGTATTTTTTTTATGACTACATCTACAGCAGATGTTATTGTTTTTCAATGGATGACAGATAGGGGTGAAAACGGAGCGGATAATGTTGATACCATATCCGCATCCGTCGGATAATGAGCGGATACGGATACGGATACGGATAATAAACGGATATCAAAATTCAAAACCAAATCCGCCTTAAACGGATACGGATACGGAACGGATAGTCTACGGATATGGATTCGAATACGGATATAAAACGAATAATGGTCGGATAATTAAGATATATGAACTTCTAAGATACAAATATTAATTAAAATATTAAATATAAATATTAATGAACTTATAAGAAATGGGAGATAATCTATTCATATAATATATATATATATCAAATAAGTGTATGGTAATAAAAGATGTTGTGGTGTAGTGGTTTGAAGCTTAGTCTAAAGGCATTGAGATGGGAGGACATGGGTTCAAATCTCATCTATAGCAAATATTTATTTCTCTTTTATATGAGTCTGGCAAAATTATCCGAATCCGGATATCCGCTCCGTTTAGAACTCCATATCCGGATCTTTTATGGACTTCCGAAAATTATCTGAATCCGTATCCGGGAATTATCCGAATCCGGATTATCCGGATTCGGATTATATCCGGATACGGAGCGGATATCTGCCGGATAATCCGGCTCCGTTTTCACCCCTAATGACAGAGGACCAATAAAGTATAAATTAAATACTTTAAGATCAAATAATATATTTGAAAATTTGAAGGATAAAATGATAAATAAATAATATTTTGATCCTCAAAATGATATTTGTAAAATTTAACGACGAATGTTTAAATTTTATTGGAACATTGTGTAAATTTTGTCAATCAAAATTTAACTACGAATATTTTGCCGTAGTTGCCTGTGGATCGCAAGATCAAAATCTCACCGCTCAACGTAATTCAGACCGTTTGATTTTTGATGGAACGACCTCCTCAATCCTTATCGATCACAGCCGGACCAAAAGAAATTTGGTGTCTGTTGTAGTCTTGTAGATATAGAGATCCGTTTTGAGATTCGCGTTAGAAAAATAATCACCGTCGGTACCTGGTACCTGGGGTGATCGAAATTCCTCGTAAAAAGTAAAAACCCTAAACTCTTCTAAGACAGCGAATGCGAGTCGCCATACATGTAACGAGTCAGAAATCCAGTTTCTGCCGGGCCGCATCAAAACCCTAAACCCGCTCTCTTTTCGGGAAGTGAGAGAGACGATTTCAGTCGGCGTCTCTTTTTCCCCTCAAAATCGCACCAAAACGAGAATTGGAGGCGGCGAAAGACCCTTTTGTCCCCTTCTTCTTTCAGTTCTTCGAGAGTGAGAACGTGGTTTCTGTTCCTCTCCACTTTCGTTCTTCTGTCCGACAAGGTGCTTGTTCTCCTCTCCTCTTTGTACTCGTTCTTTCCGATTATAATCTTCAGAAATGACCTCTATTTTAATTTTAGTGATGAAACTCTAATCAACTGTATGGGATTACTTGCATGTTTATAATTATTTCCTTCTAATTGGATACGGCCCTGCGATGGCTTTTTAATTACGTTCCATGTTTTCTGCAAAATCTTATGATTGGTATTTGGTTTCTATACGTTGTTAGTAGCTTGAGCTTTTATAGAACAAACTTAGTTGGTAAAATTAGATATTTTTTGTAGATAAATTAAATTTAGTACAGTTAAGGGCTTCCTCTTCAATTGTTGCTTTTTTGTATTGGTCTAATGTTCTTCATGATGCCTGAAGCTGGGCAAATTGTTTTAGCTAGCAAGAATTGTGCCAAATTTGGGATAAATACCCTCATTTTCTGTCAATAGCAATTACAGACCTTTGCTTTGTAGGAAACTTCAAATAATAAACCCTGTTGTTAGTCTATTTAATATTTCTCATCGTTTTTTTTTTAAGGTTTTGGAGATTTTAAAAAACTTGATCTTTTATGGTTTATGTAATTTTGCTAACTGATTCATTATCCATAATGTGTCTTTTTGCCAGTTCTATTATGAATATGTGTAGACATACTGCATTTATTTGGATTGTGTATATTTTGGGTTCTACTAGCTGAATAGTTTATGTGGTCTCATTAAATGGTTATGTCCTTCGTATTAAGTTCATTGTAAAGCCCATCTAAAGGCAATCTTTTAGCATTGCTTGTACCAGTTACCTCGGTGTATGTTTTTCTCTGCCACTGAAACTCAAATCACCTACTAATATATAAAATATTCAACAGAACATGGTGCAGCTTCTTTTTGAGGATATATTCATTTTGCAAAGGATTGATCCGGATGGCAAGAAGTTCGACAAAGGTTAAAACAAAATTAAATCACTGTTTATCATATTTTACTACCTGTGGTTATTCTTTGTTTTCAGAATATCTTTGTTTTGTGTAGTTTCTCGGATTGAGGCTAGGAGTGAACAATTCGACATGTATATGCAGCTAGACATTAACACAGAGATATACCCTATGCGCATTGGTGAAAAATTCACTATGGTTCTGGCACCTACTCTTAACTTGGATGGTACACCAGATACTGGTTTTTATCTCCCGGTATGGTAGAGATCTCTCAGCTCTACTTAATGCAATATCTACCTGTACCTTTTATATTTCTGAGAGAATTACAGTCCTTTTTTTTAAGTAAAGAATAACATTGTAATCCCAGTGTTTGCTACAAAACCAGTTTGGAACTTACTGTATCGGGCATTTTTGGTAGCAAGCAAATTTATTTACCAGTTTAAGTTTTCTAGAAGTTGTGTTAAATTATGGCCTTGGGTGTCAAAATGTAATGGCTTTGCTGGTGCTGCATTGCAATTGTACTAATCTTTTATTTGTTCAACTTACTAATTTTTCAGACGAACAGAAAGTCACTGGCCGACAAGTTTGAATATGTGATGCATGGCAAGCTGTACAAAATCTCCGAAGACAGCTCAAGTGGACAAACTGCAAAAGTGTATGTAACCCCCCCCGGTCCAACACACACAGTCAAAACAATAAAATAAAAACCCCACAGACACAAAAAGTAAATAACTAATAAAAGACAGCTAATGAGTAATAAACTAATAAAAAAAACTGGTTAGCCTAATTTATGTTTACTTCGCACATGCTGATGTAATTAGGCTCCTGTCATGGGAAATTTGTGGATCATATCAAATTAAATTAGTACCAAAAGTAGCTAACCAGTTTTTTTATGAGGCAGTGCGCTGCATCACATTTTTGGGGGCGTCACTAAGTTATTTGTTTCAACTAAATGAAGTTTCTCCAAATCTAACTCCTTTTTGCAAAATTGTTTTAATTTATGAGGCTCCTTTTACTTGAACTTCAAGCTGTAGTTTATATAAATGTTATTTATACCTTTGTCACACTTGTTAGACATGATCGTCCACCATTACCATTTCTATGAGTAGCCGTGTCAGTCATTTTGGCATGTGGTATCAATTAAGAGGATCGTTAATCTTCATTCTTGTACAAATTTAAATTTTGAACAATTACAAGGGCATTATCATAATTCATTTGACTGGACAAGATAAATAAACCTTTTTTAGAAGAAACATAAGGATTGAATTGAAAGAGGCATTTGTTACTGACCTGGTAGCTGGTAATGCTTTTGATTAACTAATACAGAAGCAGGATTTACTTTTCAATTTTTTCTTAAAATTATCTCTCTTATTGGAGTTTTGTTGAAATATCACATAGGGAGATATACGCATCGTTTGGTGGACTATTAATGATGCTCAAAGGTGATCCCTCCAATGCATCTAATTTTGAACTTGATCAGAGGCTTTTCCTTCTTATTAGGAAAGTTTGATTATTTAATTCAAAGACCAAACAGAAAAGGTGGTTGATGTTTGGAGTTAACTGAAGGTGAAGCTGTTATCTATGAATCTGTGTCAAATCCCAGGATTGTTTATGTCAGGACTTTGTCGTATGCCAAATATGATATTATGTGTTGGAATGTTTACCTATTGTTAAATTGTTAAAGCAATGTTATCCAGTCAAATAGCACAGCTTATGTTGGAAGTTGATTGGAGACCTGTTCTCGAACCAAACTTACTTTGGAAGTAGATTAGAATATGTCCACATAACTACAGACGAATAAAGTCATGCGGCTATGTTCCCAAATTCAAATGTTGCGTCATGCGTACAATTACCACCCTAAACTTGCTCCAGAGATTGCTACGCATCTTGCGCTATATCCAAATTTCTATATTTAATAAAATATAGGCCGATTTATAAATTTATACTAATAAAATTGATTCTCGACATTTCTTTCTAATAACATCCGTTTTGAGTATTATTTACAGTTAATGTTTATATTCATATTCACTGGGAATTTGTGTAATATTAGTTCTTATCGTTGTATGATAAACCTTTGCTATTAATGTATGTTTGTACAAGTTTTTTCTTTTCATGGATATGTTGGGATAGTTTTCGATATATACGAAGGCATCGCACAAATGACAAGATTCCTCGCGCCTATGCCTAAAGCTCGATTTATGTCGTGACATAATCTACTGGGAACCTGAAATTTAATAGGACATAAAAAGGCCATTGCAAAATCTAATAGAAACATATTTAGACCATTAATCCAATGTGGTTGGTAAGGCATCAAATAACTTCTTCGGTTCTTCCTATAAATCACCAACAACTCAGTCGAATATCTACTATCGTATGGTACCCCCTTTGCAGCATATGTCAATTCCATAGCGCGTGTAGTACAATTGCAAGTCACTCCAATTTCGCGAATGCACCAACCGCATTCGATACGTGCACAAGATGCTGTTACCGGTGGTTATCAAATTAACCTCCTAGAAAAACTGTTGGCAAATTTTTTAGAACTGACTCTTAATCTAATGACAAAAACAATATTTTTTATATAAGAGGTCACAGGTTTAATATTCAGATGATTTTTTATTTGTAAATATTAAATAGTTGAATGACTTAATCTTTAACTTTTATTTAAAAAGAAATTTTATAATACCCAGATGGTTTCCGCATAACTTTGTTAGTTTGTTTATAATTTTTTATTATTTTCATCATTTTAATCCCTATGAATTTTAGTATATTTTATGGATATTGTTGTAAATATGTGTGAAGTTTTCTCTTCTTTTTTTTTTCAATTTTAAATGAGGGTTCAAATAATTTCATTTTTTTTTGTCTTTATTGTGCCTACCGGCCTTATCCTATTTATTTTTTTTAATAAAAAAATATACAACTCATATTCTAAAATAAAATAGTTAAATATTAGTTATTTTTTTTTCTCTACATGTACATATAAAAAACATTACTTTTCGGTTTAAATCTTATACAAGTCAACAATTTAAAAAATTAAAGTCCAAAAATTATCCATATCAATGTATTTTCTGAAAACTTTCAATAAGAATCAAAACAAAATTAAAATGTTATAATCTTTTATATATGTACAGAGAAAATGGTATAGCAATCAAACGATTTTATTGCACCAATGTTCTAAAACGTTTTTTATTTTGGACTATATGGCTCAAAATAATTTTAATTGCTTACTATATTTTCTAAACTTTATTAAAATATTTATTGAGTTATTTTACCAAACTTTATTTTATTTATTTATATTATTGAGTCGTTTAAAATTTTGCATTATATCGTATAACAAAATTGTTTTGGTACCAAGAAATAATGAAATATCTCAAAAGTTCTCTAGCTTCTTGTAGACCTTTTGTTTATCGTTTTTGTTTTCAAATCCTTCAATTTTTTGCATTTTGTATTAGTGCTTCCTTTTTATTGTTCTTGTTTTGTGTTTTAAGTATGATTTAACATTACTAAAATATTTTTTCTCTGAATTTAAAAAAAAATTACAATCCTTATTGATTATATTTATTACAAGTCAATATAAGAGTAATTTTAGTCTCAATTTTTACACATTATGTTTTAAATTATTTATGAAGTGTTCTTTTCTTATATAATAATTTGTTGAAAACTTTAATTCCTAAAGTGAAAATACTACGTTACAAACAAAAAAAAGTTCACTATCCCGACTGCAGAGCACTCACTACCAACTAAATGTGTCATTATAATTAAAAAAAATGAACATCACAAAACCGAAGCAATGGAAGTGTTTACGCCTTGTACCCATAAAATGGAACTATTAATTTTTCAAATTTTCTTGATTATTAGTCAATGGAACTACAATTTAATTCTGATTTTGATTTACATTTCATTGACTTTCAAATGAGTTTATTGTCAATATTATCTAACCTTTCAAGAAAATAATAAAATACAATTCAATTTGCTCCAAAAATGAGAGGGAAAATAGACCCAAAGAATCCCAAAAAAAAAAAAAAAATCTCTTGAGTTACATAAATATTGTGGCTTCAATTTGTCTCTGGGTGCAAGGCAAATTCTCAGGTGATCATGATTTTTGCCGCTGCAAGAAACCCATTGCCTGGTACATATTATTGAGAGTAGTATCAGCTATTTCAGATGCCTTTTTCGCACCTTCTGAAAGAACACTATCCAAATATCCAGGGTCGGATGTTATCTCCTGATATCGTACCTATGCAAAGATCAACAATTTCAGAGGTACTATGGCCATGCAAAAAGATACAAGCGGATGCCTGAAATACTTGTTAGAGAGCAGGAGGGTGATTGTAGCATTACCTGAATTGGCTGCAAATGGTCAACCAAGGCATCTGTAAGAATCAGTTTGAATGATCCCCAATTCATATTTTGACACTCCAGTGCAACTTCCTGACACAATCAAATACAACAATAACAATAAGAGGGACAAGAGATGTGAGCCTTAACAATCAATGACATTTAAGCAGGGCAGATTATATAAAGCCACTGCTGAGTTCTGTTGGGATGAGAAGGCAAGTTACCTCCTTTGTTTTCCCAGTAACAAGTTGATAGATCGAGAGAAGGTTGCTACATTCAGGCCTTTCTGGGTTGTCAAACTCTAGTCTGTAAATTGTTCAAAGGCCACAAATATAAACAAATAAACAAACAAAAAATTAATCAGCAATAATAAATGAACTCCAAATACATGATTCATAAAAGAACGAAAAATGGGTCGATGACATGCAAAAATGCAGAGGATAACGTTCCTACAAGTCTTTCATTTGTTTGTTGAGTCCATGAAAACAAAGAATAATTTCCAATTGAGTTGCCGATATGTCTAGCTAATTGATTAGGGGCAGATGATTGGCAATGTTATCTGAAATTCAATATTAAAAATTTTTGGGGCTTCTATGGGGCACATCTTGTGCTTAAACTTGGCCTCTGTAAGAAATCAGACCTCATTAACATTTATAGAGACAATAACAAAAAATTAAAAGAGGGTTATGTTGTAACTAACCCAGGGAATGAATCAGTTTTGCACCGTTTGATCTTATTAGCAATCACCTGATGAGTTTTAATAAAAGCATTAGTAAAATACTCATAACCAACAAATGCAAGCATACTAAAGAGATGACAAATAACAATGAACAACCGGTGAAGTAATTCTCACGATACATCATAAAAAAGAACTTCTATATAAATGGCCTGACCCACAAACAAATTTATAGCTTACAACCAAACTTATTTTTACAGATAGCCCAAAAAGAGCGAAAACAATATTCTTGTCCTTGAAAACCACCAAATGGTGAAGTTTGCAAAATGTCTGCTATAAAGATATATACACGAGTGAAAAAATGTCTCCCCAAAGGGCGCAAGTACTGGTTGCACCATTTAGTGAGCATACTTTTTTAGCTTTGATGAAGATATTTTTGCAGTAGACATCTGTAAAAATAAGTTTGGCTCTAGATTGTTAGTGTAATTTGTTTGTGGGTCTGGACATTTATTAAAAATACCCCCATAAATCAGTGCTGATAGAGCAAAAGAAAGGTGCGCAATGGAGTCAAAATTTTCAGAGCTTTTCATTGAGTTTGAAACTTTATTCGATAGTACCTAGGTTAAATACCTATTCAGCAAGAAAACAAAATTATACTGATTCTCACATCTTTTGGATCAAGAAGGTTGATACGAGACAGATCTGAAGGAGCCGACTTCGACATCTATGAAAAGAGTTAAGAGAAAAATGAGGTATTCAATGTATGTAAGATCTTAATGGATCCATTTAAACCCGACAAGGCAGTATGTATTGATTGCTTTAAATAACAGAAACAAAAATTATGTGTTTTATCACACAAGTATTCACCAAGTTATATCAATTTTAGATGAATATGCACATGCTTAAAACATTCTATTCGAACATTTTCCAGTAAATATGCTCAGAAACATATAATCAATATATATTATAAAATTTTAATTTACAAAATGCATCTATTTTCATTCTTCTGACCCTAAACTGGACCAAACTCATATTAAGTGACTCAGATTATATAAATCTCTGGTCAGTGTACAACATTCCAAATGACAGAAGTCAGACAATGGTTCATACAATAACCAGCTAAAGAGATCATGCTACATGCAATATCATATACTCCGTGAATGTGATTTCCTTTCTGTTCTTGAAAAATATTAAACATATTTTATACTTGACAAATATGTGTAGAAGTACCTTGGAAAGACCATCAGTTAAGGACATTACTCGAGCACCTGTAGGAGGTACAAGGGCTTCAGGAACCTAATGAAATTATGAAATATAAGCAGATGTGACAAAAATGATACCGGGTGGGACCAATACAAAAACAAGAAAAGAAGAAGATATTGCAAACTGGCTTGTATAGGTATTACTTACCACCTACATACTAGTACCCAGACAATCTTACAAACAGCACCAAGACAGTACTAGTACTGGTGAAAGTTAATAACAGAGAGAGAGAGAGAGAGAGAGACCTTAAATATTGAACCTTTTCTCCTGCAATTTATAATGGAAGTAGTTAACAACATGAAGAACACCAAAATATGATTTGATAAAGAAGAAAAATCTTCTTACCCTCCCAATTTCTTCCACTTCCGCCCCCCATATAAGTAGTTAATTCGTTCAGCTAATTCACGGGTCAATTCCAAGTGTTGCTTCTGATCCTCTCCAACTGGTACCAAATCAGACTGACATTGGCATGCATTGTAAATAAAAAAAGATTAATAGTTGCCACCAAGAATTATGCATCTCTATATCATATCGGCTGTTGCATCTGGCAGTCACCAATTTAATACCACCGAAAACCAGTTTTGTCTGACCATACAATTTAAAATCAAGAGTGACTTTCATGCTATCCTATCCAGACACGCCTGGTAACCTACAGGACACGTATCAGATACGTATTCAATACAGATACAGATACGATATCTGTATGATGTGTATATGATGTGCCATCTGGCACACTTTAATTTTCAAATACGTTTTTTACAAAATGGTCGACTGATATGTTTTGATAAGCATATCATCAACCACACTCTCTTATATAGAATGCAGTCTGATAAGCCTAAATTTCATATACATTTTTGCTAGAATTTGATCTCTAAAACTATCCCCTTTTATTAGTTTAAAGCCATTTTGTTTAGATATCGCACCAAGTTCGAGATACTGCTATATTTTGATGTGTTTTCAGGTATTAGAAGCAAAAGAGAACAATTTGGAGCAAGTCCAGACGCAAACAGCTCACTGCCACTTTTTCGTACCATTATTGCGGCCCGCAATTCCTATGATTGCGATCCGAAATTTCTTCTCAACTTCTCCTTTTTTTGGACTGTTAGAGGCCCAAAAGGAGAGATATAGACGGGGGCTCTTGGGGAGAAAAGGGGTAGCCGACATTAGACACTTATCTCAGCTGGGAACCATCTCAAGAGCTAGGGTTTCATATTTAAGGCGATTTGGAGAGAGAAAAGCTTGAGGGAGAAGAGAATTGTGCTTAGATTTGAATTCTCTACTCTATTTTTCTTTCTCTAGACATTGGTAACAACTTGTTTATTATCTTTGTAACTGTTTGTGCCCCCATGAGAGGCTAATCTCCTATCTAAGGGCGATGGCATGTAAAACTCGAAATTAGGTGCACTCAATCTTACTCGATTTGTGGTTTTTATTGACTATTAATGATTTACTCTTTTAATGCTTGATTTATACATGGATTGGGTGATTTAACCTTATTCCTCTGATACATGGATTTAGGGACTTATCCAATGAGTAAAGAATAGGTTATTATGATGAAATACTTAATCGAGAAGTCCAAAGTAACCTAAAGGTACGATATTAGCCCACGAAGTACTTAACCGTGAAGTATACGCTACTATCAATGACTAAAAATCACTTGAGTTAACTCCCTGAACGAAAAGAGTAAATAATAGGTTATTAGGACGAAGTACTTAACCGAGAAGTCCGAAATAACCTAAAAGTAAGATATTAGCCCACGAAGTACTTAACCGTGAAGTGCACGCTATTATCACTTTAGACAGAATGCTCATGTATGCTTTAGAAACACAAATCGAGTAGATCGAGACCCTAGTGGATAGGAATGCCAAAGCCCCTGGAACTCCCACACTTGAATCAGACCCAAGACATTTATTACTTGCTCCTTTCAATTTAATTAGATTTAGAAACCAATCCAAACTCCGGTAGTCTAGCTTAGTGAATTGGCGAGAACCAGTACTTTACGAGTTGTCCCTGTGGATTCGACACCCGAACTACTACTTGACAAGGTTGTATGCTTGCAACCAAATTAGTTGTATTTGGGTTCATTATTAGCTATAGAAAAACACCATCACAGTCCGAATATAGCTTTTCTCCCAGTCAATGTGAGAGATGATGGTTTAAATGCTTTGGGTTCCATCCTTTTTCATTTTTACTTTTTCCTTTGTGGTTCATCTATTGCACATTCAAACTATAGCGATGGGTCTGTAGACCAGGGGCAAATCTTTTAGTACATGGAAGATCAATTTAAGCAATACATTTTTGTTTTGACTCCTATATTCTTTCTGGCTCCAATTTATTTTTTGTCCATAATCCATGTTAACAGTTATCTACATAAAAAATTATACATTTCATGAAATTAAAACTTCTGTATTTATCTTTGTAATACTAATAAATATTTATATCTTAAACTATATTTCATATTATATATTCCGTGGTGTTAAGCATGAAAATGTTCAAATAACTATATGAGATGCTAGAGCACTATCTCCAACCATCTGTATACAAGATGCAAGTCTTCATACTAAAATTATCCAAAAGCATATCTTAAAAAAGATGAAGATGCAAAATGTATACCTGATACAGAAGAATATCAGAAGCCATGAGTACAGGATATGTGAGAAGTGCCACTCCCACATTTTCATCACCCTGATTGTTACAAGAAAATAAAAAAAATTGATGATAGAATCAGTTGAAACTTACCATCTCTAATCAGGATATTTAAATAAAACAGTATGATTCTGGCCCTTGACATATATCACTAATGACGCATATAGACAGGTTTTTGGATTCAGTAGAAATTACGTATCTTTAATCTAAAAATACTGGATTTCATTCTTTTTAACCAACTTAGGCACAATACTTAAGTTATTAAAGGGTTTCAGGGCAACAAATACAAATTCGAGACTTTTCCTGATAAAATTTGTTCTTGCAATAATCTATATAATCCAAAGGCTAAAAAGACTTTGGAGGTACTACTGCCATGGCCTTCTTTGAAATGCGATAATAGTCAAGCTATAGGTTGTTTAATTATGGTTATTTTGTGCAACATCAATATAAAAACAAACAGTTCAAGTAAGTTACAGCAATAAGAAAACAAAAATCTGACTGAAAATGTTACAGAAAGCATAAAATATGAGAAACATCAAAAAATCTTTTTTTGAAACATTTATTTATGCCATATGCTAAAAAGCCACTTTAAATGCCTCATCATATTTTTAATTTCAGGAAGCATGTGTTATTTTAATTGGACATTAGGAAAAGATAAAAAGAGTTGATAAGATAAAAGGAACAAAAAAAAAAAGAGAAGTCATACAGAGGCAACGCACCGCCTTGCGTGATTTTTCCTTGAACTGGATCATCCTGTTCAGCCAACCAAGAGGTGTTGCAGAGCTCAACAGCCACATCAGCTCTACATGGGCCCGCACATGTGATTGCACAAAAACAGAGGCCTAAGAGTTCACAAGCATGCAAAATATTTATCTCTTCTTTTATACAAAGAACAGCATATATAGATTGATAGATAGGTAGATAGATTACCTTTGAAGTGTCAACACCACATGCGAGGTACAATGCAGCTGTGCTTCTGGTTGATTTAGCCAGATCCGGTGCATCATAGGGAAGTGTGATCTTTATGTGGAGAATGCAACAAATTTTGAACTTTAGAGTCCAAACATTTCATGTGAAATTTTATAGCTAATAGAAAATTGTAATTCATCAAGATAACAATGAAACTTACCGCATGTAAGTCTACAATAAAGAAGAGTGTCTCGTACGAATCCTAAAACAAATGAGAACCCAGAAAAAGTAAAACACAGGCCATGAGAGCATTATCCCCATGTTATAAAAATAGAGAGAGGCAATTGTTATTTTGAGGGGAGAAAAATGAAAGACAAAAACCTGAAGTGAAATCCAATTTTTAATAGCGCCTAGGTAATTTCCTAGGTGCACTGATCCAGTAGGCTGAACTCCAGAGACAACCCTTTTCCTGTGCATTGACAATCACAAAAAAAGATTATCGTGCACAATGTGACTTCAATTGTTTCAGACAATTTGTCAAACATACCGTGAGCAAGTCAAAGTACTGAATCCCTTACTTTGTTTTGGGCGTTGATGTGCCATCTGAAACCTCAGACTCTGATACTGAAGCCGTACACTTGCACCGAAGAGGAGCATACGAGCGAAGTGCCAAGCCAATTCTCCTCGAATTCAAGCTCCGGCTACTGCAATTACAGAAAGGAACAGAACAAAAGAATCAATCGTTTGTAGGACGGGAAGAAGGATACACAATTAGCGGAATTGGGGAACACAAGGCATTGTACGCTCTTGGAGAGGCGGCGCTGGAGAGAACTAGGAATCGGGAGAGAAGAGATCTGCTACTCATTGTCGCCTCTTTCTGTGCACATGCGCTTCTGTGTGTGTGAGTGCGCGTGCGTATGCGTATGTTTTGCCGAAGGAGCACCAGAGAAGGCAGCGGCTGTAGATGAGGATTGAGGAAGGAGAAGAAATAAATTGTTTGCTAGAAAGCGGGTTCAAGGTAAGGAACACACCTTCTTCACTAAATTGAGATTCACTATGCCTCAGGTACGAGAACTTCATAGTATAGCGATTTGCTGCATAGTGGGGCCCACAGAGTTAAAAGAAGTCCGAAATTTAAGTTTGTTGGCACAAGATGAATTGTGGACCGAAGCCCTCGTGGTGACACGGCCCAGTAACAAACTTACAGTCGTTTTCAAAAAGGAGCAGCTCAAATGCTGAATCATTTTTCATTCGATTTCTACTGTCAATAAATTGTTCAACTTGTATGACGATTTTCTTGTGCAATTAGGCCGATACTTAGGTTGATTTTAGTACGTTTGGATGTGCTTGAGTTAGCACTAATTCAAAAATAACATAATCTGGAGTACTGTTTCATGTATAAGCACATCACACGAAGTGCTCTCTCTATTGAGTTAGTAGCTATTTCATTAACAGAACAAAATATTGAATTAGGGATTGAGAGTTTAGCTCAAGTTAGTGGCTATTCTCACTGGTTGTGTGTTTCATTCAAACATGAGACAGAGTCGTGTTTGTAATCAAACCTTGGACTTTAAATGGCATTGCTACGCCATGAGACACAGAGTCGTATTTTCTTTCTTTTTTAAATCAAACCTGTATGGATTTTGCTGTGTTCTATAATCAGATCTTAGATCGCTCTGCGGACAAAAAAAAATAAGCAGAAGCAGAAGTGAAAAAGTGGTCAATAAGTAGAACTAGGGTGTTCTTAAGTTCACCAAGCTCTTTGGTGAACTCAAGTCTAAAACCCGTCAACTTGACTTTAAATTACGAATTCGAACCCGTCTACCTTACGAGTAATGCGTATACATGTGAAAATTTTAAACATTCGAATTAATTTATTACAAAGTCAAGCGGTCAAAAAATGTTCAAACAATGAATGCATTAAAATTAATTTATTAACATTCTAATTTTGACTGATTGACTTTATACAAAATTAATTCAAATGTTTAAAATTTTCACATGTAAACACATTACTCGTAAGATAGAAGGGTTTCAATAGTTCAGATTCATAATTTGAAACCAATTTAACAGGTTTTAGACTTTAGTTCACTAAGAAGCTTGGTGAACTTAACAACACCCAATTCTACTCCAATGTTTTTATTGTTTTCACTTGACAGCCTCTCTCAAGGATTTAAAAAAAAATATATATATATATATAGAGTAAGGCTTGGCTGTTATGGATAGCATAGAGGCCTCTATGCTACGGCTCAATATTCAAGTTTTCAAAATTTAAATGGTCGATCCGAACCGTTCATCTTATTCTCCATATTAATATATGCTTGGAGACCAAATTTTATAATTTTCTGAATTTTTTTACTATTTATTAAGCCACTTTGAAAATCGTTAATCCAACGGTTTTACTGTTTTGTGCAGCCACTGTTGGATCAACAATTTTGTAAAATACTTAATAAATAGTAAAAAGATTCAGAAAAATGTAAAATTTAGTCTCCAAGCAGATATTAATATGGAGAATAAGATGAACGATTTGGATCGACCGTTTAGATTCTGAAAACTCGAATATTGAGCCGTAGCATAGAGGCCTCTATGCTATCCATAGCACCAAGCCTTACTATATATATATATATATATATATATATATATATATATATATATATATATATATATATATATATATATATATATATATATAAGTTTTGGCTAATATGCTATGGGTAGCTAAGAGGCCTCCGTGCTACAGCTCGGATTTCGAGTTTTCAAAATCCTAACGGTCGATCCGAACCGTTCATCTTATTCTCCATATTAATATGTGCTTGGAGACCAAATTTTACATTTTTCTGAATTTTTTTACTATTTATTAAGCCACTTTGAAAACTGCTGATCCAACGGTAGTTTCTGGTTTTACTGTTGGGTTAAGCCACCGTTGGATCAGGGGTTTTCAAAGTGGCTTAATAAATAGTAAAAAAATTCAGAAAAATGTAAAATTTGGTCTCCAAGCACATATTAATATGGAGAACAAGATGAACGGTTCGGATCGACCGTTAGGATTTTGAAAACTCGAAATCCGAGCCGTAGCATGGAGGCCTCTTAGCTACCCATAGCACCGTAGCCACGTCCTATATATATATAAAGGAGGGATCGGATTACACCACTATTTTGGTGACATGGTGTGACAATGTCCATTTTTGAAATTTCAAAATCCAAATAGTCGATCCAAACCGTTCAATATGATGAATATATTAAGAGTAACTTGGAAATCAAATTTTACATTTTTCTGAATTTTTTTACTATTTATTAAGTATTTAACAAAATCACTATATTCAGACCGTTGAATTTTTGAACCCCTCTAAATAAACCAAAAAAAAATTCAGAAAAATGTAAAATTTGATCTGTAAGCACGTTTTAACATATCCATCAAGTTGAACGGTTTGGATCGACTGTTTGGACTTTGAAAATGGACGGTGTCATTCCATGTCACCAAAAAATGGTGTCATTTGATCCCTCCTCATATATATATATATATAGAGAGAGAGAGAGAGAGAGAGAGAAATAGGCTAATGTGCATTCGAATGTAATGGTCCGGAGTGCTTACGGTTCAAATTTGAAATTTCAAAATCCAAACGGTCGATCCGAACCGTTCATCTTGTTCTCCATATTAATATTTGCTTGGAGGCCAAATTTTACATTTTTCTGAATTTTTTTACTATTTATTAAGTCACTTTGAAAATCGCTGATCCAACGATTTTACTGTTTTGTGCAGCCACCGTTGGATCAACGATTTTGTAAAATACTTAATAAATAGTATACGTTATCTTCTTTGTATTATACATCTATTTTGATTTTGAGAAAACTTATCTTTCATATTAAGTCATCAATCCATGGTTATCATTCTATCCTTTTCTCTATGTAAAATATTAAGTTATCATTCTATCCTTTTCTCATTCAAGCCAAGGCATATTACCATCGTAAATCAGGCATCGACAATACCCTCAAATGCGTCAATTGTTAGAAACCAGCGGCGTCAACTAACTTCAATCTTTTCATTTATTTTTACAACATCAAGTGCATTCAGTATGTTGGCTCATAACGGTCACTTATGGAATTGATTAAACTGCAAATCGCATCATAAACTCTATTAATTTTCCCCTAATTTGTATGATCTTAACGAACCTTCGAGAGACTTGGCCGTGGAAGGGCTAAGATGACTTCGTGGAACAAAGAAGTGCAAAAACTTTTACCATCAACATCCTACAAGAGATTATCCTTTGATCTTAATCTGCTTTTATCCTTCTTTTACTTTCTGACCACTGATCTCTTTCAAGCTCTTGCTATTGATATTTACCGACAACAAAATTTGGCTTGCCCGTATGCAAAGCTAGGAATTTACAATTAAATATGAAAGTCATGGAGATTGGTTTGTATGATATGCTTGTGGTCTTACAATTAGAACTGCCTCTGCTAGAACTTCAGATGGAAGGCCTTGGGTATAATTGAGATCTCCTAAAAAAAAACAGTCAGTCGGTCTCAGTGATTTGAATCACAAATAAAGAAACGAAACTTTCAGGCAAATAGCATCGCTTGTAATTTGTAACTGGAGCTTCCAGAGAGCAGGAGTAGAATACTTCTGCAAACCACCTTATTCCAACCAGTCCGAGATAAAGGTTTTGATTTATAGAATTACAGACACGCCATCACACAAATTATAGATAAAGCATCCAGCAATTAATACGTTGCAAAACTGAACTGCACCTTTGAAGATGGGACAGCTTCATCCAGAAAAATCTTGAAATACAAATGTTTAAATTGCCTACAACAATAGTTGCTATCTAATTAGACTTGCATCTAAAACAGAAGCAGGAGTGCACAACCACATCGTCACAATTCCCATTTGACTTAAATTGAAACTGGTGAACTTACAGAGCTGATTTGGGAAGTCATCAGTGTTACAGAAGAATCTGGCTAGTACACTTAGCTTTTATGGTGCAAGATGCATCCAACCAAAACTTTGTGTACAAAAAGAAAGTTACCATCACTGTCTTGGCCTACGCCTGTTTTTAACTTTCAAATCCACAACAACAACTGAAATATTGTCAGAGCTCTGTTTCCTTAAAGCAAGATTGAGAAGGTATTCTGCAACTGCTTGTGCAGGAATTTGAGTTCCATCGCCAATTAAGCCGTTACGTCTATGTCTTCTTAGAAGTCGATATGCAATTTCACAAGCCTCTTCATTGGATACTACATCCCACAAGCCATCACTCGCTAATATTAAACAGTCATCATCTTCAGATCTTGGGTGGAATGTCACTTCTGGAACTGCTATAACCCATGGCCTCAAATAACGGTCACCTGTATTAAGAGAAATGATTAACTAAGCATGAATATTTACAAAAATGACCCTCCAATTCAACATGGTGACACCCTAGTTCAGGTCCCAATTAATAATTGGCCTTCACCATTGTAAGTTATACATGTAATAAAATGGAGTAGCATATAGAATGATTAAAGACCTTAGTTCTTAATTCCTCGCTGAAGAATAGAACATTCTGCAGAAGATGAGAAAATACGGGATTTTCAGCAGATTTCCCTTAAGAACTTGTACGGTAATACAATCAAGAGGAACCAACTACTGAGGAACAATTGGAGTTTTGTAAAAAATAGAGCATGATATCTGAGAAATAGATGGAAGTACAAACCTACTGCTCTTGACATTGCGAGAATAGCTTGCACGCGTGGGCCCCCCCAGTTTACAACTTTTCCACCGCAACCTTCAATTCTAGCCAGCTCATCCTCTCTATCTGGCTGTAAGAATTGAAGTAAGAAATGAGCAGCAGAACTTTCCATACCATCCAAGTGAGGTTTGAAACCATTTATTATGACAGCTCTATGGGTTACTTATTATTATTTTTTAAGGTAAATTACAAAAGAGGTGGTCAATGGTGTCCTTTAGTGCATTTCAGTCCCAGAAGTTTCACTCATTCCCATTTTCACCCAATAGCCTCCCAATAATTTACCATATTCGTTCTGCAATTAATTTTCATCCGTAAGTTGATGAAAATTCACCTTTCCATTCCAATGAAGAAAACATGCAAGTATATGTTGGTTGCGCTGATATCCACTGACGTAAATGATGACATTATTGCAAGCAATTGGACGTGCAGAGGCAGATGAAGATAACAGTACATATTGGAAAGTTCAACGACCTAATAGGAAATTTGAAACTTTGGTGACCGAAATGTGATAATCATGATTTTTATGACCATTGCATATGTTGATCATTTTTTAACCTGAAGACCTTATGACTAATTTCTTTATGCTCCAACTTCATATTCAAGCCAAGTTATTCTGAAAACCCATAGCATCCTCAGCCAGAAATTTGATCAAAATCTAATGGGGGGAAAAGAAAATTAATTAAGATTAATTTTCGCTGCTGCATACTTTGAGGTCGTTAGCATTAATGCAAATCATTTTGCAGTAAATAATATAAAAACTAAAAGATTGTTAAATAAAAAGAAATAAAGAAGCAATAAGAATGCAATCTACATCAGGAAATTTTCCAAAAAAGAATTATTCGAGCTTTGATAAATAGAAAGCTGAATTCAGGATCCCCTTCTCAACCCATTATAACCACAGTACATGATTCACATTTTTTTTTTCTGAAAAGAGAGTACATGATTCACATTAATGGAGCTAACGAATATACCCTACAGTCATTTGCACTCACTGTCTAGGAATAAATCAGTGTTTTAAATAGCGCACTATAGCGTTTTCTGACCAAAAAAGCTATGATGCTATGCCCAAATAGTGCCGCTATGGCGCGCTATTCCGCGCTATAGCACCGCTATTTGAGCATAGCGCAATTTTTTTAACCCGTACGCTATTTCGCGATAAACGCTATTTAAACCATTGGAATAAATTGACAAATATGACAATTGTAACCAAAGTGAAAATTTGTTGAATTGGAAAATTAAAATTGTAATGTTATTCTTTATCATTTAGATTAATCATGGATCAAATTTAGTGCAATCTAAGATTGTTTAAATAACAAATTACTTTTGAACTTGCACCAAATTTGATAGAAGACCTATTTAAATTATAGAGAACATATCTACAACCTCATTTTTTTTACTCTGACAAGTGTTTTGCATGTTGTCATAATTATCAAATAAATTTATGTCAACATAATCTCATATCTAAATTTGTATAGTAGTTAGCTCTTGTAAGTCGCACCTTATGATCAATTGTCAATGGCACTGCTTGGCCCCTTTGGCAAAGCACAGCTCTCGAATCACCACAATTCGCACAGATAATCTGGCATCCTGAAACCACAGCCACAACCGCAGTAGCGCCTACCACATCTGGTGCCACACAATTCGAAATCAACTCGTCATCTACCCTCTCAAATCCTTTTTCAAATGTGCCCTCCCACTGCCTCTGCCATGATTCTTCATTATTATTTCCATTCCCGCTCTCCCACTCCTCTTTCACTGCTTCATGCATCCTGCTGGCACAGTATTGAGCAACCTGCAATTAACAAGATATGATAATTTAAATTGAGGTTTGCTACTAATTCATTAATTTTGTTTTATGGTTTTATTCTTCAGGTGAAAAACTGTTCCTCGGATTAAATCCTAAATTTTTTCCGCATACATAATTTGGATTCAATTAAGGATGTTGCCATGAACAAAAATTGGAAATATATATATATATATAGAGAGAGAGAGAGAGAGAGGAGGGCTCCAATACCTCATCATAACTCATACTTTATATCTTCATTTCCAAAGTTCAAATTGTCGATCCGAACCACTCAACATGATATACATACTAAAATATGTTTGGGAATGAAATTTTATAATTTTTGGAGATTTTTTACTATTTTTTAAGATAGATACAAAATCAGTGTTTTTGGATTGTTAAAAAAACAGTGATTTTCTACTCATATGAAAAAATAGTAAAAAGAAATTCAAAAATTATAAAATTTCATCTCCAAACATATACTAGTATGGATATCATGTTGAGAGGTTCGAATTGATAGTTCGGATTTTGAAAACAAAGATATAAAATATGAAGTATGATAAGGTATAAAAGGTATAAGGTATTGGAACCCTCCCCGTATTTATATATATATAGATAGATAGATAGATAGAGTTGAGCTACACTGCTTCATGAAGTAAAGCGGGTATTTGTCTTCATAGTTCACACTCATATTTTGTAAGTTCAAAACATCGATCCGAACGGTTCAAGTTGATCTCTATATAAATTATGTTTGGAGACCAAATTTTACATTTTTTGAAAATTTATTACTAGTTTTTTGAAATTTTTGAAAATCACTGATTTTTTATGATATCCATACTAAAATATGCTTGGGAATGAAATTTTATAATTTTTAGAAAATTTTTATTATTTTTTTAGATAGGTAGAAAATCAACCATTTTCAACGGTCTAGAAACTGTGATTTTTTACCTATCTTAGAAAATAATGAAAAACTTGCAAAAATTATAAAGTTTCATCCCTACCATATTTTAGTATGGATATAATGTTGAGTGATTCGAATCGACAGTTTAAATTTTTAAAATAAAAATATACAATAAGATATGAGAAAGTATGAAAAACATGAATTATTAAACCCTTCTCATATACAGATAGAGAGTAGGAAAACCTTACACCCCGCATTTAGTCGGTCATGGTTTGGTTGGACAAAAGAACTGTATACAACTACTAATAATAACCTAGCTCTGAAAAAAACATTTAATACAGGCATGTGTAGAATTAATTGTTTATCTTGACTTTTTCAAAGTTCATAAGAAAACTTCAAATAAATGCAATACAAGTTTTTACGATAAATATTTAATTTAAAACCTAGGTAGGAAGAGCGTCACTGGATCAACGCTCCAGAAACTACAAATTAATATGAGCAACAATTTTTTAGATCACGGACCACAAGACCAGGTCTACACAACGATTGTAGACTGTCACCTGCCCCCCCTTTTTTTTTCTTGAATACTGACAATTTACACGCGTCCTTCTGAATTCCGATCGACCACTAAATCGGAAACACAAAAGAGCGATCCTGACCAATAACTAGGTTCCACGTGGATTGAAGTCCCGGCAATTACCTGGGATCCGCCATGACCATCGTACACACCGAAGAACCTCAACTGAGCGACTTCGCCGGGTTCAGAAGGCGACGATGCCGCACATCCACCAGCACCGCCGCAAGAGATGTCAAGAAACTCCGGGGCTACCGCATGGGCGTCTTCCATCTCCGCCATCCTTCCGGACGCCGCCGCCGCTCCCCACGACAAAGCGTCCTCGTCGCCCCAAGCATTTCACTCTCGCTGCTCCTCCCTCGACCGAACTGGACGGCCCTGCCTCCGCCACGGGGAGCGGATCCACCGCCGAAGGATTCGGGTCCATTTGAGAGAGAGAGAGACGTTAAGAAAAAGGAAAGAGAAGAGAAAAGAGGGAGAGCGAGAGTTGGAGGAATAAAAAGGAAGAAGAGCGAGTCGAGCGGGGACACGTGGAGGATGGCGTCTCGAGAGTGACGTCAGCAGACCCGACCGAATCGAGTGGTTGATGGAGGAGTTTTGGGATCTTAGAGGTCGACACGTGCTGGGAGATAAGAGAACGCTCCACCAAAGGGTTGCTTTCGGTTAGAGTCGAGGAATTCAAATTTTATGTGAAAAATTAGTGTGTAAAGATGTTAGTGGCTGTGTGCAGTGTGCACAAATTTACTCGGCTTTCCTTCAAAGTCATTATTTTCAAAAGTTAATGCAGAATGAATCTAGATCGTCTGATCCATGTTAGAACGAATATAAAAGCTACCTCATGCATTTCACCTTAGATCGGATTGGCTCAGATCTTGATCAAACGGCCAATATGTATTAACTCAAAAGTTGAGTTAATGCATAACATGCGGACTCCTCTCTCTCGTCATGTGCAAGGTTCTAAATAGCGATTATAGCGGCATAGCGGGAAGATAAAAAAAAAAAAAAAAAACTATTGCGAATAGCGTAGCTATAGTAAAAGCTATCATACATAGTGTTTTTTCCTTTTCAAATTTTATATTCTTTATTTCTATTAATTATCAACAAAATTAATAATGAAGAATTGAGATAATAATTAAATGATAACTAATCTAAGTTTATAATTTTTATCAATTACGCAAATAAGAAAGAAAAAAAATATAAAAAGTAACATTATTTAATAGTTTATACTTCATAATATTACATATTATAATAAATAAAGAGCAATTAATTTTATAAGGTAAATGAAGCCAGTATACATATTTAAACATTTTATATATTATAATACTAATTAAAATTAGCTTTCAATTGAAATGAACGATAATAATTTTACAAATGAATAATATACGAAAAGCAATCAAAAGGAATAATTAATATTTGAATATTTCTCGATATAAAATGAGAGAATCAATCACAAATAAAAATAGAAACATATAGTTTGGTTTAGCATACTTATTGTAGAAGACCATGTAGCATTAAAAATTGGAATAGAAGTACAGCAGCCCATATAAATTGTAAAAAAAAAAGCCCATGTAGCATAGCAGTAGTAATAGCGTGTCATGCATAGCGGTAATAGCAATCAGCTATTACAACTATAGCGGTCATAGTTGGGTTAGCGCACTTTTATCTCATAGCTTAGTGTTTATGATCCGAAAAAGCTATAGCTAGCTATTTAGAACACTGGTCATGTGAGATACTCTTTTACCGTCTTAGAATTGGAGTTGAATTCGATTTCGATAATTTCTCTTCTTTTGAAGGTCTAAGAAAATAAGAGCCTCATAATTGCCTCCAAATAAATTCTCGAGCGTGTCCTCTTAGTATGTTGGTGCTGTCCAGTGTCCTATATATTTAGCGGTGTCTTGTCCAACTCTTTAAACATATTTAAAAGACTATTTTTTTTGTTCATTCAAGCATTTAAATATCAAGTCTAAGTTATAATTTTTTTATTTTTATGACCCAAATCCAATCCCTAAGCATGCTCCCAAACTAATTGTCCTTCTACATTGTTGATGCCCTATCCAACCCTTCTAGAAGGCTGTTAGTGCCTTCTTGAAAGCAACTTTTCAAGCCTCTTAAGACATGTCAATCCTTTAAACACCTTAATTCAATCCTTTGAACGTGAAGTATAATTTATAATAAAATTAATTTTTACACCTTGCACTTTTGACCACCTTGACCTTATGAAAGGTCTGCAACATTTTTTCGAGCGCATATTTTAAACCATTTAAACCTCTGATAACAATTTTTTAAAGTACTTGTGTCAAATTTTTGAACCTTTGACTACAAACCTTTAAAGCACTCATGTCAAGCATTTAAATTTGTTTCTACAATTCTTATTTTACAGTTTTTTTAATTTATTTTGATTCACAAGCTTTTGAACCACTATCTACGCCATTTTAAAGAACTCGTGCCAAGTCTTTAAATATCTAACTACAACTCTTAACTTTCAGTTTTTTTTTTATTTATCTTGTTTCACAAGTCTTTAAACCTCTGTCTGAAATTTTTTAAAGTGACATGAAGTACTCATGTCAAGTTTTTAAACCTCTGGCTCCAACCCTTAACTTATCAGGTTTTTTTAATTCTACTTTACAAGCCTTTAAATCTTTGTTTACAACTTTTTAAAGTATATGTGTCAAGTCTTTAAATTTTACAAAACGTGCAATATACAATCATCATGTAAATTAAATATGTACAATCAAGCCTTTAAACATATAACATCCAGCAAGATAAAGTGAGCCTCACTTCCTTAAATATGTGCAATATGCCTTTAAATCTCACGTATCAAACATTTAAATATAACATATCAAATCAATAAATCAAACTGCAAGATAAAGTGAGACTCACTTTCTTGGTCAAATCAGCAACTACTCCATCAATCCTCCTCATGGTCTTTCTCTGATTCACCACGAGTTGCAACTCATCGCCGCACTCTTGATCGGAGAGGAAGTTGACAAGTGGAGGGAGAGCAGCGTTGAGATATTTGATGGGCTGGACACGGTGGACGAGGAGATTCAGAGTTAGTTCTTTAAGGATGTGAGAAGCAGTGTCGCAAGGGAAGAGGGAGGTCGCAATTAAGATCGACTCACCGTTATTTGCAATTTAAATCGAAAAGGTATCGGCGTGGCCAATGTTATTTGCAATTCAAAAATAAGAAGGTGCAGCTGGTTGAATTAGTTGGAGGTTGGAGCAGGAACAATGGTGTGGAGGCCCGAATATTATTCAATTTAAATCCGCATGTTTCATTATTTTATGATTGAGAATCTGAAAACTTTCAAATATAGGAGGACGGACTAATTTTATCTTATATATTTCAAAAGTCAGTTGTAAACTTTTTTTTATCAAAACCAAAAAACCTATTTCCAAAATATTTGATCGTGCTATCAGAATCGGATAGATGAAATTGTTGGAAAAAAATCGTGCATAAGCAATGTCATTTCTGAACAGACAACGGGGGAAGGAATTGTATTTATTTTATTAGCATACAACAAAATTAGCTACAACAAGGATGCAAAAAAATATACAGAAAAAAAATATATTCGAACCCCCCATCTATTTTATTATACGACCGTAGCTTCCGGTTCTCATGACCGGATTTAAGATTTCTGTCAAGGAAACAAAGTAGTCATTGGGTTTAAGGTTCAAACACATTAGCTTATCAGATATCAGATAAAATATAATATACAATATTTTTTACTTTTAATTTTCAATATTTCAACTTCTGATTCAAATTACCAATCAAAATTAATAAAATTATCCTAATTTTAATTCTAAATTTAACCCTAATTACAAATAAAAAATTTAGAGGGAACAAATAAAACTGCCCACCTCCCTCTTACTACCAAGATTTTTATTTTTACTCAAAAAATAAATAATTTTATTATAAATAATTACGTTTTTTGAAAAAAATTATTTCTACCCAAACCACATATATTCTATGCGGCCCGAATTAAAAATTCGGACTGTATAGAATATATGCGACCCGATTTTTTATTTTTTTTAATTTAAAAACTCGGGCCGCATAGGATATTTGCGGTCCAAATTTTTTTTTTTTTTTGCTTTTTTCAAATGGCCTAGGCAATTTTTGAGTGATAATATCTCGCGATCTATTTAGAGATTTTGGATGAAACTTCACAGTCTTGTTCTACGATGTCAAGACTACATGTCAGGTCAATTTTCATGAATTTTGAAGATGTTTTCCTATATTAACCAGAGATACAAAGTTGGACTCAGAAGCACTCTTTTAGCAGTTCGGGCAATATTTGAGAGATAATATATCACGATCTGTTCGGAGATTTTAAATAAAACTTTACAGACTTGTTCTACAATGTCAAGACTATATGTTGGTCATGACATTGTAGAACAAGTCTGTGAAGTTTTATTTAAAATCTCTGAACAGATCGTGAGATATCATCACTCAAAAATTACTCAAACTGGTAAATGAGTGTTTCTGAGTCCAACCTTGCATCCTTGGTTAACATAGGAAAACATCTTCAAAATTCATAAAAATTGATTGACATATAGTCTTGACATCGTAGAACAAGTCTGTGAAGTTTTATTTAAAATATCTGAACATATCGTGAACAAGTCTATGAAGTTTTATTTAAAATATCTGAACATATCGTGAGATATCATCTCTCAAAAATTGCTCAAACTGCTAAAGGAGTACTTCTGAGTCACAACTTTTCATCCCTGGTTAACATAGGAAAACATCTTCAAAATTCATGAAAATTGACCGACATGCAGTCTTGACATCGTGGAACAAGACTGTAAAGTTTCATCCAAAATCTCTAAACAGATCGCGAGATATTATCACTCAAAAATTGCCTAGGCCATTTAAAAAAAACAAAAAACAAAAAAATTCAAACCACAAATATTCTATGCAATCCAAATTTTTCAATCCAAATTTTTAATTCAAGCCGCACAGAATATATGCGGTTTGAGTATAAATAAAAATTTTCAAAAAACATGATTATTTATAATAAAATTATTTATTTTTTGAATAAAAATAAAAATCTCGGCTCTTACTAGGTCCGCCCCTGCTACAGGCGTCGAAATATATTTAATAAATATACATGTAAAGGATCTTCTATGAACCTATCTCACAAATTATTGCGGCTCTATTGCACTCGATGTAAATTAAGTTGTTCAAAGTTTGTTTATTTTTTGTGTGAAAAGGCTCGTAGGTTAGCATAAAACAAAAGTACAGTACATGAGAGTTGCAGTACTAGTAGCAGCTTCATGCAAGCATAGGTAAAAAAAAATACATTTGGTATGTGCCTAAATTACATGCCAGGGCGCAGTGGACCTAGCTAGCTGTTGTAGACCACCCACACTTTACCATTACATATAAGTAGACACTCTATTATATAAATAAGCAAGGAAAAATAAAAAATAAACTAAAAGATGCCAGTACGAGTTGACAGTTGTTCATGCTCAGATGAAAAGTAGTGAGCCATCAATCATCCTTGCCTTCAGCATAGCACGCTGGGTGAAAAAACAAGGTGAGCCTGAGGTATCTAGAAGCAATACAGTTCATTCTCTATATTATTATAGAAAGAAGGGGACAAAAGAAAAGAAAAAGAAAAAGGAGGGGCAGATAGAAAGAATAGAGAGAAAGACTAGGGGAAGGAGAGAGATTAGAATAGACCCACAGCACAACAAACAACCCGCAAATATTATAACATAGTAGACTATATGTACATCTTGTTCCACTCACTCTTTCGTTATCAAAGAAGAGAAGAACTCAAGAGCAGAGAAGAAAAAATAAACCTTGTCTTGAAAAATAAGAGTCCCATAATAGCAAAAGAGAAGAGGCAGTGGCCAAATCCACTAAGCAAAAGCACTAAAAACAATGGCTAATTCAATAGACGGAAATACCTGCTTGAATGAATGCCAAAGAAAATTAAAAAGGGTAGCCAGATCTACTAAGCGGAAACATATGCTTGGTCAGATGAACATGACAGAAAAGAGTGGAGGGGGTGATATGTAAAGAGAAAAGGAAAAGATGAGAATCAAATATTCATCCTTAGTCACTCGATCAACTAATAAAGTGGCGCAGATCCATTCCAGTTCTCCAATGGGGCAGATCTGCAGATCAGGAGAATTAAATCTTAGTCTGTGTATATAATCCTCTACCTTTTATTGAAGAACAAAACGCTAATAAGGTTCATCTACGGAGTCTTAATAATAATGAAAATTAAAATTTACAACAGTTTATATAATATAATTTGTTGTATACAGTACCTAAAATTTGGTGGCGAACATCCTGTATGAGCAAAAATAAATCTAGATGACGAGATCCCCTTATAACACTTAAAAGAGTAAATAAGCTACATTCCAAAAGAACACAGATCAAACAGACTCAACGGGCCATCGTAAGAGGGGTAAGGGTCAAAAGCTCTGTCTGCATCAGAAGCCCAATAAAAAAGACAATGCTATAACCGAAAAAGAAGAAGAAGAAGAAGGGAGCAGCCCCTCGATATCTAATTCAGATAACAATATTCGGACTGACATCAAATTAGAATATTGAAATCTGTTTAGCTACGAGTGCTGCGTCTACAGCTTAGGAAGCTCCGCTGCCTCCTAGGGAGCTCCGCACAGAGAGAAAACGAAGACAGGCTGCATGTTTGAGAGTCGACCGGCTTCTCCGCACCTCTCCACCCTGTCTCTCTATCCACTCCTCTATGTCTGTCCGATTCAATTTGCTGCGTTTCAACTGAACAGATGGACTTGTTCAAGAATTTCGCTACTTGTTGTATTTTCCATTCATCTCAAGTTTCTGGGTTCGACTGAGGGTTTGTGAATTCATTCTGCCCGTAGCATCTAATATATATATATATATATAAATAAGGTATGTATTTTGGTTGTTAATGATGACGAGAACGCAACGGATTGTTTTCTTTCTTCTCTCTTTCTTCTTCTTCCCCCTCTCTCAATAGTGACTGTTTTGGTCCGGTTGATTCAGTTTCTGGTTCCGATTTGATTCAGTGCCATCTCGGTTGGGTGGTGACTGTCCTGGTTCGGTTTAATTCAGTGCCCTCTTCTTTCCTCTTCTCGAGTGGTGACTGTCCCAATCTAGTTTGATTCAGTGTCTCTCGACTGTAAACTCCTCTGGGTCGGCATAGTTCGCGGGATATGCAACTCAAAAAACTTATTGCTGTGTCTACATTTTTCAGAGAAGAAAATCGGAAGGCCCACCTACTTGTTATACGAGCGCGAATAGATCAATTCGCATTCTCTGACTTCAATTATCTTTTATTTTCTGACATAGCAAATTAGATAATTGTACCAGTAGCAAAATATATAGGTTTTAATGCTTCTTAATTTTAACAAAAGAAATCTATATAATAGCTATTTTGTAAATTATTAGATCAATACAATCACTTACGGACTTTAAATCAAAAACAAAAAAAACAATATTCGGACTAATCAATTAAAGCCTTCACAATTTTATGAGAGGTCAATCAACTTTAAAATTTAAGATGATAATAATTATAGTTGAAAATAAAGAAGAATGACTAAATGGTTGATATCATTCACTCATTATGATTGATAGCATATGTTCTTTTTTTATTTTTAGAAAAAATGAAATAAAGTAGGCGGTACAATGGTATCATAAGATTACCGAAATTGCAACAGTAACAACGGTACAATAAACGTCTCGTTGATCGAGCCATGTAGTTAAATCTATTTTTGTTTGAGTCAAGATTATAATTTTGACCGTTGTTTATTTAAAGGGTGCATTCCGATGCACTAGATAATAGCTAGAATAGTTATTGTTGAGAATAGTAAGTTAAAAATAGTTAAAATAGCTACCATTTAATAATAGTGCTAACTCAAAATTATTTGAAAGTTGTTTGGATTGAACATTTAGAATAGCAAGAACAGCGATTGAACATTTGAGAAAGTAGGTTTGTTATTCCATATTTTTGTAGAAATAGTGAGAATAGCGCTATTCTCACTGTTTCTTAGTATGTTTGAATGGATCAGAACAACACTATTCTCGCTATAAAAATTCAATTATTCAATTTGGCCGAGTAATCTACTTAATATAAAACAATAATAAAAGAAGCTTACTGAGTTATATCCAGCCCCTAAAATTTAGAAATTGAATTTGCCGTCTTCGGATATAGACGAACGAACTCTCTCACTTGGATGAACAAACTATCTCACTTAATTTTCTCACTGAGAGTTAGTACTACAATATCTTAGACAACTATCTAATTACTTATTTTCTCACACAATCACGAACACACACTCACACATGAGCCCTCACCTATTTATATGTGTCTAAAATCAGTTCAATAATTTCTAGCATATTCTTTTTCTACCAACTATGTGTTAGTTTCTAATAATATAGAAGTCAATAATACGATAAATTATCATAAAGCTTCGTTCATGAATTTAATGTTTATATTATTTTGTTGCCTTGAGTATTATTGCATTTATGGATCATTTCGAGTTCATTACTGAAATTGTGAAACTCCATAATATATATGATATATACTCTTAATCTTAAAAGGTCACTGACTGAGGTAATTAGCAGGAACACTAATCACCACTATAAGGTTAGTATGTGGATTAAAAGATGGTTAAGTTTTACAAACCACCTGACACAAGATGTCATTTTAATCACATAGATACATGTTTTATGAACATGGTATTTGACAGACCCCAAATGAAATATTAAATAGAATTGTGTTTGTGTCATTTATGTTTTCATTCAATGTCATGTTCTACAGTATGAGATATTTATCGTTCCCACTGAGAGATATGTATGTGTGATTGTTATCCACCGCTGTCCGTAAAAAGCAATTATAACTGTAGCATTCCCATATGTATAGCTTAGCTGAGGAAGTGATAGTCTACCAAGAGTACTATTTGTCCCTTGTATTGTATACGAGCTATAGCTTTACTGGGCCCCTTGGTAGAGTTAGATTATCTGCATGCAGTATAATTACAAGAGTAATTATATTTGATAATCTACTCAAGATCAAGAAAAAATACAGTTAACAAGGATGACACACATCTACCTTGGAACTGATCTGATAGCTATGAGACAGAAGAACAGATATAAGTAAATTGTTTACTGGATCGTGATATTGTACAGTACAGTATCATCTGTGTAATTGGATGGTCATGATGTGTTGCCAGACACCACCCATGATTATAGAAGTTAAAATAGTTTTAACTCTGTTTACCAACATAACACAGATCCTTTTAGGTCACACCATATAGGAGCTACTCGGAGAATCTTACTGATTAATTATAAATTGATTATAATTAATATTAAGATGGTTATAATTAATTATACGTGATATAATTAAATTATAAATGTCATTTAGAATGACAAGCAGAAACAACGGTTAATTTATAAACGTACAAGTTACATTGTATAAAAGTTACCGAACAACAACCGAAAAGAAATATAATTGTGCATGACAATTATATATATTTGATTTGGATTTTAATTTGTTAATTATGGATTTGAATTATGGGTTTAAAAGCCCAAAATAATCAAAGCCTTAATTAAAATTAAAACCCCAAAGTCAAAGTCCAAAATCAAAGCCTTTTACTATTCATTCCTTAATAGGACAAGGGCAAAATGGTCATTTCACACCTATGCCACCTTGCATGACACCTTAGGGTGTAGAAGGGTCTAGAAGCATGGAGAAGAGTGTGGAAGGGGCATTTTGGTCTTTTCACATATTAAAGGATGAGGTGTCAAGGTATTTTGGTAAATAGATTTGTTTTGAGGGGTATTTTGGTCTTTTGCGAACCTCCTCAAAACACTATAAATAGAGGGGTGAGGGTAGAGAGAAAACTTACTAATTCACGTGTTAATCTGATTACTTCGTTAATCGGTTTTTCTCTGTTCCTCGGTTTCGGTTATTACGAGACTAGGAGAATAATATATTTTGCGAAATCCTGCGGTTTAGCTTTTAAGCGATACCAAGTAATATCGGGACACAAATATATTTATTTTGTCATTTTCTCGGTGAATAGTGTTTTTGCAGAATTCCATGGTTTACGGTATTTCTGGCAGAAGAAATAAACCGCTCTCCGATTAGTCCTGGTGGATAACCGATAGAGGTATCACACTGTGATACTGCGAGTCAATTCCTTCCTTGGTGTAGCTCTTCTCGCTCAGCTACATTCCAACTGAGATTTGGAAACGAGGTATAAATCATATTATATTAATCTATTAATTGGTATATAGATTTAATGTTTTAGAAATCAATTATGGAGTAGATCTGTAAATGAATTAAATGAGGTTTTGATGCCGAAGTAATACTGAAGGTGGACCGCCTTGAAAAGTTTCCTGACATACCTCGTTTAATTCTTAGCTTAAACCGTAAAATTTTGTTTTACACACTTTCTGCAATTAAGCTAATTAATGGATTTGAACCGTTAAAACTCCAACACTATGTAAGTTAGTTAGATAAGTTCTAGGTTATACTCAATTTTTTTTTCTACCAAAGATTAATTTTTTTGAATAATTTAGAACCCGAGCTTGAATCTCGGTATTGTATTTCAACACTCTTTCTCAACACTGATTTGGTATTATCTTGATTTTTGATACTTTGTGTTTATTTGGATCGTCATACTTCTTGCTCCTTTCAATTTTTTAATATTGAAGTTGTTCATCGGTATGCAGTCGATCTTCCATAATATTCATCTCCATAAAAGAAAGTTCTGGATTTTCTTCTTACGCTGTCTTGGCACAAATTGTCGTCGAAACTTCTTCTTTTGACGGATCACTTTGTTGACCAGGGTTAGAACTTTTAGGGCTGAAAAGAATAAATTATGGACACTTTGTTGTCCACTTAAAATGGTTATTGTAGCAAATACCAAAAGTTGACATGGTTTTGCAAATAAATATAAATACTGCATCATGCAGAAGTAAGTCTAAAGTATATTAAGTGTTAAAAAAAATGTTTCATACAACTTGGCTCTACAACACTACATCATACAAAAGCATTTTAAGGGATGATGAAGACAATTCAATGGATAGGTTTGAATTAATTAAAAATAAACAAATACAGACCGTACGTCTAAATTAAGTATTTTTATTAGAAGTACATTCCGTGTCTTATATGAGCAAATATTGACTAAAATGAATTAATCATTTTATAAAAGATAGAGCAATAAGATAAACCCGTGAAGCCACGTTGCCAAAAGCAAAGAGTTGTTATGCAAATTGGTCGTGCACCTAGCACCTGTACCGCTAAATCTTCGCTGGTTAGGTTAGGTACATTACTAAAAAGTTGCGCAATTAAAAAAACCATTAAATCCTAGCCTCTTCCCAAACTGGTTTAATTGAATTTAACCGTCCACTAGTAACGATAATTTATTCATTTGTCATTAATTAACGCGTCGCTATTTTGACGCATCTTTGTTTTAAATGTTAGCTTTATATACTTTTGTACTGTGTTTTAATTTTGTGGACAGTTTGTTAGGAGCAATTGTAATTACTAATCTCCGAACTAGTCTCTCAGCTTATTAACATTCCTCTAATCATTTGCTAACTACTTAAGTACTTTAACTAATTAAACTAGTTATAAGTACTTTAAAGTACTTTAGTGTACAGGTTATAATAATTAGGTTGGGGACTAGCTTGGAAATTGATTCTAATTTTAATAATAAGGACAAATTTTAATGATTGAAATTAACAGCTTTTGATATTTAATAACTAAAAAAAAGTCTCCATTTTGAAGCTCTATTTTGTTTCTATTTTACTTTGTTTCTTCTCTCTATTTTCTTCATCTTCGTGTTTTTCATCGTTAATCGATGTTTCAGACTTTACAACATAGCAAGTTTGAGCATTTTTTACTGAATACTTTTATTCCTCACTTTTGTTTGTTAATTGATGTTTAAATTATGAAGTGAATAGATTTATATGGTTTATACGTTAGCTTTGAATGCTTCTAATTTGTTATAGCTAATGGTTTAAAAAGGAGGAGTATTAGTTAGCTTTCAATGATATTTACGTTAGCTTTCAATGCTTCTAATTTGTTATAGTGAATGGTCTAAATATGGGGATTATGAGTTAGCTTTCAATGTTATGTAGTTTAGCTTTCAATGTTTCTAAATTGTTATAGTTAATTGTTTGCACATGGTGGATAATGAGTTAAATTTACATTGTTTATGTGATAAAAAAAATTTAATGTGTTCGAAGCATTCAAAGTAGTAGTTTCATTATTATTTAATAGAGGTTTGCTTGGTTACAAATTGTCATTGTTGTGAAAAGTTATAATTTTGACAACTTAAAATAATTGATGAGTCTGGTAAGAATGATTGTTTCAAAGTAACAGTTTTATTGTTATTTAATAGAGGTTTGCATGCTTAGAAATTGTCATTGTTAGAAAAAGTTGTAATTTTGGCAACTTAAAATAATTGATGAGTCTGGTAAGAATGATTGTTTCGAATTACTAGTTTCATTGTTATTTAATAAAGGTTTGCATGCTTAGAAATTCAGAGCTGTAATCATTCTAGAATATATGGAAAAAATTTGTGCTGGGCGACGCACTCGGGAATTGGTACAAATTTAGAGTTGTTAATTTGTGCTCGGGGACGCGTTCGGAGATTGGTTGAAATATAGAGCTGTCAACATTCTAGAATGTTTAAGAAAAATTTGTTCTCGGAGACGAATTCAGGGATTCATCTTTTTAAAAAGAAAATTTTAATTTAACTCATTTATAATGAAAGTTAAACACTAGAACGTAGTTGATTAAACGCTTTCGTTTACATGTTTAAATTATACGATTGTTTCACTGCAATTGACACTACTTTTGTTAACTTTTTGAACATAGTATTTTTTGCTTGATGCAGCGAAAAGTTATACAATAAAGAAATATTTGTATTATTATTGCACTGAATGAAGTAAAATATGCTCGATTTGTCACCAACATTCTAAGAAATTGGAGAACGCACACACATATTTTATTTGAGATACAATTACCAGCTTCCTAAAAAAAATTATTCAGTTCCAAAAGATAATATAAATAAAAGCAGACATGGCCAAATAATTTATGCCTTTGAGGTTGCCACAAAATCTGACCACACGAGATGTTACATAAACAGGCAATGAAAACTCATTCGCTCCAAAATGAGTCTCATCAGTGTTATCCTGATCCTCGAATGGAAAAGAAAACAATTTATAATCATAAACAGTGGTGTCGTCTCGTCAGCGTTGGTCACCGTACCGTACCAAATACAAGGAATGCCTTCCCAGTTCCCAGTTCCCACTATCTAAAGCAAACTTTCCGTTTTAATGCTCTGTACAGTTGTACTCTTTCGTGATTTTATTGAACTGTATGCCGTTTTAACGTACCGGATTCACTGTAGCATAAATTACGTATCCACATCGGTGTTGCAAAAGTTCAAGCACAGATCGGATCATAATCATCGAAAAAATATATATTGCATCGAAGACCAAAAGGTCTTCTGAAAGTTTAACGGTAAAAAAACACGATCAAACCCATACAGCATCTTCAAAGACGAAAATTTATGTCATCTAAGACCCTGTTTGATAAATTACTGTTCATCATGGGAAAAAAAAATTCACTTAAAACTAAGTTATTTTTCCCACGATAAACAGTAAAAATTAGTTTAAAATTTTTTATTTTCATTTCCATTCTCATTCCTTAGCTTACTACCGAACAGGACCTAAGATTATACGACGCGCACTAAAATGGATAAACCCATATTAATCTCTACAGCGCAGCAGAATACTCTCAACCGTTCGTGATCAGTGATCACCTCGCGATCAGCGTATGAAACCCATATCATATACAAGCTGCACATTGCAAGCCGCAGAAGACTGCTATTTTGTTGAACTGCGCGAAAAAAAAAAAAAAAAACAGCTGATTAGCTGTCTTGTTTATCTGTTTTCCCAAATAATGCAACTTTCGCCATTTTCCCACGCGACTCCCCAGTGGACCCATTATTTTACTTGGTCAAAAAGCCCATTGGGCCCAACTTTAAGCATCCTCATCCTTGTCCGAGAATATCGACAATAGCAAATTCATGCTACGAATTTTGTTATCCTTCAAATCAGATCAAATTAATGATCAAATAGCTCAGAGAAAGGAAACATTTTGACTGTGCAGCACACTTGAACTTTGAAGTCACGGGTCTAGATCTCAGAATCTCCGAGAGAGAGGTGTCTTAAGGGGAGACAGTGCTAGAAAGTGAAGACTAGCGAGGGAAAGCAAACGAGGAGGAGAGCTCTCAAATTTCAGGGCATTAGAGGCTCTGGCCATGAGTCGTTTGAGAGAGAGAGAGAGTCGAGAGAAGGAAGGATGTAGGATTCGGAATTCATATCACCTGAGAACTTTGAATCCGGTCCGTTCTTTATATACTAGTGCGCATCTTAAAGTGGTCCGTTTATTACAAGATTGGGCCGGTTTGGTCCGGATTCTGATCGGACAGTCCGAATTGAAACCCAAAAATTATTTTACCCCAGAGGATTCTGACTATATAGGTACTGGAGTGGAATTACGTGTGGTGCCCTAGAATTCCAACTGAAATCAGAGATTGAGAGCCTCTGATCAGGTTTTCATCTAACGGTCCGGATAAGGTTTTTAATATCATCAATATAGCGGTTGTCAAGTATCCCCAGTTCCCTGCATTTGAAAAATTAGATCTGGACAGCTTCTTTGACCTGACACGAATCTCAACGGCCATCTACAATTTATCTACCCACCTGATTGAGTTTGGTCTGGTCGAAATTAATCTGGGCCATGTGTTGATAATTTTCTGATACCTGGAAGGATACGAATTCCAGTTCCCCGCCCATTTCTATCACACAGACACACACTAACTATTTTAAGTTTTAACCATTACTTTTTTTTCAAATAAAAATAACAATAACTTTTCAAACAATATCAAACCATCTTTATCCATAAAATTCATCTCCTACTTTAATTAATGAGACACAGTTATTAGTTAATTATTTACTTTTGCATTGATTCCACCAATAAATTTTGCACATACTAAAAAACCTTCAAATTATAAATTTATTTCCAATTTTACAATAATATTGTAATTTTCATGTCAAAATTAGTAATTGCTTTGCAATCAGAATTAACAAATGTAATTGTTTTGCAATTAGAAGCAACAACAGCATTTGCTTCACAATTAACAATAAAGTCGACTACTGTCGTGTACTTATATACGTAAGGACATTTGTTGTCACCGTATTGTTAAGTTTAATAATATGATTTAAAAATCATTTGAATTTTTACAAATTAATATTTATCAATGTATGAAACATACAAAATTTAATGCATAAAATTAATTACATTATTATACAGTCAAGTTTATAATTTATGGACGTATATTTATTTGATACCATTTGTTTCAACTAGTGTTGTAAATAGCAGTATGTGGTCATCAGACAAACAAGGAACCACCAATTGATTAATCGATAATAATCAGAAATAACCGTCCTATTAGTCAGAAAAATTCATGACAGTTTGATCACCGCTAACGACTACAAATTTGCATTTGAATAGCAATTAAAAATTACGCAAGAACAACAAGTCAACAAGACAAGGCAAGAAAAGCAGTAAATAAAAAAGATAAAACGACGACAAGACATTTGGATTTATTGCCATATACTTCAAGAAACACCGCAGAAACAACTATCATCTATATAGTACAGCCCTCTTGGCTTATTTTAATTTTCTTCAAAAGAAAGTACTTGTACTAAGAAGCACTAAACTTAAGAAACTTTTTATCTTCTTATAATTCCTAACTAGCAACTTACTATATCATATTAATATTACTAACAGCTTAACATTCATTCATCAATTACACCGAAACCCTAAACATATTTTTATTATTATATCTATTAATTAATGCTGCTCTAGCTCTACTCCTTTTATGAGACAGCAACAAAACAAAAGAGAAACAACATAGTCAAAAGTGGAAACCATGACCCACATGTCAGTAAGACCACTCCTGGGGGAGAAGGGATGCCAGCTCAGCCGATGAAGGTTGGAACGGAGGACCCACTAGCTCGTGCCTAGGGGTGAGATTCAGGCCCACTTTCTGCGGCTGCTGCGCCTTCCTTTGCTCACGTCCTTTCGAATCTACAAAACAGGATTTACCTAAGATATGCATTTAATGCCAAACAAAAGTAAATTTAAAAATTGTGCCACCATCAAGGACATTAATTACATTCGATCAACACAGGTTCATTCTGTTTAATAAAAACTAAAACAAGATGTGCGAAAATGTATAATGCAGGCAAACAGTTCACAAAGTTTCCTAAAAAAGAAATAATCATATATAACAAATTAAATTCCTAAAAGGTAAAAGCCAAAATGTAACTACCGTATCGTAAGAGAAATCAATTAAAGACCCCTATAAAGCTACATGCAAATACGGAAGTAACAAAAGGAAACCCTAAAAACACAAGTACAAGTAAAAACAGTATAAAAAATAAGAGGGCGGGACAAAAGGAAATGTGCAATAAATTTTTTAACATTAACATGGGTGGTACCCGAGAAAAGTAACTTACTGTTTCGTTTGTTGACTTCTTCTTTGACCGAAACGCGGGGCAGGAAAACCCCGGTTCCGCCGCTTTTCTTAGCTGGGCCGCTTCCGCGGACCGGGACGAACCGGACCCGACCTGGTTCGGTCTGAAGAACCCATCCCCTGAAACCCTGTCTCTGCAATACAATAAAGGCATCATTTAATACCAACTCAGTCGGAATTAAATAAACAATGAATTTCGCGTATAAGCCAACGACAAATATGTTATTATGCTTTGACTGTCTAGAAACAGAATTTCGTCTTGCATGTCTGAAATGAACCAAATTCAATACAAAGCCGATTTCAATTTGTCCCGAAGTTGGAAATTTTTCAAGGAAAAACCCTTGTTTGAGAGGGGGCAAGCTGGGGGCACGCGATTCATCAGAGAGGTAATTTGGACATCAATTTTGAAACCTAAGAACCTCCCATCAAACAGAGAGAACTGGCCTATCGGCGGGATAATAAACAAAAATCGCAAAATACAGGGAAACCAACCTGGACATAAATTGGATTCAACGGAGGAAAATCAGAAACCGGCATTGAAGCAGCACAGTATCCTCTTTTAGGTGCCTGAAACCATAAAAAGCAGAGTTATTTCAAAGACATCATCAGTACCCAAACCAGGATGACAGAGAGACGGATATATACCTCGAAGGAAATAGGGGATGAAGAAAGTGCCGGTTTAGGAGATGCGGCGGGGTTGGTTCGACCGAGCAAGCCAAACGCGGCAAGCTGGTTTGCCAATCTCTCGTCGTTGTGGCGTCTATCAAGTGCCGCTTCCATTTGAAAGTGGTTTTGAAAGAGGTCAAGGGATGGAGAGAGAAGAAGAGGCGGAGCCGCGGAGACAGGGTTTTTGAGTTCTATTTAATGAACTGAGAGTCTGAGAGTGAAGGTTTCTGGCGGGATGAGGTTTTGAGTATTATGAGGAAAACGACCTAGGGGTACTTTCGGGAATTCATCTGGTGGCAGTTATGTTATTTGTAGTGGAGTTTGAGGGTTATTGACGGTCACGATGGACGAGATGTGGTGTAGTGGGCGTGAGAGGGACTGCTGCTCACAGCCAGTCACAGTTTACTTCGCTGCAATTTTCAATCTCCGGATTTTCTGTGCCATTTTTTCTTGAGCGAAACGTGTTGTTACAACTCAGTGATAACTGATAACTTCTTGACTTGGACTTAAATGAACTTTTAATTATCAATAGATCGTGCTTTGAAGTTAGATTTTTATTGCTGCTGGTTAAAGAATGAAAAACATAAGGAAAAAGCAGATGAACACATGTCGTGTACAAAAAAAGTTTCTTTCTTTTGGGCTTTTAGGAGTACTGTATTTCAAATTTGAAGTTTTTCTCTGGAGTATAATAAAAGGCTAGGATTTCGTCACAGTGATTTATCTTTATTGATGACCATATTTTAAATGATGTTAAATTCAGATAAAAAAGTTATAACGTATGTTTTTTTTTTAAATATTGGTTATGTTTAAATATTCACGAAATTAGATACTGTTTGTTGTCCCATTGAATCCCTTCAGATATGGGTTTGAAAATCCTGATGATCAGGATAAAATAAAAGAGATATGTATAATTGAAACAGATACGAGGGACAAACCTCTTATATGCGGAATGTTTATGTCCCATCAAAATGGGACAGGTTAAAAATGGACTACACTATAGTACTATACGCACTTACGCAGCAGGGTTTCAATGTGGAGATAATTTTAAAAAAAAATGTATTATCAAAAACCAGAAAGTCACTTATCATTTTGATTGATTCTAAACCATAAAATAAATCAGGTAAATATACGTTATACCTCTCTTGAGACTTGAGAGTCCTAGATTGCGTGCTTCAATCTTCGACCTCCAAAACTTCAAATAAGGTGGCCTCCAATAGCACCAAGTTGATGCGGTGCCTCTATTGTATGTATCGACCGAGAAATATTTAGATAATTAGTATTTATTTACTGGAAATCCTTGATCGTAATATTTACTTCTCTTTTTAAGGTAATTAAGAGACCAAGACATCATTCAAAGATACATTGCTTATTTCTCTTTACCTTTATTTATGGCAAAGAGTTCAGAGCATTATTTTCAAGAATATATTGCCTATTTCTCTTTTCCACTGTTCGAGACAAAATGTAAAGGCATTATTCAAAACTTTATTGCCTAATTCTCTTCCTCCTATCTAATTAATCCCGTCAAATAAAGCACCATAAATCATCACATGTTTTGTACAATTATAGTTCTCGTAAAGTTGTCAAGATACAAATTTATACAGAGGGTTCAAATGTCTTTATTTTTTGTGTTTCCACTGTGCTTCTATTTTTAGAAAATATTAACAAATCAAAATTTAAATCATAAATATCAAAATAAAACCATTAGATGTCATATATGTTATTTTCTCTATGTGCTTGTTAAAAAAATATTGCATTTCAATTTATTTTGATTGTTATCAAGAACTTGTAAAAAAGTACTAACGTGAATAATTTTTACACGTTGATTTTTTCAACTTATTGATTCACATAAAAACAAAATTGAAAAATGATATATTTTTTTATGAGCATATAGAGAAAATGACATAGATCACATCCAACGGTTTTATTTTGACATTTATGATTTAAATTATGAGTTATTAAAGTTCTTAAAAAGAAAGACAAAATAAAGGCACAAAAACATCTTTATGAACTTATTTTTTTTATTCAAAAACATATTGTTAATTAAAATAAACTCTTTAATCATATTGTGCATATAATCTTACCTCATCAACAAACGATAAACTCGATTGTACTAATATTTCAAATTTTCACAGTTTATCCACCATTACACTATCAATCTGAGAAAATATTCTCCTAAATTTTGTAAAACATCAAGAAAAAAATGCACAGCTACATTCGAAGTGACAAATCATAACCCCCCCCCCCCCCCCCCCCCCCGCCGAGTGCGTATCCTCTGAGATATCTCAACTTTTGCGTGACCAACGTGTCTGGTGCCTATTCGGGGGTGATCTAGGGGGTAGTATGATGTGTGCTTCGAGATTCGTGCATAACGTATTTAAACGGTTAGAATTTTTCATAAAGTCACGCAAAGTTTGAGATATCTCAGAGGATATGAATTCCCCCCCCCCCCCCCCCCCCCCTCCCCCAAACCCATTTCCGTGACGTCCAATTTTCAATATCTTATAATTAAAAAATAATATTTTAAAAAGAGCGAGATAATGATTGATATGGATATTACACAATGGACCTCACTATGAACTTGTATTTTTATTTTTAAGATCTAAATAATTTATTTGAACCATTCAACACAATATTCATATGAAAATGTACTTGCTAACTAAATTTTATAATTTGTATAATAATTTTATTATTTTTTAAATAAGTAGGAAATCACATGATTTGAATATTCTAGACCGTTAAATCACTGACTTTTATCTATCGAAACAAAATATTAAAATATTCTAAAAATACACAATTTGGTCTACAGGTACATTTTGATTTGAAATTCACGTTTAACAGTTTGGACACTTTGAATTTTAAATAAATATATAAACTTGTAGTACGGGTGTAACGGGTCAATCTGTAATCTTGCGATCCTTTAAAAGAAAAGCAGTTTAAAAAAAAATACTCTTCTTATCCTCCGCACTGACTGTTCAATTCTCAAATTCCACAATTTATGTTTATCATTTATCTATCATTAGTAATCGAATTATTAAACCTTCACGTCCCATAATTCAAATTTTGAATTTAAATTTATGCAAAATAAGCCTCTCATGCTAATACTGAAGCAAAAAAATGCCGTGTTTATATAAAATCCGCAATTTATAATTCCATAATCCAGCATTTAGTCTCTTATTAGTTTCAAAGTTAGGCATTTTTAATATATGGAAATTTAATATGAAAAACTGCAGTTTCTGACAAGCTTGAGAATTTAAGAAATTTCAATACGGACAATTTGGGATTATTCAAATCTAAGTAATCAACTAATTTTGCAATGTCTGGAAACGTCCAAAACAACCATCACGATGATGATGCTGCTTTTTTCGGTCCTGTTCGGCAGTATAAGGAAACAGAAAATGGAAATAGGATTTGAAAATTTCTGAACTAATTTTTACTGTTCATCTGAGAAAAAAAAATTCAGTCTGATCAAAAAAAAAATTTCTGCATGAACAGTAATTTTGCTACTGCACCTGAACAGGGCCGAATATTTTGGAGTTATATAGAATGATTTGGGCTTTAGTTTCATATTTTACATCTTTTGAGCTAGTTTGTTTATATCAACTTATGTTTTTGTTAGTTGTGCAGTATTGTTTTATTTTGTTTATGGTATATTGTACGAGTTGAGCCTTGTTTTAGGTTTCTATTTTGAATATCTTTACAGATGATCTTTTTTATTTTAATATGAAATCGGTAGTACACCACTATTTTTAAAATAAAATAAAAACAATCAACTAATTAGAATTAGAAAAAATAGCGTTCTATTAAAGAAATTGCAAATAATAATTTTTGCTTACATATGTTTAATTGTTGAAATATTAACAAAGAAAATACAAACAATGAGGGTGCGTTTGAATTGAGGTGAAATAGCGCTAACTCCATAATAGTTGCTATTTCTAGCATGTTATTGTCACTATTTTACATTTGGGTTAAAAAAAATACTATCCTCAATACAAGGAATAGCTTGAATTAGCTGTTATTCCTACGAAAAGTTGAGTTAGCAGTAATTCCGAATTTGAAGTTAGCAAGCAATTTTGAGTTATTCTTTGTTGAGTGAGTCTATGGTACTATGCATATCACGGGTTATTACCGTGCTACAGCTCTATATTTGAGTTTTTAAATTCTAACGATCGATCCGAACCATTCATCTTGTTCTCCATATTAATATGTGTTTGGAGACCAAATTCTACATTTTTTGAAATTTTTTTACTATTTTTTTAGATATTCAGAAAATCACTTGATCTGAAAATTCTGGACCATCGAAAAACAGTGATTTTTAATAAATCTAAAAAAATAGTAAAAAATAATTTCAAAGAATGTAAAATTTGGCCTCCAAACACATATTAATATGGAGAACAAGATAAATGGTTCGGATTGACCATTAAAATTTGAAAACTTGAATATAAAGTCGTAGCACAGTGCCACATCATAATATGCATAGTACCATAGACTAACTCTTCTTTGTTTCATCTAAAACGCACTCTGAAAGTTCTGATATTCTTTGTTTTTGAAATGCACGATCAGGCGAGCGAAAGACGAGGGAAGAAAAGAGGACGGAGCAACATTTAATTTTTGAACCCTGAGAGAGCAAACCGCCAAAACTTTAACAGGACGGTTTCAAATAAAATTACATATTTTTGTAAATATTTGCTTTTAAAAAATAATAACCGGCAGTTATTATACTTTTATATTAACTCTAGTCGACGTCTCTTTATTGCCAATTATTTTTGTCAGACATGAATTGTAACATCAATAGAAATTTGAAATTGCCATCGTTATAATGTGTCAGAGATTAGATTACAATACAAAAGAAGCTAGATTAACTGAAATGACAATTAATATAGGTTGGCAGTCTCTATTAAGTCTTAAAAAAATGACAATTGATACAATTAATAGAAATATAAACCATCAAATTGTTCTCTTCGCTGAGATTAGTCAAAAAAGCTTATCAACTGGTACGAATTATATGTACTTCGGAATAGTTTCTTGTCAATCATATTTTAAAATTAATTCGTTTTTTTTTTTCTCAAATCGGATTTATTCTTGTGATTTTTAAAACTCTACCACAACTCGTGTTTTTAGTTGAAATTTAGAAATTGTAACTTGTTTATACTTCCTCCTTAGCTTTATTTATAGGATTTAAAGTTAATTTTCTGTCCTCGTTTTGAAAAAACAGATATTTAAAAAGTGTTAAATTTCCTACAGCGGACAATTCTTTTACAAATACTGTGTTCGATAAATTTTCTTAATATATATAGAGAGAGAGGGGTTGGCTAAGATCAAAGTGGTAGTTCCTGAGCTTTGGTGTTACCAATTCGTTTTTTAATTTTTAAAGATCAAAATGTCGATCCGAACCGTTCAAGTTGTTCTCCATATTAAATTATGCTTGGAGACCAAATTTTACATTTTTCTGAATTTTTTTACTATTTATTAAGCCACTTTGAAAATCGTTGATCCAACGGTGGCTTAACAAAACAGTAAAATCAGAAGCCACCGTTGGATCAACTATTTTCAAAGTGGCTCAATAAATAGTAAAAAAATTCAGAAAAATATAAAATTTGGTCTCCAAGTACAATTTAATATAGAGAACAACTTGAACGGTTCGGATCGACATTTTGAACTTTGAAAATTAAAAACCGAATTGGTTGCACCAAAGCTCAGGAACTATCACTTTGATCTTAGCCAACCTCTATATATATATATATTTCTCCGGATGCTAAAAATATGCACATTAAATATAGTCTGATAAATAATCTTGAACGAGGTGATGACTACCTACAGTGGACAACAAGGTGATGACTTCCCCACACAAGATCTTGCCAGCATCACTCTAACTGAACACAAAGATCAGTTGAATTGGAGATGAACTATACAGAGGAAGTACTATGTTGCCCCAATATGCAAAATTATAGTCTTAGAAGTGAAGATAAGTTTGAGATTACATGAAAATATGGAGGGAAAGGTACAACTATTTCTCTCCTCTTACAAGAGAGAATTCTCACAAAGGATATAATTATAAGGAGAAGCATTCCGTGTAAGGTAGGATGTGTGATGTGCAATTCAACACAAATGGAAAACAACGATACATTTATTAAACCAGTGTCGGTATGCAAGTCAGGTTTGGAATAGAGTGCAGGGGTATTGGGGAGTGAAAATGGTTGAGGTGTCAACCTCAATACCAGAAACTTGAAAAACATCTTTGTAGTTTGTGCAGATGTTAGTGTTGTAATAATCTGGAAGTCAATCACATAATAATTATATTCTATATATTTTGTTCATGAATTGGATGATTAATAAATATGTCATTTTCTTTCTTGAGATTTATCGCATTTATGGATCATTTCGAGTTAAGGACTTGAAATTGTAGAACTCCAAAATATAAATGATAAATACTCTTAATAGTCTCTAACAGTGATAATTAGCAGGAGCACTAATTAACTGTGAAAAAGGTTACTATGTGGATTAAATGATGGTTAAGTTTTACAAACCATAGACAAACGAGTTGTCATTTTAATCACATAGATATATGTTACAGAACATGCTATTTGACATACCCTAAATGAAACATTAAACGGATTGTATTCGTCTCATTATTGTTTCATTTATTGTTAGGTTCTAAAGTATGAAGTGTTCATTTTTCTAATATGAAAAAAGCGTATTTGTGAGTGTTGTTCAACGTTATCTGTAAAAAGTAGTTATACAGGTGACACTTCAGTATACATGGATTATGCGGAGGGGAGATGTTCGCCAAGACTACTATTGTCCCTCGTATATAATACGAGTGATAATATCACTAGGCCTCTTGATGAAATAAGGTTATCAACGCGCGATATGATTACAGAGTTAATCATATTTGACAATCTACTTAAGATCGAGAAAAGATTAAGTTTGCAAGAATGGCATACACCTATCTTGAAACTGATCTGATACTATGAGACAAAAGAATTAAATGAGTAAATTGTTTATTGGATCATGATATTGTACTGTATAAGATCATATGTGTAAATTGGATGATCATAATGTATTCTATAAGATGTCACTTATGATTTGTAGAAGTTCAAACGGTTTTAATTATATTTACCAACATAACACAAATCCTATCGGGTCACACTAATAAGAAGTTAATCAGTGAAGTTTATAATTAATATAAATGTCATAAAGTTGACAAGCTTAAAAAGATTAAATTTATAGTGTATGACACGTATGCAAGAAATATAATTGTTTAGAATAATTATATATATATCTAATGGATTATAAATACTAATTATGAATTAATATTTTCAACCCGAAGTCTGTTTCAATTTGGGCCTGAATTAGATTTAGAATTTAATTCAAAAGCTCAAATACAAAAGCCCAAATCAAAAGCTCAAATCAAAAGCCCAAAATTAACCAGTTGAATTTTGGGCTCATGGCTTAAGGGGCATTTTGGTAATTTTCCAATCTTATCCATCAATGGTATTTTGGTTATTTTTCAATCTTATCCATCAAGGGTATTTTGATAATTTTCTGATCATATCCAATGACATTTCAGTAATTTCCAAAAAGATCAGGAGCATTTTGGTAATTTTGAAACCAACCCATACGCCTATAAATAGGCATGCAAGGTGAAAGAAAGAGATTGCCAATTTTGATAGTTCGTGTCTGATCGATTCGAATAACAATCTCTCTTTCTCGTGTTTTATCCTCTCAGAAAAGAATACGTAATCCACGTATATTCTCGAGAGTTGTGAGTAGTGTTTTTACGGGAGTTGTGAATAGTTTTTTTATGACGGTTGTAAATAGTGTTTTTGCGCATTGTGGTGAATTAGTTTTTCTAAGATTTGTGAATAGTGTTTTTATGACTGTTGTAAATAGTGTTTTTGCGAATACCACTGATATGATATTTCTGGCAAAAGAAATATCAACTCTAATTATTTCCCGGTGGACACTAATAAAGGCATCAGACGTCTGGAGCTTCGAAAATGAGCTAGACTTCAATTTCAATTCAAATTTGGAACAAGGTATAAAAGTTGTTTCAATTTATTTAAATGTTAAATAAATTTAGTTTTATAAATTAATCATGGAGTGGATCCTCGACTTTTGGTAGAAGTAAATTTTTTGTTTTACGTTCTTTCTGCAACCGAGTTCTGCGGTAGATTCTCAAGCGAGATTTCACCTCTCAACTACAAAATAGAACTTTAACTACTAGGCTACTACTAAATATTTGTCATTTTTTTAGGTTGGTCGGACTATATAGAAAGTTTGAAAAAAGATAAAATTAAATTAAATTTCTATACATGTAATTAAAATTTTAAAATTATAGGGATGACTTAGTCTCTATCAACTTTTTAAAAAAAAAAATCCAAATTAATTACCAACTTTTTATATATTATTACTATAATCGTAACTATTGCTATTACAAAAGATTCCTAAAAATGTAAAATAAAGTATAAATGATTCGACTTTTATTAGTTAATTTTTTTTGGTCAATTTGAGGAAATACTGGTTACAAACCCGATCCCACTGGAATACTGGATTGATTTCCATCCTAATTTAACTCTTTCTACTTTGTTTTTATAGATTTGTGGTTTCTTTTTATAGTACAAAGTACTAGTCCTTTTGTGACGTTTTTGCCCGACTTCGAGCCGATACGATATTTCAAGACAAATTGGGATTGTCAATTCCATTCAATCTCATGATTACGGTCTCTGCAGAGATGACGTGGTGAGGTAAAATGGTTTCTGGAAGTACGATACTATCCTGCATTAATTGCGCTCCATCTAATGATTACGGTGTCTTTTCAACAGAGATGATGCCGTGTTCCTTAACGAGGCTATCCATACTTAAATAACTTAATTGCGGTATGCAAAGCGATGTAAAAAATCCGAGTTCTAAACGGTGAAATGACGGGCCATAGACTTGCGCAGTTGGGCTCAGGGTTTGTTAAGACTGGTGCGCGCGACAAAACAGGAAATAGAGTAACGGCTACCTATTTTACTGTCCCAACGATCCGCGTACTTCTACGTGGCAGTTATTTAGCGGTTCTGTATCCTGTAAAAGATTTTGGGATGGCGGATAAAAACTTGAAATGACGATGGTAACCCTTGGGCCACGGTGCATGGCAGGGTCGTGCGGTCACGTGACATGGGAAAGCAGGGACGATTTTTTTTTTTTTTTTTTTTGAGAAAATATGGTATTTTTTTGCGCTTTGCTTTCGCGCCTCTCGATCCCACGCTTGAATCCCGCGAACAGAATCCGGTGTTTGGGCTGCATATGTTGTACTAAAATGACAATGATACCCTCATAACTCGCAGTTGATTGTCGAAACAGAGAATGAACCCTAGGAGAGGAGATCTGGGGTATTTTCGTCTTTGAGAAATCTAAGGGAATTTTTTTTGTTTATTCACAAATATGCGTGCTGGGTCATTTGGAAAGTGGAGACAATGAGGAGGGTTGTAAGCGTAAAAAGTTTAGTCCCGGTTCTCTGTGGCCAATTTGTTGGTGGCTGACACAAGGCCTTGTGTTCCATTTTAATCCTAGCTGGCAACGAATCAGCAGCGGAGTTAATATTTTTTGACCTGAAGTTAATTAATACTTGATAGGGTAACATCTGATACATGGATCAGGTTGCAAAATCCAACAAGTTAAACTGACACATTGTACAGGCCTGTGATCCAGTTGAGAACATCTCAGCTCCACTTAAAATAAATTATTCTGACAGAATGTGTAAAAAAAATTCACCATTTTAAAAATTATGCACTGTGCTGCTGTTCAATGTGTTCCCTGTTCCCACAAATCGGCGGCAGTACTTCATTTTTTTTACTTGCCATGATTTTGTCACAAGTCAGTAACACTACTGTAACTATACTGGCGAGACAATAAATAGATTTGTAACTAGCAAATAATATATATTAAACTAGGTTAGCATAGCTAGAATACAACAACGTCGTCGTTGTTGTTTGGTTTTTTTTTTTGCCAATATAATACAACATTGTTTTTACTTGGTCAAACGCAGAGTAGAGTATATATAATACTGAATTAGCTTGGTTTAGATTTTAGATCAAAGTTTAAAGACGACTTTAAGCTCAGATATTATTTAGCCTTATTTGAATATTTTTTTTCCTAGGCCCATACCTACAAATCGTGGGCAGTACTCCATTATTTTTTTTACCTGTCATGCTTTTGTCAAAAGTCAGTAACAATACTTATACTGTGACTATATACTGGCCTAGACATTAAATAGATTTGTAATTATCAAATAATCTTCATTCTTATATTATGCATGTAGTTGTTCTGATTTGTCAACGGCTGAGATTGAAAGATGAATTTTGAATTGAATATCAACCCTCCAATCACATGACATGTCTTCTTTGGATTGAATATATCTATTTAATATGTAGAAGTCTAAATTTAGTTAAAAAAAATATACTCGCCACACAAACTGCTACATGATTTATCACATTAAAATTGAATAATATTCTAGCGATCCATTTCCTTATTTCTCTTTATAGCTATTTTCAATTTTTACAATTAAATTATTTCCTTATTTCTTCATTTCCTCAATTTTATTTCTCATCTTCCTCTATAGTTTTGACAATGAAAAAAAAAACAATCATATCATTCTAGATTTTGCTTAGGATTATTGTATCTTTGTGAATAGATTAATAGTAGATCTTGTGCTGATGAAAACAATCATATCTTTGTGATCCGAAGAGAAAATGAAGAATATCTAAAACTTTCGTGTATAAAAATGATATGTAGAGAAATTTCTATTTTTAAAATAATTTTCATAAAAATATATATGTGGAGAAAATTCTTATTTGAATCATTTAATTATATCTTTTTTATTTTGTTTTACATATGTTTTCTTCTCTAAATTGTTTAATGATATGTCTTGCTTGTGGAGAAAATTAAATATCAAATCGCAATGATACTTAAAAGAAAAATCATGTTATATTTGATCCTTTTTTTTTCATTTGTTGTTGTTTCTTTTGTTGTTATTTATTATTTGGATTTCTCTTTTTTTCATTTGTCTTTCATTTTCATTTTTTTTGTGTGAGAATGTCAAACGAAAAAGTCTTTTTATATTCTATTCAATCTTATAATATGTCACCGTTGCAACGCATAGGCACGATACTAATATATATTTAACTAGACTAGCATAGCTAAAACTGGAATATATTATTGTTTTTGCTTGGTCCAAAGAAAGCTGTATACCGAATTAGCTTTCTTTGGATCTTAGATCAAAGTTTAAAGGCAACTTATAAGCTCAGATATTTTAGCATGCTTTGAATATTTTTTTCCTAGGCTCATATCTGGTTAAAGAACTAATGAACTACTATAAAAAGAAACTAAACTACTTTGTAGGAGCCATGTAGCAGGAATGTCCGGAATTCACATCCCCTCAGGTTACTTGACTGAGTACAATTGAATTGAACGGTCTCAAATTGGAATTTTTATCTTGGCACGAATCTCAAAGCACAAATAATACTGCCTCCTAACGCCATCCCGAACACCCACCGGCTGAAATTAAATTTGGGCCGTCCATTTCAATTGTGTTGAGTCAGGTACCTGGGAGGACAAGGATTCGGAATGTCTGTGGTCCTGGAGTTTAGAATGGACAGGTGGGAGCATCCGGATCGTCCAATTGAATGCGGAAATTGATCTCTAGATGGTGTGTAGTTATTAACGGTCCAGATGCCGCTCACTCCAATAAAATATTCTGTAAAATATAAAGTCGTTTCATATGAGCAAGCTGGATCATGCAAGAAATCCAACTCGAGGAACGCCTAAGACTAAGATCCAAATACCATCCTGCGCTTCGTATGTACCAGTGCAAAGTTCTGACCATATAATTAAGCACATATCAAGTCTGCTCGGTACAAGGATTTCGAATGTTGAATTAGGGTATTAGTTTTAATCTTTGCAGAGGGTGTTCGACGAGATGGGGTTGACTCAAACTTTAAGCTCTGCTCAAAAAGATGTATTTGGTGAAAGAAATTTAAAAAAAGTGAGTCTTTAGTTTTTTTAAAGAGACTCAATTAGTTCAGTCGAATGGTGACTTAAAAATTGAGACAAGTTAATAAATGTAGACAAAATTTTTTTTTAACAAGCTTAATACTTTAATCTTTCAAAGAGTTCTAAGAGGTACAAAAGAAGGTGTGCCGACCACTACTTGCATACAACACATTCGTTTTTAATTCAAATTTAGTCCAACCTTGACTTTTTTCTCTAATTATTTTTCGAGTGAGTCTATGGTACTATGCATATTACGATTTGGTCCGTGCTACGGCTCAATATTTGACTTTTCAAAATTCTAACGGTCGATCCGAACCGTTCATCTTGTTCTCCATATTAATATGTGTTTGGAGACCAAATTTTACATTTTTTGAAATTTTTTTAGATTTATTGAAAATCACTGTTTTTGGATGGTCCAGAATTTTCAGATCAAGTGATTTTCTAAATATCGAAAAAAATAGTAAAAAAATTTCAAAAAAATGTAAAATTTGGTCTCCAAACACATATTAATATGTAGAACAAGATGAACGGTTCGGATCAACCTTAGAATTTTGAAAACTCAAATATTGAGCTGTGGCACGGACCAACCCGTGATATGCATAGTACCATAGACTCACTCTTATTTTTCGCTTGTCACATGATAAGATATGCTTACACTCAATTAGAAATAACTATAAATAATTATGATATTCAGTGCTCACTGCTTTAATATTATTGTAACATTCGTTTTCGAATATTACTATAAAAATCAACAATTAATGCTGATAATTCAATAAAATGTTTCTAAAAAATGACTACTAATTAGTTTACATTTCAGTTTTTTAAGATAATACGAAAAAGATAATAGTCGAACTGTTTTTTTTTTTGAGGAAAAAATAAGGGTCAATGCCCTCATTCATATATTGATATTGAGTTACAAAGGGTCTGTAACTACCAGATAAAAAAAAAAAAGGCTCAAAACAATTGTGCTATTTTAAGAAAAAGAAAATTGGAAATTATAAAAGTAAATTAAAAAATTGATAAAGCTTGAGATTTGCTCCAACGCCAATTTTCAAAAAGAAAAAATTTGCTTCAGCGCCAATTTGTTCCTCTCCAACCTGGGATGTATCTTTCCATGCTCATTGAAGTGTATCTCCATTGGTCTTCTATTTGCTCTAATAACTCATTTACTCCTAATACCATCTCTCTGAAAATTCGGCTACAACACTCCCTCTATATTATAAACACTGTGATTAACACAATAGCTTTTTCCTTCATCTTATAGAATGGATTAATAATGAAAGTGACAGCTTGTTGTACATTATGTATGGACATGTGAGGCATTCTGATTTGAAATTTAGTTGCCACCTTTCTGTATAGTTCTATGGATGTTGGACAGTTATTAAAGAGATGACTGACTGATTCCGACTGAGCTACGCACATGATGCATCTATTTGTCATATACACCATCCCTTTCTTACCAGATTATTAATTGTTAAGATTTTATTTAGAGATACTTACCATGCAAATACCTTCATACGTGGTGGTGCGTTTAACTTCCATATCTTGTGTAATTTTCCTTTTATACGGGGTGTGTTCTTCATGTTGAAATAAGCTGATGTAACCGAGAACTCTCTATTTGTAGACCACCTCCAAGATACCTCATCTAACCCTTCTGATAACTGAAGATTCAGATTAGTTATACTTTGGTCCAGCTTATCAAGTTGCGTCTGTGCCGATTCAGATAGATTATGCATGAAGAGATTACTTAGAATGTTTTCACCCAATGCTTCTGTTAATGTGATCTCTGGGTTTCTAGCATTGTTCCAAAAGCTTGTATTGTTACCCGAATGAGGAATCTTCAGTATTGATGTGTAGAAGAAGGGTTGTGTTGCAAGAAGAGTTTTGTTGAAAAATACTGAATCTGGTAGCAAACGGTTCCCATGTGCTGTTGCTTGGAAAGCTAGTTTTCACATCTTATCATCCGGTTTTTCCACTGCCACATCCATTTCATTAGCATCGCTTGATTGAAAGTTGATAAGTCCAGTATACCCAAACTGCCTAGCTTCTTAGGAGTGCAAACAATTTCCCAGTCGGCAAGATTTATTTTGTGAGATTCGGTACATACTCCATGCCACAAAAATCGTCTGCGAATTTTGTCAATTTCCACGATTACCCATGCCGGTAGTTGAAATACTGACATGTAATATATCGGTAACGATGACAGTACCGCATTGAGAAGTACGATTCTCCCCGCAATGGATAATTGCTTCGCAGCCCACACCGCCAACCTTTTGTTGAATTTATGTATCAAAGGGAGATATGCTTCCTTCGTCAGACTCTTAATGCTTAAGTGTAGACCGAGATAAGTGAAAGGAAAATTACCAAGTCTACATCCCATCATCTGTGATAATTGAGTTCCTTGCAGATTTGGATCCAAGGTGAGTAGTAGTTCAGATTTTTGGAGGTTAACTGGCAAGCCAGAGATCTCCTCAAATGCAATGAAAACAATTTTAAGCATTTGTAGCTGCTGAATTTCTGGTTTTACAAAAAATAAAGCATCATCCACATATAACAAGCATGCTTTCATTCCTCGAAAGGGTAGTCTAATTGCTCCATTATTGATCAATTTTTTAAACTATCTGCAGATGAAATCCATAACAAGAATAAACAAAAAAGACGACAAAGGATGACCTTGTCTGACTCCTTGTTTTAACATAATTTTTTTCCCTACCAATCCATTGGTTACAACTTGTGAAGAACCTGAAAGCACCACGTTCTTAATCCAGTTTTGCCAAGTGAAAGGAAATCCCAGATTTTCCATGACATTTAGCAAAGAATCCCAACTCAAAGTATCAAAAGCCTTATGTATATCCACTTTAAAGATTGCTAAAGGAGTATCGGATTTATGAGAGTGCTACAAAATTTGTTGAGCATATATGAATCCTTCAGAAATCTGTCTTTCTTTTATGAAACCGGTTTGTGCCAAATCCACCAATGCATGACGCTCTTGCTGTAGTCGAACTTGTTTAGAGGTTTAACTGGATTAACATATAACTTGAGCTCGGCTCGATTCAATTTTTTAGCCAAACAAGCTGGAGCTCGATTTCCTCACCTGGGCATTTCAAATATGAATTTTGCCCTCTCACGCTTCTTTCCTTCTTCGTCGTTCATGTCTTTCGTACTGTTCTCCCTACTTTCGTTGCTTCTTTGACTTTTCTCTGGTGATCTCTCAATGGTTTCCTCGGGGAATATATTGGCGAGATATACAGCAATCCTTTCTCGCATTCATCTCCAGCAATCTTCTTTCTAGAGGTTGATTTTAGTCACGGATCTATTTTCTCTAGTTGTTGATCTTTTGATTTGTTTGCGCGAGTTTTCTGATTTTGATGCATGTACTCTATTTCTTTTGAATTTTTTATTAATTGATTGAGTAATTTTTACTGAATTATGAAGTTTTTTTTATCTTCAATCTCGCATTATCGAGGTAATCTCTACCTCTGTTTAGATATTTAGATATAGTTTATTGTATTCTTTTATTCTTGTAATTTATATATATAGATATATATATATATCATTCGTTAATTCATTCATGTTTTTGTTCTTAATTGTTAGAAGTTGTTGTTAATTCCTGATTAATATTGTGCATTTATTATTTGTTATAGATATGTGTGTGCTATTTTTTTAGTATAAACACATGTTATGATGTATAAATTGGCATTAGTACAGAAACCTGTCGTTATATCAGTATGTATGACTATATTATGCTTGTATTTTGAAGTGCTTATTTTTTTCTATATTGATACTTTTCTGTAATACTATAAACACCTAACCTATTGTTTATAGTAATGACAGTATGCATTTCAGTTGTTATTTATTTTAATGAAATTCAATTAATTTAAAAGGGGCATGGATTTTGATCTAAATGAAAATTTTATCTAACTGGAAGAGTTTTTTTTAACAATGTTGAGGTTGGTTCAGGTGATTGCATTGAGGCCTGAGGAATGAGGATGCTCCTTTTCTCAAAAGACGATTTTGAACCAAAAAAAGAGAGAGAGGAGCGGATTTGGTGTCACACATTTGTATGATTGCTTCCATTTAGGGTTGCAAATCAATTGAATCGAATCAAACTTATCTTGATTTGAGTTTGATTTGAATTAATTTTGAATTAAATTTTTTACGAACTCAATTTCGAATGTTTTACAAACTTTTTTTATAACAAAGAAAAGTGATCATAATCGCCAAAAACAAGAAGTGAAAGTCGTTTAAGGTTTTAGAACTGAGAACGAGGGTTATGACCTACAAGTTATGACTTATAGCTGAACGGCCTTATGTTTTAACTTTTAAGTCATTAGCAAACATAAATCATCAGTGGAAATCAACAGTTCATTTTATTTTGAAATTCAAAGTAGAATAATTCGTGAACATATTTCGAACGAACCAAGTCTAGTTTGAATTTAGTTTAAATTAATTTCGAATCAAATTTTTTACGAACTCTTTCAAATCAAACTCGAATTGAATCACGAACTATGATTTTTTTGTGCAGCCCTACATCCATTGTTTCAAGAACAAAGCCCTTCAAACAAAAAATAGCCACCGGGATAGTACGTACAGCTCTAGAATCATTAGAATTACCATTAACCAGGCATAAGACATCACACAAAACTATTTTATATTTTCTAGAAAAAAATTGGATCTTCACCAAGAATAAAAATATATAACTGAAATTTTGTACTCTGATATAAGGATGGTTGCGGTCATATAAGCATAAAATCATATAAGCCAGATATAGAACCAAAGTATGTCCGCAATTTACAGAGCAGCGAGATTTCTAATTCCAATGGTATGGAAGTAGAAAAAAGTAAGGACTATTATAAACCTAATTATCTGTCCTGTAAACCAAGAAAGAGCCAGTTTTACTGTATTGGCATGCAAGTGCTTGTCCGGCGGAAGTTGGAGGTGTGAATGCACACTTACGTGCTTCGACAGTTTCACCTGGACTGTAAGATTTCCTGAAATTAAAAGGAACATAAATATAATAGTTAAATAAATAGCAAACAGAAAATAATTGCTAAACTAGACTGGCAAGGAAAGGAACCATATCAAAGGGGCTGATACTTTACTATCTTATTCAATTACCACACCATAAATTGGTAAATAACTTGAGGAAAAAGTAAACGGGTGATTGAGTGGTTTGAGGTGGCAGAAAGGAGAAAGTACTGACACAGTATTGCTTGTATACCAAAAGATGCATGCGATAATCAATCAAATTGTGGCACACACAATACTGTACATTTTTGGCAATTATACACTTGCAATGCAGGGACAAGTTCGGCAAGCACTGAGTCGGTTACTTTGGTTGTTTGTCAATTATACCCCAACAGGTAAAGCAGGGTGAGTCGAACAAACGATGACTCGATTTTCTTGGTTATTTGCCAATTATATCCCTGCAGTTAAAGCAGGCGAGTCGAGCATACAATGACTCGATTTTTTGGTTGTATGTGAATTATAACCTGTAGTTAAAGCAGGAGCGTGACGGGCAAAATATGACTCAAATGACTAAGCAACCAGTAAGGACTCTATATTAAATTCAAGAAAATCACTATATGACCAGTTAATACTATTTTGAATACGTCAAGTCACCCAATATTAAGTCCATTTGGTTTTCTGTCAGCTTTTAAGAAAAGGACGAGTTTATTAACCAAAACGGCATAATAATCAACACTAAGATATACATATATATCTGTTTCCATCACAGTAATCTTAAATGTTGGATATTTGTTTTTTAATATCTCAAGAGGAATTAGGTGTTAATTGCAAATGTCAGTGAAGTATATGCAATTTGTAAGATTTGAAAACCGCAAGAAGTTAATAGAAATAAATCAAAACCTTGCTGCATCCATTAAGCAAGAAGCAACCCCTTTTCTTCTTTTAGAAGGTACGACCCAAATAGACCTAAATCCCAAAACAGCTGGTACCGCCTCCTCTTCGCAAACAATGGCACCAAAATTTAAAATACCTTCTTTGGCCATCTTATCAGAGTTGCATTTTCGAAGAACCTCCCTCGTAAAATTGTAATTTCCAAAAGTCATGGTTTTATTCGACTTGGTTGAAATGACTTTATCCTGTGACAGACTAGGGCAAACTGGTTTCTCAGAGATTACTCTATGAGCAGCTTTTATGGGTTCAGCAACTAGACAGCCAGCAATTCTGTGGTTTGATATGTACATGTAAACCTGCATAAGGGAGTGAGAGAAAGTTCTTATACAACTTCCGCAATGAACTCAAGTTTCTTTACTTTCATGTATTTCATCAAGTCATAACTGAGGTCCAACATCTAGAACCCAAAAACAACAGAAACTAATAGTGAAGAGATAAATATAATAAAGGTCAGTGTGCACCAGTATAATGCAATATGGACTAGTTGGTTTATTCAGCACACTGTACAATAGGTTCTGGGTCAAGTGGGGTCCAACCTGACAGGCCACATAGACAAGAAATACAGACTCAAAACTGACCTGTCAATGTACCAGATAAACGCTTGGGATGACACCAACAGTTATGAATTTCCAAAAATTCAGATTTAGTAGTTTCATATATCCATGATTTCTCTTTATATTTATGTATATTAATTAAATTTATCGAGACAATGTACACTACAACCTTAAATTTAACACAGCTGAAATCAAGCGCTGGGTGGGTGGGTTAAGACCAGAACCTATCAACCAGCTTGTCAAAAACCGACCTCGACTGAATCCATAAACCCATTATTACAGCACTCCAGGCCTTAACTAGGGTCAGATCAGGTCTACTAATTAGCCTACCTTACAGTGTGCATGAAGAAGCTGTCCTTCGCCAAATCCAAGCTCTTTCTCACTTGTTCTTATTACTTGTCTAACCTGCATTGTATGGTATGGAACTCATCAGCAATGACATATGTTGCCACAGCTGGTGCCTCCCAGATAGATATTTTCAAAATTTTAATGGCTAATATACACGACCACCACGACCTTCCCAAGCGGGGAAAAAAAAAATCGCACCAGCAGCACACCACACACAAATTTAGCGACCATACACGAGACCTGCCTAAACTTTGTTCAATTGCTTTGAAGACATTAATAGTTGTTACTATTCAGTTAGTAGCCACCCACTAAAAATGTGAGCAATAAGTGATTACAACAGTATCAAGGCTTTACAGATCGAAAACTCAAGAATAGCCAAAAAATAATATCTTAAGAAGGTAATAAGTAAATCTCACACTCTGTCTACAATATAACAAGGAAGAGAGATATTGAAATGGCTAGAAGTTGACTGCTGTATTAGTAATTTGGCCTAGAAAATTCAAACCTTTTGCTTATGGCCAGATAAATCTGATTCATCTAATAGCACGACTCTGTTGTCGTTATCACAAAATCTTGCAACCACCTTCTCATTCTTCCATCCCTGCTTGGTCAAATACAAAAATAAACAACATGTATGTATACCACTAATGAAAAGGAAATCATTGCTCTGTCTATTAAATAACAGGAGGGAAAGAGCAAACACCCTGAAGGCAATCCCTTCGAAGTATTCTTTATGGTACGACTTGTGAGCCTTCTCGTCTGCAGGATCTCCACGCGCATACATCATACCACAGACTAAACACTGGTGCAGTAGAAAATCAGACTGCCCCAGCTCCAGATAGTATTGTGCATAGCTTCTCTTCTTGTTGACCACCTTGGTTGGGGTCGAACCCAACTCACGAGCATTCTTTGACCGCATATCAACACTATCCAAACTGTTCTACAATTACATTACATTATATTAGAAAGAAGGATCGATGGTAACTTCTACAAAAAATCCTATGGTGTTTCAAAATTATATATTTGATCGAGATTTTAGAATCCAAATTTGTTTCCAATCAAGAAAGCTGGTCGTTAACTCCAACCCCGAATTGAAAATAATGACAAAACTGGAGTTTTGAGTTATATTCAAAACACAGAACTACAACAACGCAAAATTAATATTAATGGCGAGTTGTCTCACTCTAGCAATTCATGCTAGATTGAACAAAATTGGTTGTTTTGCACATGGCATTAGAAATTAAATTGTCCGAAATTATACACTGTTGAGAAAAAAATAAAAGTAACAAATCAGAGAGAGGGGAGATTACGGGGCTGTTGTCGATAAGACGGGATCAGGTGATGACGAGATGAGATCAGATCGGAGAGACAGCACTTCAGATTTGGGGCGAGAAGGTTTAAAGAAAGAGTTTATCTTGGACTGTGACATGGGTGAGCTGTGTCCCGAGGGATCAAATGAAATAGATTGATTAGGACTGCTCCTGCTTGGTAGATGATTTTGAGGACACCTCTTGTCGGGGGTGGACGCAGGATTTCTGCCAGGGAGGCAAAAATCGGAGTCAATTAGCTAATAGGGTACAATTCAATAAATTAGGGTTGAATTCAATTTATCATAATTCAATGAATTCAAGTAAATTAGGGTACAAGTCAATTTATCCTAATTCCATGAATAAATTAGAGACAATTTATCCCAATTCAATAAATTAGGATTGAATTCAATTTATCATTATTCAACGAATTCATGTAAATTAAAGTTCAAGTAATTCAAGGAATTAGAGTAAAGTTCAAAATTAGGAAAGAGCCAAATTTACCGTGAGATTCGATATCGCTCCGATGTGCTGCCGAAGTGTCGCTGGCGTGCTGCTGCGAGTCAGAGAAAGGCTTGGTGTGAGCCGCTGGTGAGCTTCGAGTCAGAGAGAGAGAGAGAGGGCGAGTCAGCGAAAGAGAGCGCTTGGTGTGCGACTATGCGTCGTCAATTTCGTTTCCAGAGAGAGAGAGAGAGCTGCGGCGTATTGGCTCCGCCAAAATGAGTTTTCAATTTTCAATTTTCAGAGAGAAAGAGAGGGCTTGGGTGAAAAAGAGTTTTCAATTTTCTGTTTGGACTTTGGATGGAATCAGCGCCTCAGCGAAAATTTAGATGGGATCAGCGCCTCAATTTGTTGGGCTCCTCCAAAAAATATCGCTCAGCGAGTTTAAAGAGTTTAGACGGCCTCAGTTGAAAATTTGTTGGGCTTCATTTGGGCTACAGACAATTTATATTGCACTCTAGAGTAATTTAAATTTCGGGGCAGAACTGAAATAAGCCGATCCGAACCGTTCATCTTGTTCTCTATATTAATATGTGTTTGGAGACTAAATTTTATATTTTTTGAAATTTTTTTAGATATTTAGAAAATCACTTGATCTGAAAATTCTAGACCATCCAAAAACAGTGATTTTCAATAAATCTAAACAAATAGTAAAAAAATTTCAAAAAATATAAAATTTAGTCTCCAAACACATATTAATATAGAGAACAAGATGAACGGTTCGGATTGACCGTTAGAATTTGAAAACTCGAATATAAAGCTGTAGCACGGTAACAAATCGTAGTATGCATAGTGCCATAGACTCACTCAATTTTTAGTACTGTTTTTAAAAATTCAAAGAGGAACAGTTGTCCTCCTGCGCTACAGTTGATCTGCCCATCTCTTGTGCGCCGAATATACCATTTAGTGTTATTGTGTAAAAAAAAATGGTAAAATATTAATAGGTAAAATAATTTTTTTATAGTAGATTGTTAAAAGAAAGTTGTGAAATTTTATAAAATAAATTGATATATACAATGTTGATAGATTTTAATAATATAATAAAATAAATTCACTTTTGTAATTCTCATAAAGATTTGATTAAAATAAATAATGCATACTTATTATACGATAACATAAAGTTTATAAACATATTTTATAGTAAATTTTAAGGAACATGTTTTTAAATAATATATGACAGAAAAACATATTGTATAAAACATAAGTTTTAACGAAAAATAATTATGTATTAATATATGATAGAGAATCAGTTTTTAAAGGAAACACTTAATGAATGATAAAATTGTCTATATAGTGAAATAGTATCATACCCGTGCGTTGCAACAAGGACATACTGTAAGAAAAATATATCAATGAAAATAATAATAATTATCCAAAAATTAAGACACATGTTAATAGCTCGATTCGAATCTAATATCAAATATTGTACAACAATTCAATATCGACATATAATATGATATACAAAAAAAAAATTAAAAGTGTTATCGTGTATATGTATAGGATATACACACACACATATTATAAGAGAAATGTATATTCACACATGTTCCAATTTATCTTCCTCTTCTTCTTTGTTTCCAATTTATAATACACACACATTGATATGAAATATATTGGAAATATATTCTAAACTGTCCACAACAATATGTATAGAAACAAAGAAAAAAATAAGGAAATAAAAAAATAATAATTTTCATTGTGATCCGTATAGAAACGAAGAAGAAGCAAGGAAATAAAAAAATAAAAAAATGGAAGGTGGAGTCTTCTCAATTAAAGATGACAAATATGGAAATAAAGAAATAAGAAAATAGATAAATATATAGTTAAATTTCAGAATTTGTTCAATTCTAATTGCAACGTATCGTATAGTAACACATGTGGTGAGTATGTTTTTAACTAACTTTAGACCTTTATACATAAAACCGATTCATTTAATCAAAAGAAGACCAATTATGTAATTGGAGGGTTGAGATCCAATCTGAAGTTTCATCTTTCAATCGCAACTGTTGGCGGATCGGACACCCAACGTGCTTAATAATGGAATGAAGATTTTAATGAAGTTGTATTAATATAAAATTGAGTTTGTTTTTATATTATCACCCTAAATAAGTGAATTTGTAGGAAATAAATCTGCTATTACTTTTTTTGGAAATATCAGAATCTGTTATTCTGATCTCAATTATTGTTTTCCGTCGAGATTTGTACATAAAAAAGATTACTTCATTGATTTAGATATAGAAAAGTTTGAACGGTTGAGATCGAAATAACGGAGGAATAACAGCATATTTATTTCCGAATTTGTAAGATCCTTCGTAATATTTTTCTGACATCACTGAGATTTCTTTGCTATCCAGTAAAATCATAAGATAGCAAAGGATTTTTGGAAGGATGCAATACAGGAAATTTGGGTCTATTTAAATTAAATGGAACCGCACGGATTAATGACAGCCGGCTGTCATTGATTTTTATTAACAAACGCAGTCTATCGTTGAATAAACAAATTAGAGGAATCAAATTTCATACTAGTACTAGATCATCACAGTATCACATTATCATTTATTTTATATATATTTTGCTTTTAAACTGGTACGTAGGTGGTAGAGTGATAATTTTTGTGTCAGGAACGGTCCACCTAACAAAAACATAGCATAATACGTGTCAATGACGTAGCTGTATGCATGTACCATTTTTTTTATAAAAAAAAATTATTTTCATCTAGTAGAATTTGTTTGTTTCCATCGAGTGCCGATTTTTAAAAAAATCTATTTGTAATCCAAGCCGGGTCACTTCTTCAAGCGCCTCACATGGGCCTTTTTATTGAGTATCTTCCCTACTTGACGTCACTTGCTATAGTATTCCAATTCTCAATGATACTTAGTAAAAGCAAATCGGAAGATGAATCAGCCATTTGCTAGGCTATGTTTGATCGCGGAGTAAGAAATGAAGTAAATCTCTTATTCTATGTTTAAGAAGTTAAATGAAGAGTAACTTAAATGATTTAAAATGGAGTAAGATTTGAGCTAAATCAGAGTAACTTATACTATTTAGAGAGGTGGTTTAACTTATTCCACTAAACATAGTTAACTTACTTCAGTGTAGCTTGAAGCAAGAAATTTAATCCGGTTTAACTTTACTCCACAACCAAATATGACCAACGAGTTAAGTTACTAAACGGGTGCTTTTTTTTGTCAAATTTGATGTACATATTAGTGTTTCTTTTGTTCAATTTTTTTAAGAATAATTTTACATAATTTAAGCATTCTTAAGAATATTACTTTTTAACTTTTTTACTAAACATTACTTCTTAGTGCAGCTTAAAATTTAAATTTGATATAATTATCGAATACCTACTACCGTAATATATACTACATGTCGATCTTTGCAGTTTCCGTTTGAGTACAAGGAAAGCAAATTTATTAATTATTAATTATTATTACCCAACTATTTGACGACTATTCTCAAAATCAAACCGTATCGTAACTCATTTTATTAAATCCAACAGTAAAGAAGAATCGGTTCAACCGAGCAAATTGTTTTATATCTTTATCATGCCTTTGTTTTTTTAAGTTTAATAACTTCAAAGGGTTAAAATTCAGAAAACTAAAATAAAATTTTATTAGATGCAATTAATCTACTTCCTTTTATCATGCAAACGGCAAAAAATAATGTTTTTTTCTATTGTATTTTGATTGGCATTAAGCATTTATAAATTTACCTGTATAATAATATTTAAATGTTGCTTTTTATGAAATTAAACTCTTATCAAATAAAACTAACATATGACACATCAATAGATTTTATATGTGCATAAAAGATTACAAATATAATTCGTATTATCTAAGGTAACATAATACTTCTGTTTGGATATGGATCATTCAATTAGAATCCGCACTGTTATTAAAGTGGCCTCATGCAATCTCCCTCGGATGAATTGATCCGGATTCTGATCAGACGGTTGTGATCCAAACTGAAATATTCTGTTACCTCAGAGGATTTGGATTCAATTGTTTTGAGTTGCTATTCAACAAGGGCGGCTGACCGTCCGTTGCATTGGGTCAGTGTCAGGTGTAAAACAAGTAGATAATTCGTCTATTACTCGTTTTCCTTTTCTTTTGCCACAGTTTGGCTAGGTTCCGCGGGTTCTTCGATGTGGCGACGTGTAACGAGTTGCTAGTGAGCTGCCGAGTGACGACCAGCTTGTAACCGACGATGACCCAATATACAAATTACTGCACGAGTATGAGATAAATTTATAAAACACCAGTCTCGTACAATAGAAGAAAAATACAAAAGTGACGACAAACTAGTGCCGAGAATTCTTTGAGCGAGACAAATTAATATGCTCCGTCTATCTGGGCTGAGGTGTCCCAACAGTCCTGTCGAAATTTTTCGGCCGTCTGCGGATCTTAGTTTTCTATCCACGAATCTAATCAAATGACAAAGAAACTAGGCCATCAAGTCGGCTTCATCAAGGATAAGGAAGAGACCGTTCTGCTTCTAGAGCCACGGTTGATGGATTTGAGATGAATTTAAGATCAAATATTTAAATGTTAAAAGTGACTTCAATTTCACTTGACTAATTTTTGGAGCAGAAATTTTTTGCATTTATGAAGACAGATGATCTAATTTTTGGAGCAGAAATTTTTTGTATTTATGAAGACAGATGATCTGATTGTGATAAGAAAAGCTTTTATATTTCTGTGGATAACATAAAATATATATATATATTTTGGTGGTTTGGAATAATGAAATTATAAGACCAATGCTCTGGATTATCCAGGAGATATGGTAAGACGCAGATACCGTCTTGTTTCATAACATTTTATAAGGTCAGGAAAAAAAATACAAATCATTAAGGCTGTGTTTCAGTATCGCCTCATTAAAGAGACGGGAGGGAAGGAGATGAAGAGAGAGGCTATCCTCGTAACAGTGAAATCTACACCCTGAATCGGAGATAACAGATTTCATTCAAAATTGTGTCAGCTCTTCCCTCCAAACAGTGTCTGTTCCCCCTTATTACTCTTCGCTCCCTCTCCGATTCTCATCTTCTGAAGGAAGGGACTTCATCTGAACTGCCCAGATTTTTAGAATTTTTACTTCTGCTGCCGACAAATTTATGAGTGAGTCTTGACAGCTTCTGTCAAGTTCTAAAAAAGAAAAACAAATTTATGAGTGAGTGGAATTAAACCCAACAGTTTTCTTCCACGTGTTGTCTATAGAAGTATTTATTTGAAAAGAGTGTGAGAGTGAGAGCGAACTTCTGGATATGAACGAACCCTCTCCCAACCGTCCGTTGGATTCACAAATTCGAGAATATTCCTCGTCCTTGTTCGCTCCCTCGCTTTTAAACAAGCCATCTCACACACTATCCTCTGATCCTCTCCATTCTTCAGTTAACAGGAGAGACCTTCGTACCATATTTTTGCTTTCTAGAATTGTATTATTCTTATGAGTGCATTTCCCAGCATATCTATCACTGCTACTTTTAAAAAAAGAATTCACTGATCATATTTCTATTTATTTAAAAGATATAATTCGAATCACATTTGAATATTTTAAAGCTCAACCATTTGTAACAAAATAATAATATTGCTAACTGATTTTTTTTTTTTTGAAAAATGTACTTTAAAGCCAAACAATATCGATATCTACAAAGTCAATTATGTACCATCAATTATTATTAGAACTAACTTCTTTTATTAGTGTAATAGCTGTCAAATTTTACTAAATTCAATTCAGTCTTTTGTACTTCTCAGTCTAGTTACATGCAAGTATTTGCTTAATTCCTATATTTGTTGCTTGGATCACTTTATAAAATATTGGATAAATACTGTTTTAAAAAACAAAGTACTAAACTATGATACGTGGATAAAATATTTTGGTTTATATTGATTTTTTTTGTTCTTTCTCACGTTTTATTTTATATTATCAAATTACTAGGACTATAAATTTCGTCCATGTATGTCAATATGGATTGATATCAAAAATGAGTTTTGAAATTTATTTGATCCACACTTCTTATTCATAATTATATTAAATTATTTATGGTTAAGATTTTATGTCTAATACTCTAATATAATTTGATAATTTCATATTTGCATTATCATTTATCACAATAGAACTAATATATTAATATCTTCACAGCTGTCACGATCGCTATCATTTTTAGAATTAAATTTAACACACTATTATTTATTGACTTGAATAGATCTTACCAAACACTATATCAGAAGAAAAAAAAATAACAAAAAAGCATTGAATCGATTTCAACCGAACAAACAATATATACTTTATAATTTAGATTAATAGCGTTATTATTCAGTTTTATAACTATTATTTAACTTATTTAAATACTTATCACATACCAATTCAATTTAGCAGCAGCAACAATAATTATAGAAAAAAGGCAACAACTAAGGAATATTTTCTTTAACATAATTCACTATACTTAGATGATTAAAGAAGGCAGGCCCGTCACGGTGCATTTTTCTCGGAGACTACCGGCAGCTCAAAATGGAAATTAACCAATTGAGAAAGTTTAAAATGGAAATGTCCCGTTTTGGAATGACAGGAGAGCAGGGAATGAAATCGGCAGATCCTCAAAGACGAATACAAGTCACTCTCCCCGCACGAGATCCCATCCTCTCTGGCGCTGCCATATCATCATATCCGACCCCGCGAAATCTCCACTCACGCGCTAAACTTCTCTTCTTCCTCTCGCTCTCCTCCTATCTTTCAGAAGGAGAGAAAGACGACGAAACCCTAGCTGCAATCTCTGTCTCACATGCTCAACCTGGGTATGGAGACGAAGCCCCCGTCGCCTCCGCATCCCATGGTCCCCACAACTTCCTCTTCCTCCGGCACGGCGGAGAACGCGTTTTCCTTCCTCTCGAAAGGATGGCGTGAGGTCAAAGACTCCGCCGACGCCGATATCCGCTTGATGCGTGCCAGAGCTAGGTCTTTCAAGCACCTGGCCAATCAAGAACTGGAGAACTTCCTCCATTCAGCGTCGGCCTTCTCCTCTCCTGCCGTGCCACCTCCGTTCGTAGAATCTAGAGCAATTGCGGAGATTGAGTTTGTGCAGAAACTTAGACCGAAGCTGTCTGAAATCAGACGCGTTTATTCTTCGCCAGACTTTGGGCAGAAAGTACTGGAAAAGTATGTTTTCTTAAGACCTATAGGGGAATAATATTTCTGTCCATTTTTTTGGCCTTAAATTTATGAGAACTCTTTTAAGGTGGAATTGGCTGTTTCTGCCACAACATTCCTTAACAGTTTTGTTGTGAAATCCCATCTGGAACACATTTCCCCTTATTCCTTAATGCTCAAAATTAAGTCGAAAGACTAACTAATTATAATGTGAGCAAGTTGATTTGTTAAGAATTTGTACTCGTAGTTCCTACCGTTCTCACCCCAACAGTAGAGAATAACCTTTCTGATACATGTTAGTTACCGCCATAAATGGTATCTGTTATGTATAGTAGCAGCTTGCGAGCTACTGAACGTTTTTTGGGCACTCTGGTAAAATTAATTTGGAAAAGGGATATATTGGGAATCATATTTATTTGAACACCGTGACAACTGACAGTATGTTTATTATAATCATCATCATCAAAATCCAAAAAGTAAAATTTCTTTATGGTTTAGATAGGTCGTCTATCAAATTTGGTGCAATTCGAAAATTGTTTGGTCACTGATCAAGTGCTGATATTTAGAAAACTAAACTGTTAATTTTTAAAACCGCTCAATGGAAGATGTATAGATTTTAAAATTGCACCCGGTTTGATACACAATATTTTTCACTGCAGAGAATGCATGTGTAGTTTCACTTTTTCTAATTATGATAACCTTTTTGATTGTCTGTCATGCTACTGAAGTAAAAAATAATTTACCTCACCCCAGTTGAATCAATGCTTAAAATACAAGAAGACCAAAATTTAAGGAAGGAAGAAGCTGCCTATTATCTGACCAAACTTACAAGATGCATTAACAAATATAGAATTTTACAATTTAATATTTACTCTGACAGATGGAGCCCAAAACCGATAGTCAGGATGGATCTATCAGCAATAAAAAATGCAATTGTGGCTGAAGGGGAGGAACTGGTTAGGTGGGAGGAGAAATACGAAGAGTTTTGGGAACCATTAAAAAAATTAAAGACCGGTTTAATGGAATTTGAGAAGAAAAGCACCAAATCAAATGATATTTTTGAGAATTTTAAGAGTGGGGAGTTGATGGAGAAAGTCAAGTTAATCCTTGTAAGCACCTTAACTTTTTAGTTATCCTGATAGTCTGCATGTGTACAATTTATCACTAATATGATTAGGTTGCTTCCTTGTTCAATCTGAATTGAACTTTATTCAGTCTGTAAACTCGAAGCCAAATTTATTGAATGAAGTAATAAAATATATAGTATAGAGTTAACTGAATGAACCAATTAAAGCTCAGTTAATTGGTTTAGTTCTGTAAAGCTGTACTTCTAACGGCTCTTTTGTATTTGACTTGCAAGAAATATTATGTTATTGGCTTGCTGAATTGTTTACTAATATGTGTAATATTGGAGCCTGAAGAATATCTGTAGTTTTTGTGTTTATTTGGTTGTTTTGGTTTTATATGGTTTTCCATTACCAAAACTGGTCCAATCAGAACTGTTTTTCTTTTTCTTTAAAAAAGAAAAGAAAGAAAGAAACTGAATTGAACTGAACAAATTGAAATCCCGTATCATCTAAACAAAATTTAATTTTGTTCAATAACAAAATAGTTAAACCAGCTGAACCCTCCATAAAGTATACGTACAGGTCATTTCTTGTTGTCGTCTTCATACATTTGTTGGACATGACAGAACATGCTTGGATTAGATTACATTATATATGTTAATGGGTGTGTGTGTGTGTGTTTTTTTTGGCAGGGAGTCAAGGAACCTCATGCAACAAAGGTCAGTCATAAATTTGTTGAATTCATTTATAATTTCATTTGAATTTAGACCATCTGACTCTTTTTCGAGTTATTTTCCAATAATTTCCAATAAAGTTTAACTACTACAATCAAGATTTAAATCAAACAAAAACCAATTTAAATTCCCTACTTCATAAGAGCGGCCAAATGTCCGAATCCCTTCATACATGGCCCTTGCTCATTGTGGAAGTAAAACAATCATGCACCTAACTTATTAATGGAAGGGCATGAAAAATACAAGGTGAAATCCAACCATTAAACTTGTAATATGTAAGAGCGTGTACATTTTCATTCAGCCTAACTGCACTAATTTGTATGTTTCCCAAAGATTCATGTCTAGTTGCAGGATCAGAAATATATGTTGTATTTTGCAAACATATTGGGAAAAGTTTATATATTGTAGAGATTAGAGGACCTTATAAACAATTTTTTGATGCAGGAGGTTCAGCCGTTGGATTTTCCTGAGCTTTTGGCAAGCCTTATTAAGCAATCCGAGCCTTTTTTGGATCAAATTGGGATTAGAAAAGGTGTTTTTCTTATCTTTGAGATGTACTAAGTGTTGCCGGTCTTTATCACCTAAGGGCTAATAGCTGGACCTAGTGTCAGTGTCAACGTAGGCCCAATGAAGTGTCAACTTAGGTATTTTCAAGTATGAACTGGGCTGCAAGTAACGCAACTCTGTCAACATCTATTATAGTATCAACTTGTGTGCAGTTACATGTCACCCTATCACTAAATATATACATGTATGGAGTGTGCCGGTATGCGTGGGCAATTTTGATGGGTGAACTGTACCTCCCTTTTCTTTTAATTGGGTCTTGGACCTTATTGGGAGGGGGGCATTACACTGCACCATTTTACTTTTTTTCATACAGTCCTATTTTGTGATGTTCAGTACTTTGATCAACTTTGATTAATTAAAACAATGGCTAGAAAGGCAAAAGAAAAAAAATAATAATAAGCAAAGAATTAAATTAGGTTATCAACTTGTACTTGGGGGTATTGTTTGTAACCAAAACAATAACATAATTTTAGGTTTGACATCATTGTGTAAACATCTACCAAAACTACTTCTTTTACTACAAAAGAGTTTGCTAAAAAGGCATTGAGCAGGTCCATAAACTAATGTAACAGCCAGAAGCAAATTGCTTTTGAAGATAAACTGTAATTGAAAATGCTATAGAATCCATGCCTTTGAGGCCCAATTTAGCCTCATTCAGACCTATGAGGATACCACCAGATTGACCTAGGGGGGGAAGCCAAAGACAATAAAATGAATTTGGATAGATACTATAAAGAATTATATCTTTCAATTGGGCTTCAAAAGTTTCTTTCATAGTAAAAATGTCAATTTGGTCTTCCTTCACTAAGTCCCTAAGAAGTCTTCTTTTGCTTAGCTTTTCTTTTCGTTTCCTGATTAATGATTCTTTGTACTTTGAAAGAGCTCTAAGCTAGGCTTCAACATCAATATATGAGCAAAAATCCCATGAACTCTTACATAATTGTTTTGGCCAGGTCTGGAGGAGTAATTTTTTTCCAAATTGGAATTTGTTTAGCTTGTTTACTATTTTTTTTTTCCTGTTCATACACTTATAGTTTTTCTTTTTTCTGTTTTTTGCAGACTTTTGTGAAAAGATAGTTGATTCTCTCTGTCATAAGCATAAGGGCCAGGCATTATCTTCCCCTGACCAAAACCCAATTCACCAAGCCGAGCCCACCACTGACAGTCTTGACCTAAGAATAGCAAGTGTGTTACAGAGCACCGGCTACCACTATGGGGACTATGGATTCTGGTACGAAAAACCTGACGATTCGTCAGAAATCAAGGAAAAAAGGCATGTTGCTATTGTCACAACTGCAAGCCTCCCTTGGATGACTGGGACAGCTGTCAACCCCCTCTTCAGGGCTGCCTACCTATCCAGGTCGACAAATCAGGAAGTGACTCTTGTTGTGCCGTGGCTGTGCAAGTCTGATCAGGAGCTGGTATATCCGAATAACATGACCTTCAGTTCACCTGAAGAACAGGAGGCATATATGAGGAATTGGGTTGAGGAGAGAGTCGGGTTTAGCACGGACTTTAAGATTTCCTTCTACCCAGGAAAGGTTTGGCTTCGATATCCATTTATTTTTGTTTGTAATTTCTTATTAGGAACTTTCGTCAGGTTCTGCATGTTAGCAAAGGAACGGGCATTGAACAGATGCCAGTAATTTCTTATAGTAACTCTTATCGGATTTTGTATGTTACTAATGGATATTGAGTCCGCGTGAATAGCTGGCACTGAATCTATACCTCTTCTTCTCTGTTTTTCCCCTCGTGTCCTTGTCTTTACTTATTTTTTTTTATTTTTTTGCATTTTTTCATGGTTCGTTGCAGTTTGCATATGTTGCGATCTATTATTTGTTCACATTCATGGACCGATATATACATTACTGTAGTATGCCACAGTTATTCATTAGCATTCTCTTTTGAATTAGTGTTCAAGGATCAACAATCTCTCTCAAACCATAAGGTCTAAAAAAATCACCCCGAAAGCCCTCGATATCATATAAGCATTTCATTTTGGATAATGTCAACAATATAAGCATTTCGGATATAATGTCATATATAATTCTGTATTAGCATATCACTGATTGTAGCAAAAATGTAATTTTTCGTAAAAATATACCTGGCAGGTGGCTTGAGCTTTCTTGTTTTAAAAAATGTTCAGTGTTCACAGTACCTTGTTTAAATATGTATGCACGAATGAAATGTTATCCCAATTTATGATTAAGCTTCATTGTTTTCCCTTTTATCGACAGTTTGCAAAAGAAAGTAATAATAGCGTTCCTTGTTTTTTCCCCCTTCTACAACAGTTTGCAAAAGAAAGGAGAAGTATCATCCCAGCAGGCGATACATCAAAATTTATACCGTCAAAGGAGGCTGACATAGCAATATTAGAAGAACCAGAGCACTTGAACTGGTACCATCATGGCAATAGGTGGACAGATAAGTTTAACCATGTTGTTGGAGTGGTTCATACCAACTACTTGGAGTACATCAAAAGAGAGAAATTCGGTGCCTTTCAGGCTTTCCTTGTCAAGCACATCAACAACATTGTTGCTCGGGCATACTGTGATAAGGTATGTCTCAAGTGGCTGTGTGATTGTAATTTAGCCAAATAACAGAATCATGTGAGATTGTGATGCGCTTTTAACATATCAAACCATTTATTTCTATTGCAGCATAGATTTTGTAAACGCACCTGCCTTATCAGTGTTATATTCTAATTCTTAAAATCAAATGGCAAATGCATGTAGGTGCTGCGTCTCTCAGCAGCAACCCAAGACATGCCTAAATCCACAGTGTGCAATGTGCATGGTGTGAACCCGAAGTTTCTTGAGGTCGGTGAGAGAATTGCAGCAGAACGGGCAATGGGTGAGCCTGCCTTCTCAAAAGGGGCATACTTCTTAGGGAAGATGGTGTGGGCCAAGGGGTACAAGGAGTTGATTGACCTTATGGCCAAGCACAAGAATGACCTAGAAGGGTTTAACTTGGATGTCTATGGCACTGGCCAGGACTCTCATGAGGTTAAAACGACAGCAAGCAGGTTGAAGCTTAATCTCAATTTTCTCAATGGACGGGATCATGCTGATGATTCTCTTCATGGGTATGCATTTTTTTGCTGTAATTTAATCTAAATGAACTTTCCATAGCGGTTGATATTGATGTCATCCCAAAATAGCACCACTAAGGTCCAAATTGGTTTTCATTGGTGCGAACAAGCCTCCTCTACTTGTACAATTATTTTTTCTAAGAATCAACTTAGCATCTGGTTGTAGTTTTCATTAATTGTGTAATTAGACATAATCACACCATTTTAAGAAAGAACTACAAAGCTAATAGAGAAATATAAATCGGCGTTACAGTAGCATACTGAAAATTTGTAAATAATTCTGAGAGACACGAGTACATCTGGACCTTTGAACGAAATTTGAAACCATGTTGATCTTTTAAGGAACCTCTACTGTTTATTACCAATTCAGTTTGATATGACATGTTTTTGGTTACTCTTGCAACTTCAAATTGCATAGGAGCAAAATTACTGATGGCTCAATTTGCTGAACTCTGATTTCTGAGATTTGCACTTCTGTTTCACCAGGTACAAGTTGTTTATAAACCCAAGCGTGAGCGACGTGCTATGCACTGCTACGGCCGAGGCACTCGCCATGGGCAAATTTGTAATCTGTGCAGATCACCCCTCAAATGATTTCTTTCGCACCTTTCCTAATTGCCTCACCTACCGAACGTCTGAAGAGTTTGTTACCTGCATCAAATCAGCCATGTCAAAGGAGCCTCACCCACTAACCAGAGAGCAACGGTACCGCCTCTCCTGGGAGGCTGCCACCGAACGGTTCATGCAATTCTCTGAGCTTGACAAGGTGTTGACTGATAAAAACAATAACAATAGGAAGAGAATGGGGAAGTCAGCTTCCATGCCAAATCTGTCAGAGATGGTTGATGGTGGGTTGGCATTTGCGCACTATTGCCTGACTGGTAATGAGTTTCTGAGACTGGCGACTGGGGCCATACCTGGAACTAGGGATTATGACAAACAGCACTCTAGAGACTTGCACCTCTTGCCGCCTCAAGTGCAGAAGCCTGTATATGGATGGTGATCGGTGTTCGTACATATACATAAACATTTTGTGTTTATTCTTAGTGGTGTGCATTTTTTATTTTTTTGGGTTTTACTTGTAGATGTAGACTGTAGATCTTTCATAGTTTCTGCAGCAATATTTTTTGGTTTTGCAAATATAACCAGCCATTGGCCACCAATTGGTCCGTTAGGAAATGTTGGTTTGTGAAGTGTTCAAACGTAAGGTGCTCGTTGCATCCACCACCTTCGATAAGGCCTAGAAATAAGATAAAAAAGGGTAGGCATATCCGCATATGTTTTCCTTTTATTGTAAGAAATTTTCAGAATTATCTTACACAACGCACTAAATTGTCAAAAGGCCACAAGATGGGTGAGCGTTTAATAACAAAAAATGTACGGTTGCTAGTGTTAATAACCACAGGTCCACAGCAGCAAAAAAAATGGCAATGTTGCAGGCGTTGAAGAAATTGACAAAACGGTAACACTAGTAAATACACTTTTTTATTTTTCATGTAACAAAAAAATGACTGAATTTTATTTTAATTTTTACGACAGATTTTCTCGTCGTGACAAAAAATAAACACTTCTGAATTCCCAAACTTCCAAGGGTAAGTGGCACATCTTGGGCTTTTATATAATGTGCTGGTGAGAAATTGTTTTTATTGATGAAATGGGCTCAACTCTCGTAATTTAATATTTATAAAAAAAAATCAATCAGGTTTTGAATATGTAACATCTCATATCGAAAGTTTAGTAACGAATAAGCTTATTATATTTTAATTCCGATCTCAAGGAAGAACAAAATTGTGGTCTATTTGTTTTATCAGGTGACTAGAAAAAAAAAAAATACAAAAGGTAAAGGCATTAAGGCACCCTCCTGGCGGTCCGGTCGAGTGGCTCTGTTGAACCCAACCTCTGCATTCACATCCAGTTGAACATAAAACTATAAAAGTCGTCGCACATTTAGAAATAAATTGTGAAAACAAATACCTAACAATCCGACCAATCCACCGGCTTAGAATTTGGCTCGGAATTCTTTTATATCTTTTTATGTCCAGAAAATGTGAATTGATACTACCATTTTTAAAAAAGAAAGAAAGTAAGACTGCTATTTCAAATCAGACTTGTGTGATTAAAATAACCTGATTAGATTTTTTTTTTTTAAATGGTCTATTGAATTCTGAAGCGATTTATCTGGTCCGTTTGTTTTAAACTAAAGAGTCTGATTTAAAATTATTAGATCCTACTTTTTCTTTTTCTTTTTTTGTTGGAAAAGACTCGAAAAAGTAAGTCTCGTATCTTTTTCTTACCCAGATCATTGCAACATTTACCACAGAGACCAAAGAAACTTATAGAAGAACATGGAAATACGAGTCGCTTTACGTTGCCACTTTTTGTATGGATTACGCGGTGAAGAAGTCTAAATGAATCTTTGATTGGTATTTGTTTTATGCTCTAACGATATATCTTTTGAGGTAAAGATGAATGAGAATCAAGTTGTCTAAATATTTATTAAGATTTATTCGGTCAAATTTTGAAAGGCGAATTTCACGTGTATCTCTAAAAAAAAAAAAAAAAAAAAAATCGAAATTACATATTTTCCATTAAATTTTTTATAATATCACATTTGTCCTTTTAAATTCCAAAAATTCACAAATTCACTCAATTTTGTGTATTTTATATTAACACTAATTTCAAGGTCTTTTACATACGCTAATATTTTTATTTATTTTTAATAAAAATACTTTACAAATTTAAAATGAGTTGTACTAAAAAACCAATAAATTGTATGAAATTTTGGATTTTTGAAGTTTAGAAAGGTAAATATAATAGTGTGGCTATGGTACTTTGCAAAGTATGGACCGGTTCATATTATGGATCAATATTTTTGTTTTCAAAGTCTAAATAGTTAATCTGAACTGTTCAATATGATTTTGATGTGAAAATATACTTGGAAGTTAAATTTTACATTATAATTTTTGTAATATTTTCTAAATAGATAGAAAATCACTACTTTTGAATGGCTCAAAATCTTTAGATCGGGTGATATTCTGCCTATCTAATAAAATAGTAAAAAACATTTAAAAAAAAATGTAAAATTTGATCTCCAAGTATCATTTATATGGAGATCATTTTGAACGGTTCGGAATGATTGTTTAAATTTTTTTAATAGAAATATTTATCCATATCACATACCGTTTTGTGCTTTGCAAGTACCGTAGCTTCGCTCTTATAAATTTCAAATTTTTTGAGAGGAATACATCAAATTCTCGCAATTTTGAATACATTACCTTAATCACTAAATTCAAGATGCTTTCTTCTCTACTCTCTAGCATCCTTAATACGGACAATTATATTACTTTGTAGATAGATTTATCATCAGGATGAAAGGAATGCATACACGTGCGCTTGCTTAGTTGCTTCTGTAGTAATTAATGATCTACAAACTCAAGTGAAGAAGTAACAAAGTTACAGCGCGTCTTTAGATCCAAATTACAAGAGATAATCCAAAGCCTTGGAGGAATACGTACTAATTCATATTTTATGTGCTTTTTATTTAAACCCAAACTACGAGCAATACAAAAAACAGCTGATTTGGCACAATATCAATAGGCTGGGAAAGAACTGAGAAGCTCATAATTAATAATGATTCCATTGTAATAAATTGTAACGTGTTGATTTTTCTCTCCTCCTTCATGCATAATGAACTAAAGATTTTCGACAAGAGTGCATTACTCGTTACATAGAAAACCTAATTACAAATTACAACACAGAATTCAGATGGGAACAAAAGGCTATTAGGTATTTAATCCCTTTTATTATATAGTAACAAACTATGATGCTAGAACACCTTCTCGTATTTCTTTTCTTTCAGCCAGAAATTAAATACGAGAAAAAAGCTGCTACGTCGATTTTTAGCAGTGTCCACCTCAAAAGTTAAAATTACAAAAATAAAGAAAGGCTGGAATGCGGAGCGAGTTGGAAACGCACACCCAGTTACCCACCTACCAATGAGAAGGTTTCTGTACTTCTGTTGCCATCGCTTATGTATATTCCGTGCAATAGAACCCAACACACTCTATTTTTTTTTTTCACTTCAATCTTGGATGTTGAATATATTATGGACCCGTTCATAATTCATTTACGATAATTTATTTTCTTATTTTATTTTTCAGTAGTCGGCACTTAATTGGGTATTGCACCTTGTTACACGAGAAGGATAGCAAAGAACTAAAGCGAAAGAGATATATATATATCCTCCGTTGTACATGTCCCAACTTTCTAGTTTCTCATGATTAGAGGCTTTAACCAGTAGCGAACAAAAACAATGAGGCCACATCATGACGCCCACAAGTGCTGAAGTGCATAGATATTTGCACTGAATAAATAATATACGAGTAAAATTAATCACATGAATTATCTGAATTGCATTTACAACACATCGATCATAAATTCATAATTCATGTGTGTTTGTTCGATTTTTTTATTTTTTTATAAATTGTAGTCATAGTAGTTAGTCATATAGAGAATGAGGTCATATATATGTCTCGCATCATTTTTTGAAATGATATACGTGTATATATATAGTATATTCAATAGCATGCAATTATTTTTCTAAAGAAAACTTTGTATTTGAACTCAATAAAATTGTAAGAAACATTCTATTGTTGACCCTAACATGATCCTTATATTGAATTATTGATATTAATATTCGATATGGTCTTGACCTCCGTTTAATTAATTAATTTTTTTGCTTCGTCTATGCCAACAAATGCACTCTAATTAAATGCTACCCGGCCCCGTGACCCAGACGCTTTCTAAGCCGCTAACAAACAACTTAAATCCAGCAATACCAGGTCCGAATATCTGCACCTATCTGTAAATCTGTAATCCATAACCAGTTTTTCATTAATCCCAACAATTGGTGTCTGAGTTGATATATGAAGGTCGCAGTTTGATATATCTTCTTTGTGGGACTAAAGTTTTAAGCTCCATCTAGAATGATATCCGAAGTCACTGGACTCCCAGTTCTCACTGGGATTAAAGTTTGACAGGTCTACTCCCAACGACTCATTGGTTTTATCTAGAGTACAATTTATAATTTATATGTAATTCAGCAATTAATTAATTAAATGTTCGCTTATTTGCTTCAAAATAATAATAGTTTCCATCATCTCCATTTAATTTGGTAATCGATAATATTTTCCAAATTGAGAAATAATAATTCAAAATTCCAAAATAGTTTTTATGTTTGGCTCATAAATAATGTAAATGCAACTCATTTAAGTTGAGAATAATTTTGCAGATAATCCGTCAAAAGTAGTAGAATAGAGTACATTTTAGTCTCATTTGGGCAAAACAAATACAAATAGAAATATGTACCAATTTGTGATTTGTAATTTAGAAAGTGTTTAGAGCCCGAATCTGTTAAAAATCCAAACTTGAATTTGTTTAGGAAAAAAAAATTCAAATTCAAATTTTGCCTATCCCTAACTCAAATTCTAGCTACGCCACTGACAACAAACAATATTACGCATACAAATATGTTGGAATGCATTTGGAGAACATTTTTTGAATTTATTCATATTTATTCATGAATTGCAACGATATTTTGTGTCATATAATTGTCAAAAGTGATGCATATATATATATATATATAGAGAGAGAGAGAGAGAGAGATGGGCTATGGTGCATTGCAATGCATGGAGGGGTTTGTGCATTGGACCATAAATCTAAAATTCAAAATCCAAATGGCCGATCCAAACCGTTCATCTTGTTCTCCATATTAATATGTGTTTGGAGACCAAATTTTACATTTTTATGAATTTTTTTACTATTTATTAAGTATTTTACAAAATTATTGATCCAACGGTGGCTTAACAAAACAGTAAAATCAGTAGCCACCGTTGGATCAACAATTTTATGTGGTAAACAAACATATTGTGTGTTAAAATGTGTGTGTTTTAAAATGCATTTACAACATATTGTGTGTGTTTAATTATTATTTATTTTTATAAATTGCAGTTACAAGTAATAAATTCATCAAAACTAATTCATGATTATTCATAAATTGCAGCCACATTTAAAGAGTTTTAGTCACCAAAAGCTGACTCTAAAAGTTATTGTGTGCATCTTTCTATTTTTTTTACGACAGTAAATTAAATACGCTCAATTCTGCCGGAATGCATTCACGTACAGTTAATTGATGTATTTTTTTTTTCATAAATTGCACCCGCGCATGTTCAACTAAAACTAATATCGATATTATAAATATCATCACGTACATGCTTTCAAAAAAATTTCACTGCCTCTAAATGTACATAAATAAGTATGCAAATTAGATTTTTTTTAATACATTAACAACACTTAATTTCCATGCATTTATGCTTGTCGTTAACTAATGAGGGTTTCATTTTAAGTCAAAAATCATCAAAATATGCTCATGGTGTACTCTTAAATATTATTGCAGGATGTGCGCATAACTTCTTTGCTTCGAAAAGATAACTACAAGCAATAATGCTACACTCACAAACTTGCAAAACTATATATATATATTTGAGTATTTGACGTTGTGTCTATTTATTTTGTTTTACTAAATAGGCAGATTTAAAGTCATATAATACCTAAAATATATATCATATATATATACACACTCGTAATTTTGCTTGAGCATGTAGTGCCCACCTCTCTGTTTTTTGGACCGTTAGAGTATTGCCTCGCCAGTTCCAACTTGTATTTCTTTCTTCTTAGGTAATAGAAAGATGCGTCTAGTTTAGATTGCGGTGCTCCAGAAACGTATGTCCTATAGTTGTTTGAACTCCGTTAACAACTCTTGTGTCATCCTCTCTAACTCTATCCATTTCCTTTACTTTATTTTATTAGACTTTTATTTACAAGTTCTTGATTCCGTCCAGAACTACATACTCATACACACTTACATGTAGATTTATTTTATACGTCAAACACTTAACCAGTAGAGTTTAAATTTTTAAATAACCCTATATTCACCCTCTAGGTGTCGTTAGGGACAACTCACAATAGAGACAATCCTCTTGCGTATCCAAATCCTGCGTGGATGATAATTAATTTGGATATTTTTCACAAATAGATGGTAAGGTTGAAATTTTGATTTATTACGATGCAAATAAAAATATTTCGGTAAAAAAAAACTACTAAATTTTCAAGTTTCGACCACTTAACTTTTTGTATAAAAGAAATTATAATTTTAACAAACTCATTGTGTAAATACATCACTCATATATAAAAACATATTATGTTAAATAATTTGACATTTATAATTTATTATTGTTTGTCCTGAAAATAGTTTCATAATTTTGTGGACTTAAAATTATTTGGCTCCTGATCAGCGTCCTTACGTGTCCTTTGGTCTGTCCTACTCCTACTTTCGTGATTGATGATTTTTAAAGGCACGTCTACTCTGCCGGACCGCCAGCAGATATATATATATATATATATATATATATATAGATCATGTTACTTTAAATCTGATTACCTAAGCTAATTTAGAGGAAGATATATGTGTGAACGCAATCTAAATTTAGATTGCGAGGGGAGAGAGCTGAGAGGATATATAGCTGACTAGCGACTATATATATACAACCTCATCAAAGAACACTGGATCTTATTTGGTGATGCTCTCTCTCTGCATGCATATGGCTGCATGCAGTAGTATGCAGATGCACCCGAGGATATAATTTTGTTTTCTTTCATGTTAAACTGAAACGCCATTTGCTATTTCGCAAAGCACGTCCACGCTTTGAGTTTTTGAGCTAGTATTTTGTGCGGGAATTTTCAAACTGCATGTATATATTGATAATTACCTTGTCATTTGATGATAGATATTATAGATCATGCTTGGTTGTAAATTTAAGTTAATGGAGATTAAATTATTTATTTTATTTCACTTTTTCATATTTAAATTTACATCTGATTTAGTAATTTAAGTCATGATTTAATTAATCTGTATCTATAACAATGGATTTAGTAATTTAAGTTGGATTAACTCATTGTCTGATTTTTTTTTTTTTTTTTAACATTGTACAATGAGTTAATCCATCTAGAGAAATACAATAACTTACTCTGGATTAATTTAGTCTATTAATTACTCTACATTGCTCCTATTTTATTACTATTTGATGACTAAACATAACCCAGCTTAATATATTTTGAGACATCAGCGTCAAGTTACTCATTTTGGGGCTGTTATCTTTCCGCCAAGCAATCAAACAGAAAAGGAATTGGACAGATTTAATTTCAGAGCTAGTTAGGTTGTTGTGGGGACAGATGTGACTATGTGAGAGAGGAGAGATCGAGGGAAATTTGTAGGGTAACATGTTATCATAAAAAAGACTATGAAAATCAAAGGGAACTTTTGCTTTTTGTGAGGCTGTATCTCAGAGATGCTGAGGTCAAGATTCTCATACAGATGTGTTCTTTTGCTCTTATCTTACTAATTTCACCTCTTATTTTGAAAAATTTGATTCAAACACATCCAACGAAAGTGGATGTTTCCGTCAAAACGTTTTGAATAAGCCAGAAGGTCTCTATTGGTGAATCTTTTCTTCGTTAGGGTACGTTTGAATGACACAGAAATAGCGCTAATTCATAAATAACTTTAATAGTAAATTATTCAAGTATTTTAATAGTGAATTATGTTTAATGCAGTTACATAAATGGTCAATTGTTCAAGTTAGAAAATTTAATAAATTTTATTTTCCAAGATCAATAGTAGTTGCCAGTTGGACTGTTGGAGATGAATAATAGTTCAATGCCCATTAAGATATAATATATATATATATATATATATATAATTATCCCATCGGGTAATGGATACGAAATAGGCTTTACATGTATCCTTACCCTTTTTGATAATGGAAAAAAATCTTTACCTGTACCCGAAAGTTTACGAAAAAAAAAATCTTATCCATACCCGTCTTATCGAATACGGTACAGGTTGGGTAAACAGATAAAAGGGTGCCATTGACACCCCTAAGTTTAGGTTAACATCTTCATCAAACCGATTGAAGTTGAAATTCAAAGTTCAAACCAGCTCGTACTTTAAAATTTGTTTAAAAGACTAAAATTTCCTTCACATAGTCGATCCGATTGCATCATTGGGTTTGTACTCTAACCATATTCCACATCTTCATCAAACTGATTGCATCATTAGTTTTGTACTCTAACTATACCCCACATCTCCACTTAGCAGCAGTGGCTAAGATTTCAAAAAAGAGACAAAAAAAAAAAAACTATACCCCACATCTCAATCTATGTTTTCAAAGTGAAAACAATCGATTCGAATCGCTTAACATAAAATTCATATTAAAATATACTTAGTGATCAAATTTTATATTTTTTTGAAATTTTTTTACTATATTTTTAGATATGTACAGAATCACTATTTTCGGACCATACAAAAACAATGATTTCGTACCTATCTAAAAAAAATAGTAATTTTTTTAAAAATATATATAAAATTTGGTCTTTAAGCACATTTTAATATGTATATCACTTTGAACAGTTCAGATAGTATGTTTGAACTTTGAAAACAGAGATAAATATGTTGAATTAGTTAGGGCACAAAACAAGAGTAGAACTAGGGTGTTCTTAAGTTCACCAAGTCTAAAGCTTATTGAATCGACTTTAAACGAAAAATCTGAACCGTTGAAACCCGCCTACTTTATGAGTGATGTGTCTATATCAAGGTTCTAGATAGCGATTATAGCAGCATAACGGGGAGACAAAAAAAAAGCTATTGTGAATAACGTAGTTATAGCGGAAGCTATCATACATAACGATTTTCCCTTTTCAAATTTTATATTATATATTTCTACTAATTATCAATATAATTAATATTAGAGAATTGATGTAACAACTAAATGACAACTAATCTAAGTCTATACTTTTTATCAATTACGCAAATAAGAAGGGAAAAAAAATCTAAAAAGTAACATTATTTAATAATTTATTCTTCATAGTATTACATATTATTATAGACAAAGAGCAATTAATTTTTTAAGGTAAATGAAGTCAATATACATATTTAAACATTTTATATATTTATAATAATAATAAAAATTAGCTTTCAATTGAAATGAATGATAATAATTTTACAAATGAATACTATGCAAAGAGCAATCAAAATGAAAAATCAGTATTTGAATATTTCTCGAAATAGAATGATAGAATAAATCACAAATAAAAATAGAAGCATATAGTTTGGTTTAGTATACTTATCGTAGAAGACCATGTAGCATTAGAAATAAGAATAGAAGTACAGAAGTCCAGATAAATTGTAAAAAAAAAAACCATGTAGCATAGCGGTAATAGCGGTCGTAGCTGAGTTAACGCAATTTTATCTCATAGCTTAGCGTTTATGGTCTGGAAAAACTATAGCGCCGCTATAACTAGCTATTTAGAACACTGGTCTATATGTAAAAAAAATTAATTTCGAAATTAATTTTACATAGAGTCAAGTGGTCAAAATAAGTTCAAAAAATGAATGCATTAAAATTAATTTATTAACCTTTTAATTTTGACCACTTGACTTGAAACTAAATTAATTCGAATATTTAAAATTTTAACATATAAACACATTACTCGTAAGATAGGCAAATTTTAATTATTTAGATTCGTTATTTGAAACGGATTTAATAAATTTTAGACATGAGTTCACCAATAAAGTTGATGAACTAAAGAACACCATAGTTCTACTCCACAAAATAATGTTACATTTTAACCCTACCCTTGTTATAATCATTACTCTTGCTATAATTAATGATGATCATACTTTTCAATAGAAAAGAAACAACAAGGTACAGTTTTTGCCGGAGCGAATGAGCGACATTTACTGGAAGGACTGGTTAAAAATTTGAACTTTATACGAGGGGTTATCAACTTATCATGGTTCCACAGCACTAGGAAAAAAGACAAATTTGGAGTCTTTGCCACCCATGAAATCTTTGGATGTATCCGGAATTGAGAATTAATTAGTATCTCTTGCGTCCAAATTGTAGCTTCCACTCTAATCATCTTTAAAGATATCCATTAAGAATTTTTTAAGTTATCTAAAGCAGCCTACCTGGCTTTAACTTTAGCTAAACTATTTTGAGATTATAACCCAATTGGTTTATCTTGGGTTTATGTAATCATGACTTAGAAAGAAGAGCTTGAAAATTATTCCCTGTGAATCGAATTTGTCCGTCTCGATTTCCAGTATATTCTTTTGTTATGAACTGATATTTAATGATAATGACTTAACACGACATTAATTTTTTTTTTAAGTTTCGAAATACCTAATTAATGTCATACAACCCAAAAACGTAAAAGAAACTTTGAATAGTTAAAGACGTATAAGAAAAGTAACATGCCAAATTATTTTATTTTAAAATATTTTCTGATTTAAATTTTATAGTAGAATTATAATATTTTTAAATTTATCAAGTCTATTTGTGAATTTAATTAGTTTCAAACGATGAATACAAACCATTAAAGCTGATCTACCTTACGAGTGAGGTGTTTTTACATGCAAACTTTTTAATTTTTCGAATTAATTTTATGTAGAGTTAAGTGGTAAAAATATTCAAAAAAATAATGAATTAAAATTATTTTATAAACCTTTTAATTTTAACTGCTTGTTTGATACTACATTATAAAATTTAAAATTTTTACACATAGACACATCACTTGTAAAATAGATTGAGTTCAAAAGTTTGAATTAATTATTTCAAGTCAATTAGATAGATTTTATAGTCAAATTCATAAAAAAAACTTAATGAACTTAAAAGAACACCACAGTTCCACTCTAAATTACAAAATATTATTAAACTTATTGTTGTTAAAAGATCTCAGCCCATACTTTATTTATTAATTTGAACCATCCATTAGGAACATCTGAGCAGGTTGTTGCTGATAATTGATAAACTATCCGGTGACAGTTTTGTCAGAAGACAAAACAATGCGCAGCATCATCATGTGCTTTCTCAAAAGGAGAAAAACAAAAGAAGATAAGTATTTAAATACCCAAGGAGCCTAACCTACATTTCATCAAGTCCCCGGGTATTTTAAGCAAAAGTGGTAGGGACAGAGAGACCGTCTGTACCAGTAGTCAGTACCAGCCTCGCTGAGTATTTTTACATTTTCCTTTTAAAATCCAATTACGCTCCTGAAATCTACTTCTTTTACTTCTCCGCACATAGACGTACCAAAGAGGATTGCATCATCTTGATGTACCGAAGGGATCATTTATACGTAAACAGAAACAACTATTTGACAAAAATTGTAACCGTTTGAAAAATCTTGCAACTTTTTGGCATGCAATTGGAGATTGTAACCATTTATGTTCCGAATTTTTTTTTTAGACCGAAATGTTATTTCGGTCTCAACTGTTTTTATAGATTTTGAAAAAAACATACATTGAAAAGTTGTAAAAATACATGGGATCGAATTGTCATTCCGGTTCCAAAAAAAAAAAAAAAAAAAAAGATTTCGGGACCAAAATGGCATTTCAGTCCTTATAGTTTTTATAAAAATAAAAAATAATCATGTTAGTTTGATAAAAATCTTTTTTCTAATTATGGTTTATAAAACTTCATAAAATAAAATTCATTATTACGAGGTCTATGGATACTGAAAAAATAACTTTTTTAATGGTTGACAACAATGACTAACAAAAATATGTTGATAAAAAAGAGTTTATTTACACAGTTTTAAGTGAACAAAATGAATACAATATCTACCCCGACTATCTACGAGTTCGAATCCAGTGAAGTAACTCAAAAGTTGGGTTTTAAATCTGGACCGTCTAATTCGAATCCGTGATAATCCATCCTAAGTGGAGTGCACACATCTTGAGCAATGATTCCGAATCCCAATGTGATATCGAGAGATGGATTCAAATCGGACAGTCTCAATCCAAAACCCAAAAGTTGAATTACTTTAGCGGATCCGGACCCGACTATCTACTACCCGAGTAACCCGACTGTCTACTGACAAAAAAAAATATTATTGTTCTAAATAAAACCTGACTGTCTACCTGATTATCTACCGGCCATTTTTATTAATATTCTTGAAACAAATGTAAATTTTAAAAATGTCCCTGCCCTTAATTTTTTTTTATATATGCCCTGACCGCCTGGACCCAGGGCGGCCCAAAATACCCTGTGAGGCGCCACCCCCTGGGGTGGCCCACAAGCTAAGTGAGGCGCCACAACCTGGGGCGCCCCATAAGCCAAGTGAGGCGCCACACCCCAGGGCGCCCCATATGTAGTATGATTTAATCCCATTCGTTTTCTGCCTCTGTCACTTTCCGATTTGAGAACTTCTCTTGAGACGGGAAGCTGAGTGAATAGGTATTTTTAAATTATAATAATTAGTTATTACTTTTTAATTATAATAATTAGTCATTACTGTTGCAAATTTACTATTGCAAGTACTGTAGCGTACAGTGCATTCACTGTAGAAATTTAGTGTTGCACGCACTATAGCGTACCGTACATTTACTGTAGAAATTTACTATTGCACGCACTATACCGTACTATACATTTACTGTTGCACGCACTGTACCGTACTGTACATTTACTGTAGCAATTGCTGTACACCTACTGTAGAAAAATTGTAATTTTTTTTAACTTTTTTTTAATTATTTTTCAATTAGTCATTTATTATTGTACCCATTATTATGTCATGTAATACTTGTAATTTTTTTTTTTAAATGTAGTTTGTTAAAGAAGTGAATTTAGTTGCACTGTATGTCGGCGGCAAGCTAGAAAGGGATGAAGATAGCGTGCATTACACAAAAGAAGTCGCATTTGGCTTCGAGATTAATGAAAATACCACATTTGAGAAACTGAAGCAGCTAATTTACGAAAAGACATCTGTAAACCCCAACAGGTATGAAATAGAATTGGCTACACGGATTGACAACTCACGTGGGGGGGGGTAGACTTTACTTTGTTAAGTTTCCAATAACAGATGCCAATTTGTGGAGAGTTGTGTATACTCAATTTGTAGCTTGTGGGGTCCCGGTAATGGACATATATTCGAAGAGGGTTCCCCGAACGAGGGCTGGACCTTCAAGTTCGGCTGGGGCTGGATCTTCAGATTATGACAATTCGGGTTATGACAACCAGGAGTACCACCAGCACTCCCCTTGTGACAACCAGGGTAACCACCAGCACTTCCCTTATGACAACCAAGGGTACCACCAGCACTCCCCTTATGACAACCAGGGATATCACCAGCACTCCCTTTATGACAGCCATAGGTACCACAGCCCCGGTTATGACAACCAGGGGTATCACAATACTGAAGAGTTACCACCACCACCCAGACAGACACCCATAATCCCTAGATTTCCAACTATGCCAGAGTTAGGACCGGTACCCGTTAATCGAAATGATATTGATATTGATGTTGATGCTATTGATGCCATACCAGAAAGGGAAATGGAAAACGGGGGATGAATACCAAGGGGTTTGGGAAACTGATGACTTATCAGATGGTGATGCAAATGTACCAGGTTTATCCAGGGCAGAAAAATTCCCGATTACAGGTCGGGGAAGTAAGCATCCAGTCGCCACATTCAATGACACCACAGCTTTCGAAGAGGCAAACATTAGTTTCTTCGGTCCTCGTGTTGAATACAATAAAGAACTTGCTGCAGGGCAAGTTTATACCAACATAGACGGACTTGTAAAGAAAATAAATGAGACTCATATTCATGGCAACTGGGAATGTATAATACACAAAAGGGACCGAACAAGGTTAGTTGTGTTGTGTAGAACTCACCCGCGCTGCGAGTTCCGCCTCGTATATGAGCAATGGCATGGCCCTTTTTTTGATAAAGACGGAGTACTAATAGAGGGAGCTCAACAATTCAAGGGCATAGCATGGGTTTTTGGTGCTTGTATCCAAGCTGTGCTATACATCAGACTCGTTATCAGCATTGATGCATGCTTCATGTCTAGCCGTTACGAGGGGAGGCTACTCATAGCATGTGCATATGATGCTGAGAACCAGCTGTTGCCTTTGGCGTTTGCAATTGTTCATAAAGAGGACGGCGAGAACTGGGGGTTCTTTATGCAGTTTTTAAGAAGACGGGTGATCGGGGAAGGAAAGTTTTTCTGCGTGATATCAGATCAGCACAAAGGAATAAAATATGTTTTTGATCGTGAAGATTACGGTTGGTCAACTCGTACTGGCCAGTGTGTGCACAGGTTGTGCATGCAACACGTTGCGGAGAACCTTTCCAAGGCAACCGGGGGCGACAAGTGGGTTATTGATACATTTAGATGGAATTGCAGAAAGAAAAAACCAAGAAGGGTCGTAGAGATGACTAGCAGTTTTGCAAAGGTACATGTATTTCAATTGTTTACATATACTACTGTACTTTAAGAAAATGATTTTTTAGTATAATTGTTTACGTACATTATTTTATTTCCTTATTTTTTGTGTAGTACATGCCAAAGGCAAATCTCTACTTAATGAAGGTGGGCAAAAATAATCCCAGAGATGTCAACGAAGATCCCGCATACAAGAAAATATATCAAACCCGTGATGGAGGTTGGTGTTGGGGAATTATGACAACCAACGGGTCTGAGTCGCTGAATGCAGTATTCAAGCAGAGCCGGATGTTGCCTGTGGCTGCAGTTGTGGAGGACACATTCTACAAGTTAAATGCCTGGTTTCAGGAACGACGTGCTAAGGCAGCAGAATTAATAAGGATGAACCAGTCATTTTCAACAAGGGTGGAGGAGAAACTAAGACGACACAGTGACAAAGGTGCAACTATAACCGTGATCCCGATGGGTAATGATGGAACAGAATTCGAAGTGCAAAATCCAAATGAGTACGTTCCAACCAGTCGTAAACCAGACAGCACTATGGCGTTTGTCAAGAGGGCTTGCAAGTACGTTGTTAACTTCGGAGATGCCAGGGCGGTAACCTGTACATGCCAAGGACCCCAGCTAAGTCACATACCCTGCAGTCACGTGATGGCAGGTATGCCAAGTGAGGAATTACTGTGAGGATCACTATGTTGCTGACATGTACCATACCGATTACCTTGCTTTCACTTGGGGTGGATCTTTCCATTCTTATCCTGATCAGCATGAGTGGCCTACATATGTCGGTGATAGAATACTCCCTTCAGAAGGATGGATAAGAAAGGGAAGGAGGAGACACAAGCGTATTGTAATGACCATGGACGAGATAGGTGGTGGGCGACCGTCGGGAAATCGGGCTCGCCGTTCTATTTTCGACAGGCGCAGGGCAGGTATGTAGAATTGTACAAAATTTATTTATGCTTTAATTATATTACTAACTGAATTGCATTGTTATATTCAGATGCAATAAACGAACACAATGAAAGAGAAAATGCCAGAGTTGTTGCTGAAGCAACCGGTAGAATACAACCCCCTCCTCCTGTAAGCCAATCATCTAGTAGCCAAGTCTCTACAAGTAATGCCACACCTGCAGCTCATACCAGTACAACTAGTCGTTTGTTAGGTTTATTGAGACGTCGTGGTAGGGGCAGATAAATTTGCTATTTTGTTTATGTGAACTTTTTTGTTTATTGTAATATATTTCTGACTGTAGTATTTTGACTACGGGACTGCTGTATTACATCGGCGCGCATTATGTTGACATTATGTTTTATTATTTCATGTTCATGTTGGTGTTATGTTGTTTGCACTTTACATTTCTTTATTATAACACAGTTTAATAATTCAATTAAAGTTCAACAATATAATTAAAAGCATAACAACTGATCTCCAAGCAGATTTTATAATAGATTGAACATCTAACGGTTTAGATTTGTTGTTTGATCATCACACACTAAAATATAACCTCGGAAGCACCTCGACAGAAGTGCTTCCGGTAGCCATACACATAATATTTTATTTTTTGACATACACATACACATAAACCCTAAACTTTTTTCACAAAATTATTCAAATCAAAATACTAAGATTTCTCTTAAAAAAAAATACACATATAAGGCGCTCCAGGGTGTGGCGCCTCACTTAGCTTGTGGGCCGCCCCAGGGGTGGCGCCTCACAGGGTATTTTGGGCCGCCCTGGGTCCAGGCAGTCAGGGCATTTATAAAAAAAAATTAAGGACAGGGACATTTTTAAAATTTACATTTGTTTAAGAGATATTAATAAAAATGGCCGATTATCTACTGACCCAAAAAAATAAATTATTGTTCTAAATAAACTAATGCGCCCCTTTTAAAAGAAACTGGCCGTATTTGTCCATATAATTGGCTAAATTACATAAAGCGGATTTTGATGAGCGATTGTTGTGCTTTTGAAAAGAAAACGCAAAATTATTACCAAGAGACAAAAAGTCGGCAGCTAGAGTCCAGAAATGATTGATAGTTTAAGAATTTAAGAACAATATCAGTGTTCAAGTAATTAGAATCACTTATCAACTCCCTTTTATCATGGAGGCAAGACCTTTTTATAATTAGCCTAAAAAATAAAACTAATCAATAAGAACTAATATCTGTTATATTGTCTTCTTTATTTGATTAAACGGAGAGAGCTCAAAAAAATATTATGTTTAGGTCGGTGATTATTTAAAAAAAAAAAAACGCGTTGAAAAACACATTAGTATCTTATTATTTGAGCTACAAATTAATTTTATAATTACTACATTATCTTACTACTTGATAATCAGGGGATATGTTTTACTGAGACGATGGGTTTGATTTTAACAAAATAAACAGTTAGAAATCTTAATTTTAGTACTTTGGGAATCCGAGAGGACCATCATTCATTTTAGTTGTCTTTCAGCAACCCCGTAATACACAACGCGGAACTTGATTTTCCGGATATACCCTTAGCTGGGAGAAATGATGACTGCTCCCTCGGAGCAAGGGTAAATGAGCGGAAAAAAACAAATAGGGAGGGAAACAAAACAAAAAGCAAGCGCCATTTGGCTCGAAATTTCTTAACTAGACCCGTTCTTTTATCATCTGCATAGAATCTACTTGCTCCGGGACTACAAATCAGTTAAAAATTAAAATGTTTACCTCACCACACTGAATTATCATACCTAACCTAATCTATTATTACACTTCTTATTTTTTCAAGTGAAATAATTCTACAATTAACTACGTGCAAGTGCAATGACTGCCCTAATATTCACAGAAATAGAAGGCTATTGAGTCCTGATGTCTACAACCTAAGAACAAACCGAGTTCAGCGAATAATTACCTCAGCAACCCAAACATACTCCTGTTTTTGTTTCGTACCTCCCCTCCGCTTCCCAATAAATCCCCAGCCTCCTCATTATTGATTTTCTTTTCTCTCTCTAAAGTCTCCTCGCTACTTCCTGTCTCTCTCTATAACCTCTCACTGTCTGATGGGTGGCCGGTTACCGGCGATATCATCGGCGGCGGCGGGGCGGGCTGAGCGCGGAGGAGGTCTCAGAGCTAAGCAAGCAGGCCGTGGTTCATGCCGTGGCAGCTAGATCATAGTTGCAACCTCTGGCGCCGAAACGTGGCACATCTCTAGCACAGTAATCGGAGTAGTTGCTGCTTCAACCCACTTTTGTAGTGTGATTTTTATTTCCCTTATAGTTGCGATATTTTTCGAGAGGATATTCGAATGGGGATGCCTCTAAGAGAAGCGCTGAGGCGCCTTTGCGTGGAGATTGGGTGGTCGTACGCTGTTTTCTGGAAGGCGATTGGATTCAGCCAGCAGATGTGAGATTTGTTCAATCCGCGTCTCTTTAATTCGTGGCTGTTTTCTTGCTAGTTGAATTATTCGTTTTCTATTTGCCAACTTATCTTAAGATTATTTTACCATAAGAACAAATGCACTGAAAATCACCAATTTCAGTCCTAAAAAAACTGTTTCGGACAGTATAAGTACAATACCCTAGGCAAATAACTAAAACCTGGGTACTGCTTGTTTGATGCTGTCTGTTCTGTTCCCACAAGTGCTTTTTTTTCACATTCTCCTCAGTAGATTTTTCTTTCCTAACCTTCAAAGGAAATGAATGTATTGTAGTCAACATCCTTGTAGTTAACTATTAGTCAGTGAAGAAGAAACTATAATAAATGGATAGGTATCATTCTGTAGTCTGATCTGTAATCAACGGCCTTGATCTGGCAATGATTACCCACCCACCTAGTTCCCTATAATCGGAGAGGAGCTGAACTCAGGAGTTGATTCTAGGAAGTTACTAGCTCCTTGAAAATGACATGCAACTTCATTTCTTTTTCCTATGCTTCTAAAGTTAGCAATTGGGTTGACCAGGTTACTAACTTGAAATTTGAAAATTGACAGACATTTAGTTTGGGAGGATAGTTGCTATGGTGAGAAGCAATTTGCTGGCAACATACCATTGGACTCCCTCCTCAAAGAACAAGGTTTGGTTCATGCTATCGGAGAAGGGTTAGTACAATTTTTGTCTGTTAAAATTTAAACTTATGAAAATTTTGTTCATAATAGCTGAGTTTTTTGAGTTGATTGTTGTATTTTTTAAGTGTTATTGGGCAAACTGCTTTGAATGGGATGCATTTGTGGATCAACCGTGATGCTCTGTTTAATGATGGGAGCAAGGTATAATTTAGCTTTAAAAAGGCATTGTTTGTTATTAATCTCTCATGGAAAACCCTTTTTATAATCCTGATATATCTTGTCTTTGTAGGGTTTTACTGAGTTGAACCACCAATTTACTGCTGGCATTCGGGTGAGGACAATGTTACTTTAATTGTATTAAGATATTCCCTCCCTCTCTTTCGCCGTTGTGACTCACTTCCTGAACTCTCATAACTTTTGGTTTTATACAGACTATCGTAGTTATACCAGTTCTACCACATGGAGTTCTACAACTCGGTTCTACATGTACCGTATGTCATCTACCTTTGTTTCGTTTTTTATGAAGTTTATTTATTAAATACACAGTTTGGGTGGGGGGGGGGGGGGGGTTAATTACCCTTTCAGGTATGATCCTTAACTGCATAGTTGGATACTTTAGTTTTTGTAGGGCTAAATTGAGGAGAACTAAAGCCTAATGAGCCAACAAGGGTTTAGTCAAGTACATTTTTTTGAACTTGGGCCTAATATTGCTAGATAGTGGCTTGATTGGATATAATTGGTTGAACTCTTTACCATTATCAGGCTAACTTTTGCCGCACTTAGACTGTAGTCCCTTGTTTACACTTTACATAGCATATGGAGTATTATTTCCAAGAATTTGGGAGCTATGATGTGGCTGTGTACTTTTATATTATTTACTGAAATATGAAGTGAATTGTCTTCGACACAGGTTATGGAAAATATCCCTTTTCTTATTCTCGTGAAGAGTCTATTTTCACAACTTCAATGTCAACCGGTAGTATCTCTCCCTGATTCAACCCAAACCACTCATATTCACACCCAGTCACCTGCAAACAACATGGGCTCTCCCATCAGTTGCACACCCACCGGTCGATCAAATTCTTTTGAGTGTAACGTTCCCAATGTGCCAAAGGAAGAAACCTCGCAACATGGAAGCGATCTATTTGACATGTTTGGGGCTTCAAAATTTAATGAGCCCAGGTCTAGTTTCTGTAATATCGGTCAAAATTGTACCGATAATATGCAACCTTTTGATTCACTGGAGGAACGTGCTTCTCAGTCTGGAATTTTCTCGGACAGTGGTACTGACCAACTACTCGATGCAGTGGTATCTAACATCAATATCCATGCAAAGGAAGGCAGTATCAGCACTGGAACGAGCACTGGTAATGTTTCTTGTGACACAACAGTGACAAATGCTCAAGCTTCCTGTTCACATAGTACCCAGAAGTCTCAGCTACGGCTCTGGATTGAAGGTGGCGGGGGATCAAAATCTGATGGACTGCAAGCTGCTAATGTCGGAACAACTAGTACTAATGCTGATATGGCTCTCAGGTCAACAAATAAGAAGAGGTGTAGACCAGGGGAAAATCCTAAGCCACGGCCAAAGGACAGGCAGTTGATACAGGACCGTATCAAGGACCTGAGGGATTTGGTACCAAGTGGTGCAAAGGTAATGTGTTTGTCTTATGGGTGCTTTGGTTTTTGCTTGCATTCTGCCAAACCATACGATACTTGTCCAAAATTTAAAATTAACACCAAGGTATAATTTGTGTCCGAATAACTCTCAACAGTGCAACCAACCTCCAATAATCTTCATATGTATTTTTTTCATATGTATTTTTTTACAATTTAATTTTTCGTTGGTCTAATATCTTGTTCTCCATTGTAAAACATAAAACGTCCATTGTTAACTTCTATTACACATCAAGCATCTTGTAACATGCTAAAATGACCTGCTATATACCCTTTTTGACATTTCTTTTGTTTTTGTTTTCTCTGAACAGTGTAGCATAGATGCTTTGTTGGAGAAAACAATTAAGCACATGCTCTTCTTGCAAAGTGTAACCAAACATGCTAACAAGCTAAAGGAATCTGGCCGGTCAAAGGTACAATTTTTTCTTTTCATTTTGATATTCCTATATATGGATATGCTTGGAAGGGTATCTTTCTATAATTCAAAGAGGCCTGGTATTGGTTTATTGAGCAATTATTATCAGGCCTTAATGTGCTCCTGAGTTTGGAAAAGGAGGTGAATGAAGAGGAGAGGAAGGGAGGAGAGAAATAAACTGTTTCACCTTGCTCCCAAGTTTCAATTGCATGAGGTGAAAATTAGGTGAATGAAGGAAAATGGGAGAATCCTTCTATTTCTTCCTTTTTCTTTCCTTTCCTTTCCTTCCCTTTCCTTCCCAATTCGGGTGCAGACCCTAAGTTAACATTTAGGGGACCAAGTATCAAGTATGTTGAATAAGCCGGGCTGTAAATGAGCCGAGTTTGAGCGAGTTATCCCAACTCCAACTTAGCTCATTTAATAAACGAGTGAGTCAACTCGAGTTGGGATGGTAATAACAAGCTGTAGAGCTAACTTGAACTCAGCTCGTTATCAACTCGATTGGACTTGCAACTCGTTTATAACTCGTTTAACTAGTCAAGTTTTTAGGTATGGTTATATACTAATATATGTTTATCTATACACAAACAATTGAAATGGTATAGTAATAGTTTATCTAAATACAACTAATCTAACACAGAGATAATAGGTCAACTCAAAACAAACAACAACTTAAAATTCAATAATTTTTCATACAACATAGTACATGAGTTTTAAATGAGTGAGTTCTGTAACTCGAGTTATAAATGAGCGAGTTGGGCTCAGCTCAAACTCAGCTCATTTATTAAACGTGTCAGCCAACTTGAGTTGAAACTGACTTGAGTTGTAAATGAGCGAGTTAAAGCCAGCCATTAACGAGCGAGTTGCCAGTTCGAGCAATTTTGTACAGCTATGAGGCAACCTAATCTAAGAACTTCCTTGACAAGTGAAAATTGGACTTGCTGAACCTTTTTTAATTATTTTGTGCTATGGGTTGGGGCATAATCATTCCAAAATGAACCAGGTGATGTAAAGGGTATTTGGATATTTGTAAGATAAAGTAGGTTTACATGCATTGCCCAAAATTTAGAGGGAGTTGTAACATATACTTGTTTCTAGAAGAGTACTTTTTTGGATGTTTTGTATGGGAACAATTAACACAATTGATCTAGCAAAAAAAGTTCAATAAACCTTTTGAATTGAAAATTGCAGGAACAACAGTTAGTTAGTGAAGAAGGAGGGGTTCTATTGAAGGACGATTTTGAAGGAGGTGCAACTTGGGCTTTTGAGGTGGGGGACCAATCCATGAGCTGTCCAATCATAGTCGAGGATCTGGATCCACCACGACAGCTTATGATTGAGGTCTATAACTCTTTTCTTTTTATAGTGCTGCTGCCTGCTGCTTTTTGGTGGCACATGCTTCTGCGGTACCTTTGTTCAAACATATATTTGTTCGTCTTTTGTTTGTTTCTAAATGTGCCTATACCTGTCTTGAACTCAGGGTAACAGTGTGATGCACGTTGCATGTTACTGCACAGAGAACTTTGTTCTGGGGTGAATTGGGTGATATACTAAACTTGATAGGTGTACTTTCATGATTGCACACACTCTTGTTTGAATGTTCAAATGAATTTTAAATTCTTCTGCATGGATATAACTAAAATGACAGACTTTACGAAATGGCTATTTTACAACCATGACAACTGAGACATAGCTCATCCAAAGACTACAATTGTGGGTTATGCTCCCTATCAAATTCGGTACAATATGACTGGTCATCTAAGGAGTGATTTGAAATTTAATGGTTTAGTTTGATTGGCATTTGATTGGTAAGCAAACAATTCTCAAATTGCAATACATCTATAATATTTTGGTTTGATTATTTTCTTTTCAATGTACTTTATTGTCTTAAACCTGATTGTCAATGTGTTCCTTCCATATTTGATATCTATTTCAATTTTTGAGCAGATGGTGTGTGAAGACAGGGGTCTTTTCCTGGAGATAGCAGATCTTATTAAAGGCCTTGGATTGACCATCTTGAAAGGTGTTATGGAAACCCGCAAAAACAAAATATGGGCCCACTTTGCTGTCGAGGTAAAACTTGTCCATGACCATTTTATCTGTGTATGGATCTAGGTAGCCTCATATTGTATACCTGGACCTGTCATTGATCTTACCTACTTTAGATAAGATCCATCTAATTAGCAAGTTGTATCTGGTCTGTAACAGAATCAATTAATGAAGTGACGTCTGAATAGGCCTGAACCAGAATCTGACCCATAGCTGGCCTGAGACTATTTTTACAAAATTCTGGTTGACTACTATCCTGAGTAAAATCAAATTGAAAGGCACTTAAGACCGAAGGTTCCATTTATCTTTGACAATTGGATTTGGGAACAAGATATATGAAGCATAGCGTGCTCAATTGTATATTGCAGCAGCTTGCTATTGCTTGGAAGAAATTTCAGTCATCAAGAAATCTTGAACCTGAGATCAACTCACTACAGAGAGTGATTTCTCTAGGAAAGTAATAACCGTATCCCCACAAAACCGCCAATTGTGAACTACCAATACCCAACCTAAATAAACATTAACAGTATAAATAGTTGAACCCAGGGGTGGGCCTACTATACAAGAATGGGGGTTAATTGACCCCCATATTTTTTTTTCAAAAACTAGTACTAAAAATATACTTATATATAAATTATAGTAAAATGCTAGGGGTACAAGAAATTGACCCCCATATTTTTTTTGTGAAATTTTATACTATTGACCCCCATTCTTTAAAACAAAAATGATGTGTATGATTTGGGGGATTTCTAGCATTTTAGAACTTTCTTTAATAAAAAAAAAATCAAAACCTCACATGTGACACTTCTTATTTTACAGTCTCTCTCTCACTCACCATTCTTATTAAATTTTTTTTTGATCCCCATTCCCATGAATTCCTGGCTCCGCCCCTGGTTGAACCTCTGTTCTTTCTGACAGTAGAAGCTTTTACAGAAAGTGGTTAATTAACAATAAGAATATCCAATGTAGGCAACTAGGGACGTAACACGAATGGAAATATTTCTCTCACTCCTGCACTTGCTGGATCCAAATGGCAACAACAATGACAATGCTCCGGCTGGTACAATTCGCAACAATGCCAATGCACCAAACCAAACGGGTGTTGTCATTCCTACAACAGCTGTGCTAGATAGCCTTAGGTGAAACTCCTAGCATGTTAGTACTCATTGACTCAAACTGAGGGAGGGAGAAGGGAGGTGAGAGAAGTTTAGGTTGATTACTTTGCGCTCCTCTTTTGAACTACACTTGGAGTTTAGAAGGTATACTAAGCATTAAGCAAGTTCTTCCCCCCTTCTGTGCACAGCTTGCATATCTAATTCTTGCAGGGGTAGTTTTGGGTTTCATATTTTACTCTTGGCCCCCTCACTCTTGCCAAGCCAAACAAAGGTACAGAGAGAAACTGCTAAAAGTGGGATTGGAGTTGCCCTCGATGACTAGCGTTTCTTCAAGGCAATTTCTTATATTATTTTTTACCAAAATTTATTGTTTATGTAAGCTAATTTAAGTGAGTGTCTTAATTAATTTAGTTTTTTTTTTTTTCTGGATAGCATTTTGGTGTACGTAAAACTAATTTTATTGGTTGGAACTTATTTAACTCAAAGCTTATCATGCCTTAGTGGGCAGTACAAATCGAATACTCATCATCATTTATTCTAAATTGCGATTGCATAAGCATACTGCAAAAGCTTGTAAATGCTAGATATATGATTATGTTATCATTAATCATTGTCAGTGTGAAGTTTTTAAGGTCAACTTCATTTATTCTCCCAGTCTCCCACTGCAAAATCAACCAATCAAATGTAATCACTTTAATTTGGTTAAGCAGATAAATATCCAAGCATTGACGTCGCTGTAGTTAATACTTTGAATTGTCTCATGTTGAATAGTGGTTGTGGTCCCTGTTTTTGACCAGTGTAAGACAGCGACCATCTATGGCGACGTCTACATTGAATCTTGCTAATTTGCAAACACATGACATCGTGAAACATTTTTAAAGTACTACTGCGATTAGGCCACATATTTGGTCTTTGCCATGAGCTCCTTTTCTTCATCATTAATTCCTCGGTTGATAAAACGAGTAATCTCACAGTACACTCAATCAATGTGTCTCCATGTGTACGTGGGGTTGCAAAAACTGGTCTAGTAATGTTTTGTTGAACCGAAACTAACCCTACCCGGCTTCATTAAGGGTAAGGCTGGTCACACCCATTCCAACTCAGTATGATATCAGTAATTTATTTATCTTTAGATTCACATGAATTTCGATATTTAGTTATAATTTCTCCCTTGTTTTAGACGAAGTTACATGGTCTTCTTAGATGTAAAATCACATGAGCTGACTGGACATTGCAAGTTTAGCGGGTCGGGTAAAATGATATCCTCCAAGACTCCAAGTCGTAGGGTTGAATTCGTTGAAATGTGAAGCACACCGCTTCCCTGGAATCCCACTAGCACTTAAAAAGCACTGTCCTTTTAAATCTTAATAGGCCCCTCTTTTTGCTGTTATTTTGCTGTGGGGCTTAAGTAGGCCCCTTGAACCAGTAATAATAACAATGTAAGTGTCGCAATCTAGATATCAATCTCTGACTGACAGTATTATCCAAAATACAATTTTCATCTGAGATTAGACACTTGGGGTTATTTTCATTCCCCTTCCTTTACTCTCTCTCTCTCTTTTTTCTCTCCCGTGATCTTAAGTTAAGATCCTCTTCTGGCTGGTAGACAAAACTTGGTTCGTGTGATCTAATTAAGTTAAATCCGGGCTTTACTGCTTTTCAATGACAATGTAAAACTGCAGAGCAACATAACTGACGTAAATGTCAGACTACGTACGGTTTAATTTGAGATGCACATCTTCTATCAGATTGGGATTCTAGCGCAGTTCTGACCTCCACGCATATATACTTTAGTTTGGTTCATCTGATCTAAACGAAAAATATGCCTTTTCAATTACACACGTAATTCGTGTTAAATATTCAGAATATGATGCAGTTCACACAGTCACACCAGAATGATTTATTCTAGTACACTTATATTCTTATGTTTGTCACTAATTATGTTCCATTTTAAATCCCCAAAATTCGCAAACATTTAATTATGCACGTCTAGACTGCAAGAAAAACGGCCTCCACCGCCACAGTGCTGCAGCTCCTTTTGATTAGGTTTTTCAATGAGTCTTGTCTACTTCTGGATTTGATTATGTTGGAGAATCATAAAAGGCCAAACAATTACGCCTTATTTAGAGATCAAACAATTACATCTCATTTAGGAGTCAAACACTTACACCCCGGAAAAGGAGAAATAGTTCCCCACCTTAACCTAAGGACTGTTTTATGTCAAAGAGACCCAAAACATAAATCATAAGTGCATAATACCTGATTCTATGTCGTTTGTCATGTAATACCAAAGTCATAGTAGAGCAAGCCGTCTCCGTGAGCACGAGACAAGTCTTCAATGGCAAGAAGTCCTTCTCACCTTTTGTCGTCGGGTCGAGGAATAAATCTTCCAAGACAGCAAGGTGTGGCCCTTGATAAATCCTCTCCATATTTCCTAATGAATTTCTCTTCTCTATTCTTTGATGGTGAAAAAAGAAGAGAAGACACAGAACTATATTTTTCTTAAGAGAATATGTTCAGTTTCTGTGTTTTTCTTGGTTATCTTGTGCCTTGGGGATCAATCCTTATATATAATAACCTTTATAGTTATCTGCCAAATTGAAAAAGGTATAAGGTCTTATGCATCAAAAACAGTTTTGGAGCATCAAAAACTGTGCAACTGCATTGATATCTGTGCAGACAACACAACCGTAATTTATGAGTTGCAAATTTCTAAATCAGTTTATCAATGATTTGATCTTTGCCTAAATTATTCTACACATTTATGGACCACATCCTAATGAATATATTAATTGTCTATTATCTTATTTGATCACTTTAATTGATAATTATATATGACAGTAAACAATCCATAATTAGATTACATATATGCTCAATGTTGGCATTAAATCCAATGAAGTTGGCAATAAATCCAACAGATTCTGCCTACTACTAGATTCAATTCGGAATAGTGTTTGTCAGTTCAGACTTCAGAGATGGTTTGTAAGTCGTTTAATCTAATTAAGAAATAAATGTATTTTTAAATCTTGGTTCAATTCAGAGTAGATTTCCCTCTGCTCAACTAATACTAATTGTTTTAGAAATTACAAGTAATTGTTTAGTAGTTTTGGTATCGACTAGTAATTTATTAAAAATTATAACTGATTCAATAGGCAGAGATGCAATTTGATAGGCAGGCAGAGACAGAAAGAGAATTATAAAGGCGATTTGAATCCGAATCCGTTCAAAATAAAATATCCGAACCTAATTTCTGCCCACCCCTGACTTAAATTCTAACTACGTACGCCACTACCTCCACCCCCACCCCCACCACCATCACCCCACTACCACCACCACCCAAAAAAAAAAAAATCGGGAGAATAGAAGGGGAAAAAAAAAAATCTAAACCGATCTAATTGTCCTACAATAGAACAAAGAGAAATATAATAGGCAAACCTGAAAGCGAGAAGCACGTGAGATATTATTTTGTATCTCAATGACAGTATATGTGAGAATTACGTACATGCACCAATTTATATTGTACTACAGCACAAACTTCCTATAGGAGCTAGCGTCAGCTTATTTATATATATAACCGGTCCTAGATTACACACTCTTATTAGGGTTATGGACCCAATTTAATTATTACCTGATCCATCCTATACCAAAGTATAAGCTTCTGTAATCAATCTTCAACACTATCCTTCTATACACTAAACCTTTCATTTCCAAAAGTACCCCTATAGAACACCCAAACTTACAAAACCAAAATGACAGTGAGCTCCTTATTAACTAAGCATATATACCCCAAACCACCAATGTACTTACAAAAGCTATATTAATCTCTCAATATTATTAAGAGGCGCTCATGCAACGAAGTTCCTCATCAAATGGGCAGCAAACGACTTCGTACTTTGCAAATTCATGTCGTACGCATTAGACTGGTGTGGTGCAACTGGTGCAGAATTATTGCCTAGACCACAGTATTCATTTGCCTCGGTGCCTATTTCATGCCTGATGCTGTCATTTGAGAGAAAAGAAGATTGAGCCCCCGACATGGGCATTGCCTCGCAATGTGGGAGTCCAAGAGTCAGGGACACGCCATTTCCACCATACCTTGGGGCAAACTGGTCAGAATTGAACCTACCCATCGAGTCTGCCATAGTGTATCCTGTCGATCCAAACCCGACCTGTGCTCCTTCTTCCATGAATTTCATCAGGAGCTCCCGATTGTTCACCTCTTCATGCCGAGTTTCCATTCCAATGGAACTTGCAACCATATTATTAGGCCGATATGACTCCTCGTACCTCACCTTTTTCAACTTCTGTTGCATTAGTTCTTCGTCGGCACTGTAGAAAGAATCTGACTGAGTGAGCATTGGATCTGAGTGGATTTGATCCATTGATTTGGTTTGGGTCAGGCTCGTGTTCTGTTGCTCAGATTTAGAACCGATGCTGTTTTGTTGTGCTGCAGAGTTGGAGTTCTGGTCCTTGTCAGTATCAGTTTTGCCTGAGTTCTCACCCGCATTATCGTCTTTCTCTTGATCCTTGGTCTCTTCCAGATACATTTCTTCTACCATGGGCTTCCAAAGCCTCACTCTTGCATTAATGAACCAATTTGATACCTATATTAGAGAAAAAAAATTATGTATCTTTCGGTAAGTAAATATGGACAATGTTTCAAATTTGGAATTAAGAGGTCGTTCAGTTGAATTAGCTTTGTTTAATTACCTGACTCCTTGTAAGCCCAGTCTGCTTTGCAAGCATGATTTTATCAGAATCTTTTGGGTATCTGCATACAATTAAATTCAATATTTGAATCTATTAGTAATTTGAAAATAGAATGATAATTGTTTCAAATTTTACGTTGGCTTTCCAAAATATAATAAAACATATAATACATATAAGATATAACAACAAGTGCAATTAATGGTGACTCTGCATGCCAGTGGTGCGCAATTCACTCCATCGGTTAGGTGTGCTAGCTAAGTCCAGTGTAGTAGGATTGAGAGTTTTGAGATTACTAATGAAGAAAAAAAAGATCTGCAATGTTTCTAGCATTACTCTCATTCTTCATTATATAAAAGAAACAGTATTGAATGATAAAATTAGAAATGCATCGGACGGCCATAGTAGCTTCCTGCTTTTGCCTAATTTTAGCAAAAGACATGACGAAAGTGAGAACCAGCAGACGAGATGTGTAAGCAATTAAAGAGTACTTTCTTTTGCAGCAGCAGTTCCCATACCACCACTTGCTTATTATTTAGGTGCACCAAAAAAAAAAAAAAAACAGTTAGAACAGCAAAATCTTACGGGTGAAGGAAGTGTTCGAAAAGCCAGGCACGAAGGATGGAGACAGACCGCTCGGGAAGTCCCCTCTGGGGACGCCAAGCGTTGTGTTGGATCATCCCGAGCTGCTGAAGCGCGCGCTGCTGTCGGAGCTGATGGTCGATGAATCTGAGACGTGAACCCACTGTCTTTGTATCCTCCTCACCGAGGCTCATGCTTGTTGATCGGATCTGACCCGTGATGGCATCACGCAGGCACCGGAATTGCTTTGAGATTGTTTGAAGGGCCAGAGATGTGTATGTTCGGGCTGAACCTGGCCCTGCCATGGTTTCAAAGGATGAGACCACCACTTGCATCTGGTGGTGGTACTGACGGTATCGCTGCTCAACCTATAAAGACACAAGTGATTATATGAGTCATTCTGTTCTATCCATAAGATTATTACAATTGTTGTTTAAATGAACTATATAGCCCTATTTATGACGTCAGATCATACAGAGAGAAGTATATATGGGCTGTGAATGATTAGGGTTGTCAATGAATCGGATTCATTAAAAGGAAAACGAAGGGACAAAAGAAGAAAGAAAGAAAGTGTGCATATATGAATATGGAACTTGTTTAAATAAAAGAATTGGTGCAAAGGTTTAATATTTATAAAAAAAATTACAAATATTATGTTGATCTTTTGGGATTTATTTAAAATTTTTCCTGAAAAATGATAATGTCTTGGTTGTCTTGCCAATTGAATTTCAGTTGTATGCTACCGCTGTCGTTGTTGTCTTTTGTCATGACTTGAAAGACAATATACACCACAGCTCATTTTTTTTGGGTAAGGCACACTTTTCTCTATCAAAGGTTTGTTGGCACTTAGATCTTGCTTTAAGCACCTTTCTCATGAGAGAATATTCAATGATACACATTGATATTTTTTTTTAAGAAAACTTACAAGCTCTTACCATCTGCATGACAAAACCAAAACGATGAACCCTTAATTACTCATGTCAATTGAGAAAACTAAAAAAAAATGCCCCCTCTAACAAAAAAAGGAATTTCTTTTAGAAAAGTTATACTGTATGAGAAAAGAAAACATCCTATTTTAGATGCAATAAATAATGCTCGTCCTGGAGTAGAGCCAAAATCATATCATATCATACAAACAAAGATAGTACTTCGTCAGATAGGACATTTATTATTTAATCGACTACCTAACTAATCAATGAATTAGTTAATAATTGATTACCTCATCAAGCATGTTAACAAGTTTTGCCTTCTTCATTTGCAACTCTTGTCTCTCGGCTGTTGTGAGCTCAATCGCAGCTGCCTTCTTCTTTTCTTCCCGACCACCGGCTGTCTCCTCCTCTTCATTGTTTTCCTTTTTGCCCCCTCCTTTACCGATATTACAACTAACCCCCTTGCCCAAGTCATTCTTCCCTCCTTTCCCAACATTCACCACCTCATCTAATAGTTCTTGAGCCACTTTCAAGTACTTGGATCCGACCAAGAACCCATGCATGCCACCTGATGAAGAGGATGCGGTCCCGAGCTGAGTTGGAGCGATGACTGATGCAGGGACTGACAACTCACGTGAAGATAGAGTAAGTGACAGACCTCCCTGCTGAGCTGGAGTTTGTGCCTGGTGTTGTTGGGCCCACATATTGTACTGTATCTGTGCTTGAGTATGTTGTGATGGTGATCGGGAAGTCTCTTGTTGGGATGGGGGCTGGAGAGGGATGCCGACAATGTGCTGATTACCAGCTGGTTGGTGGTTTGACACGTGGCTCAAAGCTATTGGGTTGAGGGAGTTCATAGAGTTTAGAAGAACCATGTTGGTGGGGCCAGCTGCTGAGCTAGTTGGGTCGGTGAACCCGACATAGCCTGGGTTCATCAGGTAGAGGGTCTGTAAACCATCGGCTGCTTGGATGTCTGTGCCACCACCAGTGAAGTACGCGGCCATGATTGATAATTCTAAATAGAATTATTCCAATTAGAGAATGAAATTAGAAGCTCAACAGCCCTTCTTTGATGACTTAGCTTCAAAATTCCCCTATAATTCAAAGAAAATAATATATATGTAACTCATAAAGTAATAACACAGAGAATGAAACGAATTAGTACATATATTAGAAACAATAAAAAAACTAAGTTAGTAGTTCAATTTACTTTTTTTTTTCAAACTAAAACAAATCACTGAACAAAACTAAGAATCAAGAACACTTGGCATAGGCTATGTTACAGACAGAAAAGATAGGGTTAAAAAAACTAAGGAAGAATTCGTAAATTAATTAAATCTCATGAAAACCATACAAGAGAGCTACATGATGTAGCTAGTCGGATCTGCCAATGATCAATGAAAATTCCATGTCCAACAAACCCTAAAATCTAGAGAGAGAAGGACAGTAGTACGAGCAGGATGGAGATGTAGAGAGAGAAACGAAGGTTGAAAAGAGAAAGGTAGCCATCTTCATCAAGTGATTTAACTAAGTATATTTATATACTACAAATCATTGGCAATACCTGAGAGGATTCAAACCATGAGCACGTGAGTTGGTTTGATTTAAGAATGCTTAGGCCTCTTTCTCTCTCTCTCTCTCTCTCTCTCACCGAGCAAGGGGTGAGAGGAACTTAGTTATACTTCTTCATAATAAAAAAAAGGGAGGAAAAAGGAAAGGAAGAAAGGGGATGGAAGAAAGCTATCTCTGACTCCTGTCAGGTCTTATTCCTAAATCTCTCTCTCTCTCTCTCTCTCTCTCTGCCCAACTGTAAGGGAAAAGAAATAAAGAGACCCAATAAAAGAGAAAAAATAAATAAAGGAAATAAAAAAGGAGAGATGCCCACCATTCACTTCAATTATCCACTCAACCCCACACCTACGCATATATATTATTCAGTTTTCCTCTCAATTTTTTCTTTTATTTCCGAATTATTAATTAGTTACCGGTAAGCACTTAAAGCTGCACTCAGCTTTTAATATTACATTGTAGTAATGTTAGAATATTTGCGTAAATTAAAGTAAAAAAAAGACGGAAGACCTGGTTGTGCAATTGTCAATAGGTGTGTTGTTTTTTAAAATTTAACCTGGAAGTAAATTGTTGTTAAATTAAAAGTAACTTTAAAGTAATTTCTGATTTGACACCTCTCTCTTTCTTTCTCTCTCTCATGATTAGTTTGTAGGTACTGACCTTTTATTGAAAGAAAGAAAGGTCCCTCGAGCTATACAATATTGTTGTTAGTGATAATTTTGTAGGTGAGGAATAGATCAATGGAAAGAGAAAGAGATCGCATTGCAGTGTCAAATAGATAGAGAGAGGTGTGGCTATATACTATTCCTAGGCGAGGATTAGGAAAGAGAGAGATAGACTGTTAAAAAGCTGACACAAGTGTCAGAGAAACGAGGTAACGTCTGCGTCCAAATGTTTATGTTCTGTTTATAAATTACTCCTCCATTTCGTACAACACTGGAGAGCGAAGCCTACTCTTATAATTAATAAGGATATAACGCTGACGTCATCTATACTATTTAGATAATCATTTATGATATTATTAGAATAAATTGCACAATTTTCACGTTCAATATAAATATTAATGATAATTAGTATATCAAAGTTTTTGTACCCGCGAGCAGACTAAATTGATTTTTAATTTTATGATTGTTTGTATAATTATGCAAAACATTTGGTAAGATTATTATTAATATTTTTGCAGGTTAACAAAGGATTAAGAGTTTAAGGAGCGTCAAGAAATTGATGTTCAGTTGTCTTAATATGTGAGTAAAAGTTAAGAAGCTAAAGGAAGGGGTGTGAGTGGCTTAAAGTCTGGGTAGGGGATTAAGATCCGAGCAAAAGGAAGCTAAATGATGTGTTTTTATTCTGCACTAAGGAACCGATGTTCGGTAGAATTAAGCGGCTAAGAAAGCTAAAGGAAGCGGATTAAGTCTTAATGAGGCTTAATCCTTTGTTGCTGAACGGCTCCGTAGTCATTTAGTAAGATTATGATAGATGCAAAAAAATATATTATATTTTGCAAGATTAAATTATGTATTTTGAAACTTCTAACAAAGTATATATAAATTGTTGACATGATATCACTTAAAATTTATAATTTTCACAGACTTGCTATGATTGAGTTCATGTGGTCAAAATTAGTCTGGTAATTTAACCTGCCAATAGTTGGCAGTGCAATATAATAAATATCTGGATTATACCGGGAAGCGTAATGGTTTTATGCTTTGCGTATATCTAATTATGTCGACAGAACAAGATGCGCAATTGTTGAACGAAATGGAGAAGTTGAGATTCCTGCATTAAAACATGGGGAGTGCTAATTTGAGTTATGTTTTTTCAATATTGAGTGGTGAGAGAAATTTTATTTACCAAATATTCATTGTATTCTTCTATTCTCTTTCATTATTATCTATCTCAATTAATTCAAAGTTAACAAAGGAAACAATTAACAAAAAAAATAACTTCTCAAAGAAAAACAAATCTATTTCGATCCCTCATCTCTCTCCTTTCCCAATATATATATATATATATATTTTGAAGGTTGGCTAGAATCCAACATATATATTAAGCCAGAAAAAAAGTTATTTACAGACCCAATAAGATATATAATTCAGTTTCAAATTAAACAAAGTTTTTGTTCAAATTTTCTAGAAAGTCATAGTAAATAAAGCTTTTGTTCTATAAAGCCTTACATGCTGGAATTTAAATTCAGAGGATGCTGGCAAGAAGCAAAGCCAAATTAAGACTCAAGATGATAGTTAGTTATAAATCAGTTGTAACAGATAGTTGTTAGGCAAATTAGTTGCAGCTATTACATCTCTCTAATCATCTATAAATTATGATGTAAACTGACGATATATGAAATACAATGAGGATTACCATTCAATTCCCCTTCTCTTTGTACTTTGCATTAGTTTCTAATATAAATGAGATAATTTTGTCACTGTTAGTGCGTAAAGTGATTTGCACATATATGTATTTACTATGAGTTGCTAGAAAATTTGAACAAAAGCTTGGTTTTATTGGGTGCTGAATTATATATCTTATTGGAGAAGGAGAGAGATGAGGGATCACAACATATTTGTTTTTCGATGGGAAGTTATTTCTTTTATTAATTATTTTTTTTGTTAACTTTGAATTAATTAAAATAGATAATGAAGAGAGAGAATAAAAGGGTACAATAGATATTTTTTGAGAAATTTTTTTCTCATCGCTCAATATTGTAAAAGTTTAGCTCAAAATAACACTCCCCTAAAACATATGTATGCGGCAGGGAAATAATGAATTAGAAAGGTATGGAAAGAAATAGAAAGATATACCCAGAGCTGCTGCTGGTGGTGCTGCTTTTTCTATTGCTGGAACTTGTTTAAATATATTTTTTTTTATCTCTGCACCCAAATAATAAACATATAATTCTTTCTTTGCTTGGTGGCATTCCCTCTTTTTGTCTCCATTTATTTGTTTATTACACTCAAATCCAGTGATCTTTGTTTTTTTTGTTTTGTTACAAATTAATCTTTGTTAACAGAGTTATTAATTTTGTGGATGATTGGTTGAGTGATAAAGCAAGAGGTAGAATAATGACCCAACCAACCACCACAGTTAGACGTACTTTTAGAGAGAGAGAGTGCTTAACATAATTGTTAATGCAGATCCATCATTTCTTTTCATAAAATAAAATGCAGATTCATGATCATTTTCTTAAGGTGATAAATTAATGATGATTAGCAACTGATACTCTTATTAAATAAAAAAGTAAATCTAAATCTCTAAACAAAGATATATATACTAGCATCGTACCCATGCGTTGCAACGGCAACAAATTATTTCATTATAAAATATTATAAAATAAAGATCAAGCGTTTCATTATTTCATTATCTGCGTGACCTTTTTGAAAATCAACCGTTCAAATACGTGCTGCACAAATCTTAAAGCAATAATAATGAAGGATACGATACGGATACAGAGATACGGCAATTTTCAAAAATGAAGAATACGATACAGCTATTAATATATATATTGCTGCCGGCAGCATTTTTGCCAGCAGTGCTGCCGTTATTTTTTTTTATTTTGTGATGTCCAAACAATAAATCCAAACCGTTAGATGTTTAATATATATTATAATCTACTTGGAGACCAAATTTTACATTTTTGAGAATTTTTTTACTATATATTAAGCTGGTTTGAAAACTGCTGATTTCAATGCTGCAGAAATTTACTGAAATCAGCGGTTTTCAAACCATCTTAATATATACTAAAAAAATTCTAAAAAATGTAAAATTTTGTCTTCAAGTAGATAATAATATAGATTAAACATCTAACGGTTTGGATTTGTTGTTTGGACATCACATAGCTAAATATAGCCCCGGCAGCACCTCTGCTGAAATGCTGCTAGCAGCAATTTAGACAGACCCTATATATATATATATATATATATATATATATATATATATATATATATATATATATATATAAACATATCTGTTACCCAAATAAAAATGCACATCCATAGTACAGACTTGAATGAAACTTAATTGAAGATGTTGTACCTAAGAGATCAAATATTCAAACATATTTTAACATTTTTTCAGAGAAGAAACATAGTAAAATTATATTATTTTTGAAAATGCACATCCACACTGTCACCCTGCCTGTAAACCCTGTAAACAACGATAGATTTAAAGGCACCAAAATTATAACTATTTGTTTTATAGTGTGTTAATAAATTATAGCCAACACTTCAACCTAAAAAATCTAATTTAGAAACTGTTACTGCCTTATAAAGAGCGAAATTAATCATGCAGATATATGAAACTTGTATAAAGTTTGAAAAAAAAATATAAAATTTTGATTTCCAAATATATTTGTATATGATGATCATATTTAACTGTTTGAACTTTGAAAATAAATATAGGATATGTAATATGCATATCACCAATATTATCTCAGTCTTATTGGAATTGCCAATCTTGTTTTTCAGTTGTAACCAATTTGTAAATAGAGTCCAGTGTAGCAATAACTCCGCTTATATTTTTTAGAGTCCGAAAACCACAGAGCTACGTAAACTGGAAAAAAAACGAAATTTTTTATGCTTTTATATATAGCATGGTTCTTATCTCCGTCAGAATATAAAGTAATTTAACATGACATCTGTTTATTGTCGTGTGCCACATGAACTCAAGTCTGTCACATGGCACAAAAAAAAATTAATATAAGGAATTATCACGTCTCTCTAGGAGGAAAATTGTTTACGAAAATAGGCTTCTGTAATAGTCAAATTTGAGAAATTTAAATACTTCAGTAGTAGCAATTAGCTCCTTGAATATATTTCTGGCTGTGATAATTAAGTATAGGGTTTTATTAGATGCCTTTTTATATAACATGAAAAGCACCGCACGTGTTTCGTATTTTTTACATGTATATTTGAACTTACATTTAACTAAAACACCGACTCTTTTGCTGTCTGCTATATATGTTCTGACTTCTGAGCATCTAGCTAGTGCAATCCAAAACTATTGAGTAGGAGTTTGTTTTTCACGGTTGTCGGATTTACAAACTACATATGGTAGAATAAAAGTTTTATTTTGGTATGTATATATATTATTATTTATGACGAAATTTAGCAAAATTATGTTGTATGACTACAGAGTATTTAATTTCATTAAGCTGTAACAGTTACTCTGTTATATATAGCGAGTGATTTTGTTGGGTTGATTTCTTTTTCTGAGTGATTTTGTAGTTTATGAACCAGTGCATCTTGTAGGATTTAATATTGCATTAGGTTTTATTTCAAGTTTTAGGAAGTATTCAGTGCAAAACTACTTACTATGTAATGTAAGTCTAGGAATTATTTTATAGGATTTAATAGAATATTCTAACTTATTAATTTGACGTGTAATTTGTTATGCCTACACATGTCGCGGACCCTTAGCTATTTTATAAGGTGGTTATCACGAGTAAAAATTGTTCGTTCAAAACTTAGTAAAAAATCATAATTTAATAAAAAAATGTTATCATAATAATTATTGTTATAAGTGTTTGTTTAAATGATCTATTATATATATATATATATATATATTTAACCTAGTAAAATGAACAAGTCCCTACTAACTTATTCATTTTTTGGAACTAGTATATTACATATATAATTCTCTAATGATCTATCCATTCTTCTGATGACCTAATAAAATGCACAATTTTCTAATTAAAAGGTACTTCTCTTTATCATAAATATTAGACAACACATCAATGTAATTAATCTTATATATATAGAGCAATGGTTTAAATAGCGAAATAGTGTGTGGGTTAAAAAAATTGCGCTATGCTTAAATAGCGGCACTATAACGCGGAATAGCGCGCTATAGCGGCGCTATTTGGGCATAGCGCCATAGCTTTTTTGGTCGGAAAACGCTATAGCGGCGCTATTTAAAACACTGATATAGAGAGAGAGAGAGAGATGGGCTAGGTGCTTCGTGAAGTAAAAACAAGTATTTCACTTCACACTCATATTTTGCACATTTAAAGTTCAAAATGTCAATCCAAACCATTCAAGTTAATATCCATATTAAATTGTGCTTGGAGACCAAATTTTATATTTTTTGGAATTTTTTTACTATTTTTTTAGAACTTTTGAAAATCACTGTTTTTGATGTCCAAAATTTTCTAAAAAGCAGCAATTTTCAAAAATTCTAAAAAAATAATAATTTTTTTCAAAAATTATAAAATTTGGTCTCCAAGCACAATTTAATATGGAGATCAACTTGAATGATTTAGATCAACGTTTTGAACTTTGAAATTGAAGATATAAACGTGAAATAAAACACTCACTTTACTTTGCGAAGTACCACAACCCAACTCTCTCTCTCTCTCTCTATATATATATATATATGTATATATATACATATGTATATGTATATGTTTAGGGTTTAGGGTTTAGGGTTTAAGGGTTTAGGGTATACACAGAGACGGAGCTACTGTATATCGGGGTAGGCAGCTGCCTACCCCTGGAAAAAAAAAATTATGGACCAGGTTTTCTAATGGGCTTTGAAAAGTTTGCCTACCCCTAGCCCAATTATTTCACAACCCGTTAGGAGAAGAAGTGAAGAACGCTTCAATCTTCATCCCTCTCGCTCCTGGCTCCGCTCCGTTAGGGGAACAAAAATAACCACGCGATGACGCGACTGCCTCCGCCTAACCCTAAACCGTGCGACTGCCTTGGCTCCACCTAACCACGCGACTGCCTCCGCTCCTAACTCTAAGCCTCTGACCACACCTCATCCTCTCCGCTCTCCCTAAGATCGTGCTGTCAGTGAAATCTCTGACCACGCCTCTCTGACCTCCGCTCCTTGCCGTTCTCTACTGGTCAGGTTAGTTACTAGTCGGGCTGTCAAGTTCTTGGTGGAGAAAGTGTTTGATTGGTTTGTAGTAGGACCGACGATCATGAAAACCATGAACAATGATTGCAGAGATTTGAATAGTGGGGGTAATTAATTAGGTCTGATGCTTGTAATTAATTTGATTTATACTTGGGTTGGGTGCATGTGATTTTTTTTGAATTTTTGGGCTCATGAGGTGAAAATCCTAGTTGGCCTAAATGTCAGATTATTTTTTCTTTAATCTGGAAACTGTGGTGCCGACTACTTAATAAAAAAAACTGAGAAATTCAATTTTGTATGTTGTTAGGACGCAGTTTATACCAGTGATTATGTTACATTGTTTCTGTCAAAAATTTGAGACCCCGGTTAACTATGTCATCCTTCACCGATTTAATATTGAGACTAGAAATTATGTTGAACTGTTTTATACATGGAGTGTGTGCATTTTGTGTGTGCATTTTGTGTGCATTTAATATTGGGACCCCGGAAATCATTATTCCAAGAAGTGTGTGCATTTTGTGTGAAACACAATTTAGACATTCCAAATATGGAGGATAAGTATGCCGGTAAGCCAAAGAGACAAGCAACAAACACAACTAATATGCATTATTATCGGGTTGAACTGTTTTATACAGTTATTGATATGCAATTGCAGGAGCTTAATGACAGATTCACAGAAACTAATACCGAGCTACTTATTTGCATTTTGATGCTCCGTCTTTCACTCATCAAATCCACACACTTCCTTTGAGCCTGATTGTGCCCACTACTTACATCACCAATGTGATCATCAAATCCTTTCTTACATTTCCAATTTCTATAGCCATCTCCTACGAAGTTTGTTCCTCCACCTGATCCAAGATTTTCGGGTCTAAATAAATAGCAGCAAAGACAAAATGCCGCATCTTTATCAATGCTATATTCCAACCAATTCTTGTATTGATTAAACCAAGAGTTGTTAAACCTTCTCAAACAACCACTTATGTCTCTTTTAGGAAAATTGTGATTTTTCGGTTGACATGGCCCTTTGCCTAGATAATATCTACGTATAGAATCCTGCTCATTTGGTGGATAGTGAGATATGGGTTTCCTTTTAGCTGGATCAGAAGGAGGTTGTGATCCTTCAACTTCATTAGAATGATTAGGGCTTAAGCTAGACCCGATTTGTTGTGATCCTTCAACTTCATTAGAACGATTAGGGCCTAAGCTAGACCCGACTTGTCGTGATCCTTGTGAAGATGAAGCAACTGGAACTTTAGATTCCTTCTTATAGAATCTCTCCATTCTCTAATTGACAAATTTAAAGAAGGAAAATAAAAAAATCAAAAGACTTTCTAAATTGATATGATAGTACAGTTCCATTCGGTTTCTTACCAATTAGGTTTCTTACCTACTTAATATGATGCATGCCATGCCAACAAAGATAAATCATTCATTTGAATATTAAATTGTACAAATACCAATTTCTAGTCCCAATATTAAATCGGTGAAGGATGACATAGTTAACCGGGGTCTCAAATTTTTGACAGAAACAATGTAACATAATCGCTGGTATAAACTGCGTCCTAACAACATATAAAATTGAATTTCTCAGTTTTTTTATTAAGTAGTCGGTACCGCAGTTTCCAGATTAAAGAAAAAATAATCTGACATTTAGGCCAACTAGGATTTTCACCTCATGAGACCAAAAATTCAAAAACAATCACATGCACCCAACCCAAGTATAAATCAAATTAATTACAAGCATCAGACCTAATTAATTACCCCCACTATTCAAATCTCTGCAATCATTGTTCATGATTTTCATGATCGTTGGTCCTACTACAAACCAATCAAACACTTTCTCCACCAAGAACTTGACAGCCCGACTAGTAACTAACCTGACCAGTAGAGAACGGCAAGAAGCGGAGGTCAGAGAGACGTGGTCAGAGATTTCACTGGCAGTCACGGAGAGGCACGATTTCACTGACAGCACGATCTTAGGGAGAGCAGAGAGGATGAGGTGTGGTAAGAGGCTTAGAGTTAGGAGCGGAGGCAGTCGCGTGGTTAGGTGGAGCCAAGGCAGTCGCGCGATTTAGGGTTAGGCGGAGGCAGCTGCGTCATCGCGTGGTTATTTTTGTTCCCTTAACGGAGCGGAGCCAGGAGCGGGAGGGATGAAGATTGAAGCGTTCTTCACTTCTTCTCCTAACGGGCTGTGAAATAATTGGGCCAGGGGTAGGCATAATTTAATCCAAGGGTAGGCAAACTTTTCAAAGCCCATTAGAAAACCTGGTCCAAAATTTTTTTTTTCCAAGAGTAGGCAGCTGCCTACCCCTGATACATAGTAGCTTCGCCCCTGCTTGTTCTCCATATTAATATGTGCTTGGAGACCAAATTTTACATTTTTCTGAATTTTTTTACTATTCATTAAGTATTTTACAAAATTGTTGATTCAACGGTGGCTGCTGATTTTACTGTTTTGTGCAGCCATCGATCAACAATTTTGTAAAATACTTAATAAATAATAAAAAAAATTCAGAAAAATGTAAATTTTTGTTTCCAAGCACATATTAATATACAAGATGAATGGTTCGGATCGATCGTTTGGATTTCGAAAAGTTGAATTTGGATCGTGTGTATTTCAGGCCATATACATTCGAATGCACATTAGTCAATATATATATATATATATACGGGCTATAGTGCATTGCAATGCATAGGTCATGGTGTGCATTGGACCATAAATGACCGATTCAAAGTCCAAATGATCGATCCAAACCGTTCATCTTGTTCTCCATATTAATATGTGCTTGGAGACCAAATTTTATATTTTTTGGAATTTTTTTACTATTTATTAAGCCACTTTGAAAATCGCTGATCCAACGGTGGCTTCTGATTTTACTGTTCCAAACAGGCACCGTTGGATCAGCGATTTTCAAAGTGGCTTAATAAATAGTAAAAAATTCCAAAAAATGTAAAATTTGGTCTCCAAGCACATATTAATATGGAGAACAAGATGAACGGTTTGGATTGGTCATTTGGACTTTGAATCGGTGATTTATGGTCCAATGCACACCATGACCTATGCATTGCAATGCACCATAGCCCATATATATATATATATATATATATGAGATGGGCTACGGTGAGTTGCGAAGTAAAACACGTTTCTACTTCACGCCGTATTTTTATTTTGAAAGTCCAAATGACCGGTCCGAACCGTTAGATGTTTAATCCATATTGAAATGTGCTTATAGACCAAATTTTACATTTTTTGAATTTTTTTTACTATTTATTAAGCATTATTTTAAATTGTTGTTTTGTTGTGAATAGTAAAAAACAGTAAAATTTTCTGAACCATCAGATCACCGACTTTCAAAATTGCGTTTTACTTCGCAACTCACCGTAGCCTAGCTCTCTCTCTCTCTCTCTATATATATATATATATATATATATATATGTATGTATGTATGTATGTATGTATGTATACATAGAGATAGGTTATAGTGCATTGCAATGCATGGAGAGATTTGTGCACTGGACCATAAATCTAAAATTCAAAATACAAATGACCGATCCAAATCGTTCATCTTGTTCTCCATATTAACATGTGCTTGGAGACCAAATTTTACATTTTTCTGAATTTTTTTACTATTTATTAAGTATTTTACAAAATTGTTGATCCAACGGTGGCTTAACAAAATAGTAAAATCAGTAGCCATCGTTGGATCAACAATTTTGTAAAATACTTAATAAATAGTAAAAAAAATTCAGAAAAATGTAAAATTTGGTCTCCAAGCACATATTAATATGGAGAACAAGATGAACGGCTTGGATTGACCATTTGGATTTTGAATTTTAGATTTATGGTCCAATGCACAAACCCCTCCATGCATTCACTAGTGGAAAATATAGAATCAGGATCGGTTAGATAAGCATATTAGTGTCGGAATACAACCGATCCTGTTGAAGGCGATACTGATAGTTCAATAATCTGGATCGGTTCTTACGTTTCAATAACCGATCCAAATAGAAACTATCAGGATCGGTTGTTTAATATAACTGATATTAATAACCACCAATCTGAATCGGTTATTTAGGAGAACCGATCCTAATAAATTTTTTTTCTTTTTTTAATGCACATTAAACAGTATCGGTTCTATTAAAAAACCGATAGAGATATATATTTTTATTTTAAAAAAAATTCGAAAAAATTATCAGGATCGGTTGTTAGTATACAACCGATCCTAATACTAACTATTAAGATTGGTTGTACACTAACAACCGATCCTGATTGTTTATTTGAAGTTTTTTTTAATAAAAAAAGATCTATCTAGATCGGTTGTTAGTATACAACCGATCCTAGTACTAACTATTAAGATCGGTTGTACACTAACAACCGATCCTGATTGTTTATTCAAATTTTTTTTAATAAAAAAAAGATCTATCTAGATCGGTTGTTAGTGTACAACCGATGCTAATAGGGATTATTAAGATCGGTTGTACACTAACAACCGATCCTGATTGTTTATTCAAATTTTTTTTAATAAAAAAAGATCTATCTAGATCGGTTGTTAGTATACAACCGATCCTAATACTAACTATTAAGATCGATTGTACACTAACAACCGATCCTAATTGTTTATTCGAAATTTTTTTTAATAAAAAATGATATATCTAGATCGGTTGTTAGTGTACAACCAATGCTAATAGTGATTATTAAGATCGGTTGTATGCTAACAACTGATCCTATTTGTTTTTTCAAATTTTTTTTTTTAATAAAAATAGATATCTAGATCGGTTGTTTAATAGAACCGATCCTGATGTTTTATTGAATCTTAAAAAATTCAATTTTTATTTATTAGACCAGCTTCCATATATATATATGCTGGCCCAATATGCTAAATTATAATTTTTTTGCATACAAATCACATACACATCCTAAATTAAATATCATAGACATACACATCCTAAATTAAATATCATAGACATACACATCCTAAATTAAATATCATACACAAATCCTAAATTAAATATCAAAGACATACACATCCTAAATTAATGTTCATGCAAATTAAGTTTAAACATCCTACATTATTGTACTTCTTCTCGGCATTACCTCATTTAGAAAAATTTGAACCCACATTTTTCGAAATTCGCCCAAGCGTTGTACAGTATGTTTAGCTGGAAAATCCTGCATTTTTTAAAAGATAGAAGAGTATGCACAATTAATTGTGTATTTTATTATATTTGAAGCAACAATGCTTAATTACTTTTGGAAAATATATAAATGCATATATACCATTAAGTTCGGAAAAACATCGAGTTGTTCGTTTATTATGTCTTGCATGAGCAACATGACATAATATGCACATTCCCAGCAGGCCGGTTGTTGCGGGCACTATATAACAAGTTTGAGAAAATTGAAATGCATGTTAATGAGCATACAAATGGCTTATATGTCTAGATATTCACAAATTTTTGCATCTAGGTCCCTATAATCATATCTCAATAGAAAGTATTACCTTGCAATCTTTATGAACCGTTAAAGGAGTACCCATTTCCCTGATGAAGACACTGTTGAAATATGAACACATTGAACAATCAGTACTTACGAGAGAAATTTAAAATGATAAAATAATAAAAAAAATCATTAGCATTCTAAACAAACGTAAAACAAGACAAAGGCACTTACTCCTCGATCGCAGCAGGGATCATTAGCATTAATTTAAACTTCTTATTAGAATCGTACACATACAATGCACTTTCTCTTGGCATAAGCACGGCCAATATCCAATGATCTCTGCATGTTAGATTTGTAGCATGTAATATTCTATAATTAGTATGAATTGAAAGAAATATAAAATTAGAATATATATATAACACTAACATCTGATGATATGGTATAAATATTAATCTCTTGTCCCGATTTGCTTTGATAATTCGAAATTACTTAAACTAGCAAAATTACCTAAACTAGCAAACCTAATCTAGCAAAATTACCTAAATTGAGAGGCGAGCTTCCTAAGAGGAGAGGACTGAGCACCAAGCACTGAGCGGGCTGAGAGGAAAGGGCCGAGCACCAAGCACCAAGCACCGAGCGGACTGAGAGGAGAGGGCCAAGCACCGAGCGAGTGAGTGGATTTATTGCGCTGAGCACACTTGTGTTGAGCACTCTTTTTATTGAGCCGATCGGACTGAGAGGAGAGGGCAAGACGGAGGGAGAGGAGGAGATAAGGAGTTGAGAAAGTTGTATTTTGAATAATGGAGAGACGCAAGGAGAGAAGGGATGAGCGCGGAAAAATAAAAAACCTAAAATGGACTATCTGGATCGGTTGTATACTAAGAACCGATCCAGATAACTATCAGGATCGGTTCTTAGTGTACAACCGATCCAGATACTTCTTATTAGGATCGGTTGTACGTTAAGAACCGATACTGATAGTCATCTGGATCGGTTCTGATATATAACCGATCCTAATAATATAATTAAAAGATTTAATGTTTTATATTTAAATATTTATTAATAAAATTTTGAAAATTGATAAGATAAATTTATAAAATGTATAAAATTTATTTATAAAAATTATAAAAATATGGAATAGACTATTTGGATCAGTTGTATACTAAGAACCGATCCAGATAACTATCAGGATCGGTTCTTAGTGTACAACCGATCCAGATACTTTTATTAGGATCGTATGTACGTTAAGAACCGATCCTGATAGTTATCTGGATCGGTTCTGATATACAACCGATCCTAATAATTTAAATTAAAAGATTTGATGTTTTATATTTAAATATTCATTGATAATTTGATTGTATTTTAATTAAAATTTATGTGAAAAAATGACTAATTTGGACCGTACATCTTGATGGGTAACTTGACTAATCTGGGCTGTTGGTTAAAAGAATTTACATGCAATTTACTTTTCAGAAATAATTTTCTCCGGGCTGAATAGAGGTGCTTTGTAACCTCAGACATCGCTCACAGGGGGCTGCCGCCCCCCTGCCACCCCCCGCATACTTCTAAAATCAGGCCCACATACATAACATAACAATATATATGTGAATTTTTATTTTAAGATATCGGTTATAAAATTTTTCAAAATATAAAGGATTAGAATCGGTTATTTACTAAAACCGATTCAGATAACCGATTCTAATCCTTTAGATTTACTTTATAGTATTATATTATCTTATTTAATAATATATTTCTAAAAAAATTGTTTAAAACTGTAAGTTAATAAATTACAAAATTAAAACAATAAGCTAATAAATTACATGTAACACAAAAAAAAATTAGTTACAATTAAGAAAACCTATAAACATGAATTACAAAAGTCATAAATATAAGTAATCACTTGCATGGCCCGTCGTCCAGTGTTTCAATGCATCCTAAAGAAAAAAAAAATTCCTCAAGTCATCAATATTGGAGAATAATAAATTTATTTTTATATTTTGACATACCAATAAAAATTTAGGGATTGTTGCCAATTGGAACTTCTTCAATGAACTATTAGGATCAGTTGTTTGTTAGAACCGATCCAGATACTATCAGGATCAGTTGTTTATAAACAACCGTTCCTAATAAATAAACTATTAGGATCAGTTGTTTGTTAGAACCGATCCAGATACTATCAGGATCAGTTGTTTATAAACAACCGATCCTAATAAATACCTATTAGGATCAGTTGTTTGTTAGAATCGATCCAGATACTATCAGGATCAGTTGTTTATAAACAACCGATCCTAATAGTTATTTATTATGATCGGTTGTTTACAAAAACCGATCTTATTAGTTTTTAGAATCGGTTTTTTCTAATAGAACCGATCCAGATAGTTATTAGGATCAGTTGTTTCATATAACCGATCCAGACAGACCGATACTGATTCCCATTTTTCCACTAGTGATTGCAATGCACCATAGCCCATCTCTATACACACACACACACACACACACACACATAGAGATAGGCTAATATACAATCGATTGTTCCTGAGGTCCCGTACAACCAAGTCATTTTTTGATTTTTAAAGTCCAAATGGTCTATCCAAATAGTTCATCTTATTCTCCATATTAATATGTGCTTGGAGACCAAATTTTACATTTTTATGAATTTTTCTACTATTTATTAAGTCACTTTGAAAATCGCTGATCCAAGGGTGGCTTCTGGTTTTACTGTTTTGTTAAGCCACCATTGGATCAATGGTTTTCAAAGTGCTTGATAAATAATAATTTTTTTTTGAAAAATGTAAAATTTGGTCTCCAAGCACATATTAATATGGAGAACAAGATGAACGGTTTGGATCGATCATTTGGACTTTAAAAATCGGAAAATGACTTGGTTGTACGGGACCTCAGGAACAATCAATTGTATATTAGCCTACCTATATATATATATATATATATATATATATATATATATATATATATGTATATATATATATATATAGAGGAGGGATCGGATTACACCACTATTTTGGTGACATGGTGTGACAATGTCCATTTTTAAAATTTCAAAATCCAAATAGTCGATCCTAACCGTTCAATATGATGAATATATTAAGAGTAACTTGGAAATCAAATTTTACATTTTTCTGAATTTTTTTACTATTTATTAAGTATTTAACAAAATCGCTATATTCAGACCGTTGAATTTTTGAACCCCTCTAAATAGACCAAAAAAAAATTCAGAAAAATGTAAAATTTGATCTGTAAGCACATTTTAACATATCCATCAAGTTGAACGGTTTGGATCGACTATTTGGACTTTGAAAATGGACGGTGTCATTCCATGTCACCAAAAAATGGTGTCATTTGATCCCTCCTCATATATATATGAGTAAGGCTACCATACGTTGCAATGTATAGGAATCTTTGTGCATAGGACTATAAAAATGCATTATTGGATCAGCGATTTTCAAAGTGGCTTAATAAATAGTAAATTTTTTTTTCAAAAAATGTAAAAATTGGTTTCCAAGCACATATTAATATGGAGAACGAGATGAATGGTTTGGATTGGTCATTTGGACTTTAAATCCGGTGATTTCTCTAATGCACAAAGATGCTTATGCATTGCAATGTATGGTAGCCTTACTCTATATATGTTATGGAGAACGAGATAAATGGTTTGGATTAGTCATTTGGACTTTGAATCTGGTGATTTATAGTCCAATATACAAAGATGCCTATGCATTGCAATGTATGATAGCCTTATTCTCTCCCCCTTCTCTCTCTATATATAGAGTAAGGCTATTGCAATGCATAGGCATCTTTGTGCATTGAATTATAAATCACCGGATTCAAAGTTCAAATGACCGATCCAAACTGTTCATCTCGTTCTCCATATTAATATGTGCTTGGAGACCAAATTTTACATTTTTTTGAATTTTTTTACTATTCATTAAGCCACTTTGAAAATCGCTGATTCAATGGTAACTTTTTTTACTATATATATATAGTAAGGCTATCATACATTGTAATACATATGCATCTTTGTGTATTGGAATTGGTGTTATATAACCTTAAATGACACTGATATTTTACTAGCCAATCTCATCAGTAACGGTCGAATCATTAATTAAATATTGAATTTCTATATAAAATAATGCTTTATTTATACTATCAATTTTATGTTTAATTAAAAATAATTATTACAATTTATAATATATTTTAGTCTTTTTTTTAAAGTTAGTTGCTTGATGCCTACTAACGATTTCATTGATTAAAAAAATATAATTATTACAAGTCAAATGACCATAACTCCTAAATCTACTCATTTATTCTCATTAAATCCTCTTAACCACCATGTTCTACTAATCCTACTTTCCTATACTCTTAATCACCATATTATCTTATATTCTTATTTCCATCTCTCCATGACCAGATCTACTCTTGTTTGATAGTTGCTGTGCTTCGATCGAGATGGAAGTAGATACTCTATTCTCCGAGATACGACGATTCCTAGCTCTCAGCTCAACTCGGCTTGGCTCCCTTTCCTCTCCCTCATTCTTCACTCTGCTCAAGGAGGTGGATCTGAGAGAGCAAGAGAGTTTTATTGTGTTAGGGTGAGGCCTAAAAGGAGGGTTTTGAAATTGCTTTTCCAATTGCCTACGGAGCGCTTATATATTTTAGTTTTAAAGCGTTATATATGTTGCAGACCTTTAATGAGTAGGATTTAATAGATAATATTCAATTTAATAATGAACTGAATTATCAAATAAGACAACTAAAATTTTCTAAGCTCATATATATATTTGGTCCCTCCAATAATACAAGATGTCGTAAACTCATTGTTGTTATCCCATCAGATAATTGTGTTGAGAGACTTTGGAAAAAACTAGCTAAACTAAATAAGACTCTTTAAACCTTGCTATTTGGAAGAACCAAATCTGTGTCCTACATTTAAAAGAGACATTAATTGAGGTACACTTCAACACTTCAATTCTTATATTCAACACATATGGTGGTGACGGCAATAGTTTTTGTCGGCTCCAACAGTAGCATCTCTCACGTTAGGGCGTATCTAGATGGCCCCAGAGAATCCTAAGTTAAAGTTTTTTTTTTCTTCCTTCTATTAATTTTATAGGCTTCGAATTTAGAGATGGGTATTGGCAGAGGGAATCTTAACCTAGCAGGGGCCCTCTACACTGGAAAGAAATGGGTAGCATGAGCTTGATGCTCTTATATATGTGATCCATATTCTTTTGAAGAGGGCATGGTACAGACGCAATTCCTTGGCGACTATTTTGAAGCTAGCTAAGATATTTATTTGCTCTTGAGCTTCGACCACATAAATCCTGTTTAATAATATCTTCCCAGTAATTGGAGAGACTTTTACACGCTGAGGTATTTCATAAACATGTGGACCCCACAATCGTTAAATACTCAAAAATAACAACCAACAGGCAACAGCAAAGATATGCGGAAATTGGGTGCAAGAACTCGTGGCATCCACATTGAAACTATTACGGGGAAATCCGAATTCCCTAAATTTGATAAATATCATTTAATCTATTTAATCATTTCATATATCATTCAAGAAAGTTTCAAGTACATCACATCTCATATCATCTATTTTTATTTTTTAAGTCTAAACAGTTAATTCGAACCAATAAGCATAATCTCTATATTAAAATGTATTTGGAGACCAAATTTTATATTTTTTAAAATTATTTTACTACTTTTTAAATAAGTATAAAATTACTCTTTTTAGATGGTACAAAAACAATGAGTTTCGATACATGACATATCATACAAACACTAGTACAAAAAACGCAACCATACATGATATATCATACACAAATGCAAAAGAATTGCTCATTACCACTGTGTAATTGGAGGATCTGCTCGTGCGAAAAAACCTCAAACATACACATAGTCTGAAAGTTTTGAACCATGTATGTTAGTGGTGTTTATTTGTACACGATTCATTAATAATGAACTGTGTACAATTGTTCCACTTCATAAACTGTCTTTTATTAAAAGACTGTGCATTCTTTTGCTCGATTTTCAAACACTGTTTCTTTAGTTCAAACCGTGTATGATTCATTCACGTCTCTTAACCATAATCCATCAACCGCATATTCACACACACTTGCTACATTTAAGTTAAGCCTCCTCCCTTAATTTTTCTCTTCATTTTCTCTCCATTTCCCTTTTCTTCCCTCTTGATCGGTGTTGATCTATCATCTTCATTATTTTCCTCTCGTGTGCATTTAGAGGAACTATGATGAGCCTGATCAAACGGAGAAGAGTGAAATAAATATTCAATAACTAGAAACTGTATTTTTGATCATTAGAATATGAAGGTTAAATCATATCTTTTATTAGCAGAGGAACCTTTGCATAGATGTGAGATAAATTACATTTATGGGGAGGTTCCTCGATTGAGAAAAGTTGTGAATAACCTTCAGAATCTTGATGAAATTAGTAGTAGCGAGGTCCTTTAGTATGAAGTTCATTTTATGATTCTTTACTGGGTAGCAACATGAATTTTAAAAAAAATCAAAAGAAATTTATATATTCACGGTTCTATAGAAACAACCGTGTATGAACCCCTTCGAATTAGGGTTTTTGTTTTTTCGCGCCTATTTTTGTAAAGTATATATGGTTTTGGAATGACCCGTGTCTATTTAAATTACACTATACATGATTGTTTTGTTTGAACCGTGTAGATTAATAGTTAGGGTTTATAATTTTTTGGCCCCTCTTCGAATTTTATCATATCTTTTAAAAATTCTCAATAACTCCACTGCTCCACGTCCAATCAAAGAACTCTTAACTCAATCTCTTCTCCTTCTTTAAACTCTTAATCCTCGAATAGTCTCTCTAGCTCCCTTTTCACTTCTCTCTAAGGGTTTCATATATAATATTGATGTCTCTTTAGGGTTTTGGCACCGCCGTGAGAACCACTAATTTTTTAACTTGGTTCCATTTTTCTTTCTAGACTCGATCAGTTAGCTAGGTTTTTAGTTAGTAAGAAGGATTTGAAGTATGAGGCCAAGATTAATAATGAAAGACATAAAACAAAAAGATGTGGAGATTTGGAGTCGGAGTATAAACTTGAGTATAGTCTCCATTGTTGGGTAATGCTCTAGGCTAGAAGGTACAATTTTAAAATTTTCTAGCATCTAGAAACAATCCTATGATATAACATGCAATCAAACCCACGGAGTTTATGGATTGTGCCACACGCATGATCTAGCAGAGTGTTATAACACATACCTCTCCCACATTTGGAGGGAGACATGTTGCAGTTTCTCAGTCACCCTTAATTAATTGCCTCACTGGTTTCCAAAATAGAAAATCTCAAACTTCGTACACAAAGGTTTAATCGAGAAAAAAAGGAGATCAAATGCTAGGTCTATGAGGCCAAGATTAATAATGAAAGACATAAAACAAAAAGATGTAGAGATTTGGAGTCGGAGTATAAACTTGAGTATAGTCTCCACTATTGGGTAATGCTCTAGGCTAACAGGTACAATTTTAAAATTTTTTAGCATCTAGAAATAATCCTACGATATAACATGCAATCAAACCCACGAAGTTTATGGATTGTGCCACACGCATGATCTAACAGAGTGTTATAACACATACCTCTCCACATTTGGAGGGAGACATGTTGCAGCTTCTCAGTCACCCTTAATTAATTGCCTCACCGGTTTCAAAATAGGAAACCTCAAACTTTGCACACCAAGGTTTAATCGAGAAAAAAAGGAGATCGAATGCTAGGTTTACGATCCTCTTCCCTTTCGAATCCTCGAGTCTTGTCTCACAACTTCAAACTAATTTGAATTGCTCCTCAAGTCTTGTCTCACGACTTCAAACTATTCCTCTTGAAAGGCATATCCCATACTAGAGCCCCTGTTGCCTGTGTCTAGAATGCGATCATCCATTACTATATATCAAATGTGTGAAGTGCAATGCAACAACTAATTACTAGTGTGCAGAGCCAGGAGTCTCATATGTGGATGATCCAATCCTGAACGAATGGACATGTTCTTCATGTCAGAAGAGTACAAGTATGGTGGGACAAGGGCACTAAAGTAGCATGAAGAAAAGGGAACTATAGCAATTCAATTCTCAAAAGTATCTTGATTTGAGTGGTTGTATTAGTTTTAATATAATAGACTTTCCTAGGATAAATATGTTGCTCAGTTTTGAAGTCGGAAACACTATATATACTTCCATAATTACTCAGTATTTAGTTGGTTTTGAAAAGACAAGTGTATCTTGTTGGATTTATGGATGTTGGCATCTTGAAATGATTTCTAAGTTTTACAATTACTAATTCATACAAACGATCTAATTCAATGTGTCACATGAGGTTGACTGAGTGCGTATCTAGGTGATATAAATGAATTAGGAGAAAACTAAACAACAAGATGGATTAAGATGAGTTTACACCAAATATATAAACTAATTGGGGTAATAACATGATACATATAGTTAGATAAATACTTGTCTGAAAGATACATAGAAATGCAGATAAACAGGTTTACACCAAATACATTAACTGCAATATCAAACTAGTTGGTGCTATTTATCTCAACTTATGGGTTTATAACCAAAATGGTCTAAGTTTACTAACTTAAATTAGTTCAAGTCAATTTCAACTGCAATAATCCGAACATGCCCACTCATAATTGAGATGTGATATAGTTTCACCTCAGGAGTAAAAACCAAAATTAAATATAGTAACTGTACTTGATACTTAAATTCAATACTTTATGCATGTTATAAGCAGGTTCTGAATACTGTTATGCTTAAGATATATTACGGGACCAATGATAAGATTATGAAAATATTTAGGGACTTGTAGAGCCCAAAACCAAAATTGTATCAAATCTTATCAATACAAAGATAATAACCCATGACAAGTGATTATCCAACAACACATCACCCCAAATCAGACAAACTCATAATTCACATGAATTTTAAAATTGTTTAGATTTATGCAAGCATAGGTTCTCACAAATGTGAATCTTTCATGCATGTCCATAGTTACATGCATACCCAATGAACCATTTAATACCAGTTAACTTACTTAATGGATCCATATTGGTTTTTGGATCCATTCTGAAAAATTGTGTTAAAATTAGAACCCTCAGTTACATGTTATAGATTCTGAATTACAATTGATTAATATATTGGGGGGAGTGCAATGAGTAAGGAAAAGCACTCTATTAATTGATTTGTTCTCCACCCTTTTGTCGATTTTAAAAAGGGGGGAAAGAGCAAGAGACACAAACACATATATAATATTGAGAGATTAAATTCAGTCAAATATATTAATAGAAGATTACATAATCCAACAATATCCCCCTTTAGACAATTTGCAAAACATACACATAAGTAAGTTTGTAAACCAATTTAACCTCATTATGAGGATCTATGAGTAATTATGCAAAAAATGGTTATTACTACTCTATCACGTTTACTGATGATTATAGTAGATATAGTTATGTCTACCTGATGAGACATAAGTCTGAGTCCTTTGAGAAGTTTAAGGAATTCAAGACTGAAGTAGAAAATCAACTGAACAAAAATATTAAGGCCTTATGATTGGACCGTGGAGGCGAGTACTTGAGTTATGAGTTTATGACGTATTTAAAGGAATGTGGGATAGTCTCACAACTCACACCTCCAGGGACATCGCTATGGAAAAGTGTTTCTGAAAGAAGGAATTGAACCCTGTTGGACACGATTCATTCTATGATGAGAAATGCCACCATTCCAAAATTATTTTGGAGACACGCACTGGAAACTGCCGTACTAACGACAAATAGGGTTCAGAACAATGGTTTATTTATAAGCGTGCACGACACGTTGTGTAAAAATTACCAAAACAACAACCTCAAAAAATATAATTATTAAGAATAATTATATGGATATGAAATGAATTTTAAATATTAATATGGATTAATATTTTGGGCCTAAAGCCCATTAAAAATTAAGTCTTAATTAGATTTAAAAGCCCAAAATAATTCAATACATAATGAGCCAAGGGCATTTTGGTAATTTTCTTTAAAACCTCCTTACTATTCCTAGCCGACCCTATAGCATTAGAAATATTCATGGGGTGTGAGAGAGAAAGTTACCAATTCACTTGATATCGTGTCTGATCGATTCGATAATATATTTTCTCTCTTTCCTGTTTTCTTTTCCAAATAATGTTTCGGTTAGAAAAGAAAGTTCGTATATCTAGTGGATATTATTGCGGATTGTTGAATAGTATTCTTACGAGATCTGTGAATAGTGTTTTTGTAAATCACAGTATTTCTATTTTTGCATATTTGTGAATTAGTATATCTAGCGGATCGTGAATAGTGCTTTTACGTTTTTCATGAATAGTGTTTTTGCATAATACCGTAGTTTATAGTATTTTTGGCAAAAGAAGTAAATTTCTCTCTGGTTAGTTCTAGTGGATAACCTATAAAGGCATCAGACGTCTGGTGCTTCGAGATAAGTCGGTCTTCATTCCAATTGGAATTTGAAAACGAGGTATAAATGTTATATTAATTTATTTAATTGTTAAATAGATTTAATTTTTAGAAATCAATTAAGGAGTAGATCTTTAAAGGATTAAAAAGATTTTGTCAAGGAAAGACTAGAAAATGAACTTTGAGTGGTTTTTCCGATATACCTCTTTTAATCCTTGGCTTGAGTTAGATGTAAAACTTTTATTTTACGATCTTTCCTCAGTTTAAGGCTAATCAAAGGGTAGGATGACAACCGAACACTTAAAACCTTCTAGTCTTGATAATTGAGACTTATTATAGATCGTTTATGCGATTGTTTAGGCTGATGCTAGGGTGCCATTCCTTTACTAGTCCTACTCAGTTAGGGTGTTGTAACGTAACAGTGATTTACACTAGAACAAGATTAGCATCCCTCATATTGCATCTGATTCCAATATTGGGCGTGTACGGTTCCGGCCATACCATGTTCGACTTCAACTGGAAGTGAAAACCAACATTGTACGGTTTGTGCAGTAGCATGCAAATGGTGACAGAACCACATGCGATTGACTGACTTTAGTAATGCAGGTTTACGTAGTAGCATGCAGATGGTGACAGAACCGCATGTGATTGTACACTTAGCCAGAATTAGATTAAACTTATTTGAATGATAGAATGTCTGATCCCTAGAAACCCCATCTCTTATCTACTAATCAAGCAACTTTCAATTTGTTGTAACTGAACATTACAACACAACACAACTCAATCAATCAAGCAAATAACCAAACCAAATCTAAAAAGACTTGATTTTGCAATTAGATATCTTAATACACAATGTTTGTGGATCAACACCCTGATCTATACTATACGATAGGTTCATGCGCTTATAAATTGATTGTAAAGTAGACAATTAGGATTATAAATATTATTAGCTCTGATTTTGACACACCATGAATTCAATATATGGAGAAGTTAGTGTATACTAAAATCGAGGTTCCAATTATTTACAACGTTGCCTGTGAGAATATATGTCATCGGTTCAATATAGTAACGAGTTGTTATTGCTTTGTACTGGCACCAAATGCTTATGTAACACAATATATGGTAAATATCACCCCTTAATACTATCATCCATTGAGCTAAACCAATGTCGAAGAGTAACTCAAGACCAAATGTACTTACAATTTCATTGATAGCAAAGTAGGAGTCTATCAATGTCATTGGTTAGTTCAACGTCATCAATCGGTAAAAAGTTTAAAGTAATTATAACGCTGCCCCCTGATTACGTGCACTATCGATATCGAAGAACATGTTCTTCGATAAAAAAGATCTAGAAGCATGTTCTTCGATAAAAAAGATCTAGAAGTGATAGTAAATATGTTTTTTTTTTTGTTGTAGTGTACTCACAAGTGGACGTCAACGCTGCAAATTTTCAAAAAATTGAATAATGTATTTGTGGACTATAATAATTTTAAAATAAAAATAAAGGTTAAGATTTTCACTTTCAAATATCACAAGAAATTTTGCAGTCAAATTTTCAACTGTCGGACAATATTATTTTAATCACTAAATTAAAAACTATTTTTTGTACAATAAATTTACGTACTTAATTGTTGCGTGTTAAAATATACCATGCCAATATTTTAATCTCTCTAAATTTGAAAATTTGAATAATATGTTCCGAAGATATATTTTTAAGTATTATATATTGTATTGGATGGAAATTGATGGAAATGATGTGCTTTTGTGAACAAACAAGTAGTGACGTGCTTCGAATAAAAAAACTCTTTAATTAATATAGTGAGAATTTCGAGTGGAAATCATGTCCCGAACAAGAAATTTAGTTTTTTGTTTTTTCTTCTCTTTTTTTTTTGCTTCAAGGTCTGTGCTGACTTAATCCCGAACGGTGTATCCGGGAGATAATCTAAAATTTTGCTTCAAGACCTGTGCTAACTTGATCACGCACAGAGGGAATGAAAGGAAGCATGTTACAAACAATCCATGCTGACCATTTGCTAATTTCACTGTTAACGGAAAAGAAATCAAAATAATAGAAGCCAAGTAACTACTGTCAATGCTATACAGTGTACTAAAAAGAAAAAAGAACCCAACTACTTTCATTGGCAAAATAATTAAAAGCACAAAAGCAACCTTTTACAGGTAGTGGTTTGTTAAATTTCTAACGGGTTCAATCCGTTTTGTCCGATCCGTATTCGTTACCTGAGCTACCCGTATTCGTTGCCCGGGTACAAACGGGTAGACGGGTACGGGTAATAAACGGACCGAACAATCTAATTTGAAAAAAACCCGTTATATCCGTATCCGTCTACCTGTCTACCCGTATCCGCCTACCCGTACCCATCTACCCGCATATCCATTACCCGTACCCGTACCCGTTACCCGTACCCATCTACCCGCATACCCATTACCCGTATCCGTACCCGTTACCCGTACCCGACCCGTTTCACTTCAAAAAAATTTGAATTTTTTAAATTTTTTGAAAAAAAAACAGAAAAAAAAAACCGGGCGGACTAGACCCGTACCCGCGGTATTCGTACCCGTCAACTCGCAACGGGTACGAGTAATAAACAGACCGGATAGAGATTTTAAAAAAATTACCCGTCTATCCATTACGGATTTTACCCGTACCCGACCTACCCCTTTACCCGTCCTACCCGTTACCCCTAACGGGTAACCCGTTAGCAAACCCCTATTTACAGGTAAACATTGTTTTGTCTTTTAACTTAGATATTTTGCCCAAATTATGACATTCCATTTGAAACAGTATCGTCAATGTTCATACACCTTTAGAAGCTGCCGATACTTTGTGAACCTTTTCCTGTGTCCAATTACGTCCGTAATATCAACAATAAATTTAGCAGTGTTGATGAAAATTGAGCAGTTACATGGAAATTTTGCAGTGCTTGGCTCTAAGAGGGAGGAAAATAATTGCAGGATTTTTTGTTAATTATCTGGTACACTTAACAATTGCAATAATTACTTGAAAATGTGAAGATTTGTTGGGCATTATTATTTTCCAATTTCCTTTTCTGGAATTGAACTAACTGCCATCGGTTTGTAATTGCAAAAACAGAAAGCTGTTTTGTGTCGTGTTATCGCCGTTGTAAGAGAAAAAAGATATATGGATTAAATATTACGGAGATCAGGGTCGGATTTACACATAGCCCAAAGGGTGTCAAGTTATCTGTGATTTTGAAATTTTTAATCACGTAAGTTAAAATTTAATTTAATTTTTATTTTTTAATCACATAGTTCAAAGGACAATATAATTAATGTGGTGATTGTTATTAAAGGACAGTATAATTAATGTGAGAATTGTTATTAAATAATAGTCTAATTTAATGCAGAGATAAATGAAAATTATTAGTATAATAAATGGGGGGATAAATAGAAATTTAATACGGAGATAAATGAAAAATTATGTAATCGCATCACTCATAAAATAAATTGGTTTGAATGATTTGAATTAGTCGTTTAAAGTCTATCTAATTAATTTTGTAATTAATATCACATGACACTCATGTCATAACTCATTATTGAAGTAGTTTATATTTTGTAGAAATAAAAATAATTACACAAGGATAATTCCTATGGCAGAGCATAACAAGTGAACGTGACAGATGGAAATTTGTCTGGAGTACGGTGCACGGATAATCGATTGTGCAGCTTGATTAAATGAAAAAAAAAATAATCAACTCTTCCCTTTGATAATTGATACAAGAGATGTTTGGTCTAGGTTTTACGAACTTAGGCCGTATTCGGCTGTAAAGGAATGTATGAGATATGGTGAGATTTTTCAAATAATTTCTATCATTGGCAGTCAAGGATTCTCCCAAATCAATTCCCATTAAATCCCCATGCAGCTTACTTTTTTTCTTTCAAAAATACTGTTTCAATGGAATAAATCAAATTGAATCTGAGTTCATTTTTTTTCTCTATTAGAGCAGCTACTATGAAGATCAATATTTTTTGTTGTTTCTTAATTAACATGATTAATATATTTTATCATAATGATTAAAAGAACAGTTTTTTTTACAAAATTTTAATTTAAGAAATAATAATTAATAAATATTATTATGTTATTGTTTAATTCTATTATTTAATTATATTAATAATTATTAATAAGTATAATTGTGTTGATATTTAAGTATTTTAGAAATAAAAATAAGATTTTTTACAATTATTCTCATAGTACAACCGAACACTTATTTTAATACATTTTCATAATAAATCATATATGTACCCATATTTATGGGTTCTCACTTTTTCAAAAGTGAGTTTTTATCCTTGTTAAATTACATCTTATGTAATTCCATAACACAGATATTAATTATATTAATTGTATTGAATAATCACACATTTAGCGTCAAATAATTGTCGCAAGCAGGGACTTCAGTAGTCAACCATCTACCCGACTACCCCCAGACAAGCGAATTCACATCCTCTCCAATATCTAATAAGGGAATCTTTTACAATTACTAGATCTGAACCGTACTTTTTAACTTGGCACGAATCTCAAAGCCAAAAAATGAGGGCCCCTACAGTGACCCGAATCCCAAGCCGGTTGAGATTTAATCTCAAACTGTAAAGTAAGTGATCCTCTGCAATAATGATGCAATACCTGAGAGGATACGGGTTCCAGACAAGCCACGTGCATAGCTGAGAATTATTAAAGCTCCCGGCTCCGGCCACAGCGAATCTCATCAGCAATTTTGATTGGAAAGTTTTAATACAAACACAAACATTCGAATGACAATGACTGATTACATACATCAGCAATTTCGTGAAAGGTGCTGATATTTTGAGACAAATTTTGATTATTGGTTGTTAGTGGATTGATTAAACCCGTCTAGGGCAGCCCGTGCACGGTCCGCCTGTGTCCTATGCCCGCGGTACCCTTGTCTGAGCTCGGTTATAGGTCGGATAAACGAGTACACGGGTACGGACAAAAAATGAGCCGGTCACTATTTTTTGGGCAAAAACTCGATCATACCCAGACCGAATTATACCCGACCATACTCGTGCCTGTCATACCCATGCCCGTGTACCCATACTCGTGCCCATACCCGTATACCCGTTGTACCCTACCCGACCTATTTAAAATTTGAAATTCAAAATTTTGAAAAAGCCCTCCGGTTCAAGTCCCATCCGGACCCACCTTGCCTGAACCGGACCGACCCGATGTGATTTTAATATTATTTTTTTCATTTTTCTTTTAAAATTTAAATTTCATCCCTCCAATCAAATATCTTTAAATATCCATCTCTTCCTCCCTTCATTTTCACATCTCCATCTCAATTCTCAAATACTCAATATATATATTCTCTCATTCTCTCAATCTCAAATTTTATTATTCTCAAATTTTAAATTTATTGTTTAAAAAAATATATACTTGTAAATTTAATTCCTTCTACAAATACACAAACGGAATTATAAAGGTATCGAAATTACGAAGTTCGGCACCTCCCGCAAGATTTTTCTGCGAGATTTAAATGTTACATTTATTTCATGTTAGATCAATTTATTTTTGTAGAGTAAATTTAGTTTATGCTAGATTTATTGGATGTTAAGTAATTAGATTTGTTAGATTTATTTTATGTTAGGTTTGTTAAATTTGTTAAGTAATTAGATTTGTTAGATTTATTGAATATGTTAGATTTATTTATTTTATGTTATATTTGTTAGATGTGAAGTAATTAGATTTCTTTTGATGTTATTTTACATAGCCGGTCCCAAACCCGGAAAAAAGGATGAGGGTAACTTTTATTTTTTAATCTATTGCTTTAAAATAATTTATAATTATTTTTAAAGTAATTGATTTAATATATTTTTTATTTATATTTTATTTAACCTATTGAAAATAAATCAACGTTTACAAAATATATTTTTAATTTAAAATGAACGTTTAGAAAATATATTATCAATTTAAAATGTAAACTAAAAATTTCGAGATATAAATAAATTATGAAACTATATAATTAGAATGAGAATTTAAAAATAAAATAGAATGACTTGTGTAAAGAAATAAATAAATACATTTGTACTTAGCCGAATAAACATACAAATTTTTGTAAGAATAATTTTTATATATAAGTTGCAAATTTTATTTATTTAGGAATTATAAAGATGTGACTTGATAATTTTATGTATATATATATAGAGAGAGAGAGAGAGAAAGATAGGCTAATGTGCTTTCGGTAGCATATGGGCCGAAATACACACAGTCCAAATTTGAAATTTCAAAATCCAAATGGTCGATTCGAACCGTTCATCTTGTTCTCCATATTAATATGTGCTTGGAGACCAAATTATACATTTTTCTGAATTTTTTTACTATTTATTAAGTATTTTACAAAATCTTTGATCCAACGGTGGCTGCACAAAACAGTAAAACCGTTGATCAGCAATTTTCAAGGTGACTTAATAAATAGTAAAAAAATTCAGAAAAATGTAAAATTTGGCCTCTAAGCACATATTAATATGGAGAACAAGATGAACGGTTCGGATTGACCGTTTGGATTTTGAAATTTCAAATTTGGACCGTAAGCACTTCGGACCATATACATTCGAATGCACATTAGCCTATCTCTCTCTCTCTCTCTCTCTATATATATATATATATAGAGTTGGGCTACGGTGCTTCGCGAAGTAAAGCAAGTGTTTTACTTCACGTCTATATCTTCGATTTTAAAGTTCAAAACGTCGATCAGAACCGTTCAAGTTGATATCCATATTAAATTGTGCATGGAGACAAAATTTTACATTTTTTGGAATTTTTTTACTATTTCTTTAGAATTTTTGAAAATCGTTGGTTTTCAGAAAATTCTGGATCATCAAAAACAGCGATTTTCAAAAATTCTAAATAAATAGTAAAAAAAATTCCAAAAAATGTAAAATTTGGTCTTCATGCACAATTTAATATGGATATCAACTTGAATGGTTCCGATCGACGTTTTGAACTTTAAAATCGCAAAATATGAGTATGAAGTAAAACACTCGCTTTACTTCGTGAAGCACCGTAGCCCAACTCTATATATATATATATATATATATATTATTTGATATTGAAATATTCAGATTTTAAAAGTCGAATTATAAACATGTAATAATATTTATACGACATTGTTAAAAAAAAGAAAAAATAATCGGACCGGACCACCCTACCCCCTCAAGGATACAACACGCACGGGTATAAGACGAACATGGAATGGTTTTTGAAAAAAAAAACCCGGGATGCCCAGCCCGAGATACCCGTCTACCCATGATACCCGTGCTTGATCTCTACCTGTGCCTGGGTATGCCCGACCCGCCCTGCACAAATGCTCATTTGTCCACACACATCTGTATGTATGAGTGCCAACAACTCATTTGTCCTTTCACCTCTCTTGGTAAAAGGCACCTTAGACATTTTTCCAAGTAAACAAGACTCACGCATGTCAATCGATTTAAAGTCAAATTGACCAAGAAGTCCTACATCTTGCAATTTCTTGATGTGTTTCTCATTTATGTGACCTATGCGGCAATGCCACACAAGAGTCTCACTTTTATGTTGGGCCTTGAGTCACTTGTTATTAATATTAAGGACTTGTTTATCCATTTCAAGCATGTATAGATGATAGGCCCAAATTATATACACATTTGATCTAGTTTTCATCACGAAATAACATCAAATATCTTGTATTTTGAATATAAAGTGAATATAATACACCTAGGATCAAGTTACTGCGTTTGTTTGGTTTTAATTTGCAGAAAATGAAGAAAAACAAAGAAAAATGTCTAGTGGGGATGCACGGTTTGTGATACGGCCATATTAAGTACTTAGATGGATTTTTAGATGCGCGCCAATTTTAAAAAGGTTTAATAAGCTATGCATCAAAATCCGTGCGAATGCACAAATCTGATGCAGCTGCACTCTAGTTGCACAAAAAAAGTCCGAGCGCAGTGCGGCCGCACTGTAGCAGCCAGTGCATGTGGCATGGCCGCATTGTAGCAAAACGCAGAACTAGAGCCTGAACTTAAAATAACCGTAGATTTTGACTCGTAACTCCGTTTTGGGCATATGACCACTTTTTGGAAAGCTAGTGAGAAGATATACAGCTTGAGAAGCATAGTATGAATGAACCTTGGTCACAGACAGCCTAAAAATGCATTTTCGATGCATTTTTCTATTTTCGGAACTGTTGACCACGTTTCAAGGGCTAAGCTAGATATGACAGTTTGGGAAACAATTCAAAGATAGCACCCACTAAACCCACCTTCTAGTCTCTATATTGGGCATGATATTTGGCTATAAAAGTGGGAGTTCATTCTTATTCAAAACACACAACTCTTATCTCTCTTTTCCCCTTGGTGCATGTCAATTTCCATAAAACACACACTCTTATTTCATTTCTTCTTATTTTTGCCAATTTTTGTAATAGATTTCTCCAAGAGAGAGTAGATCTCTCTCTAGGGGTCTAGGTTAATGCATTAAATTATTTAATTCTATTTTATTCGGATATTTATTTTTATTATAATTGTTTTATGGGATTTGATTGTTAATTTCGGTGATTTATCATTTGTGTTGATTACATAGTTTAGTACTTGCAATCGAAGTAGTCCCACTTTGGAATTTATTTTTAATGCAAAGAATCCAAAGAGAGGAGAGTACCAAATTATAAACACGAATACCTTAGGATTTGGATTAGAAGCGACCGTACTTTGATATCCATATCCGAAACTATAGAAATTAAAGGTTTGGATTTGGTGAAGAACGACTGTGACCCTTTTTAATACTTTAGATTAGAAACCTTATCGAATCATACATAAATTTAAACAATACTGAATAGATATAATTAACAAGGGATTGTAGACCGAATACCCCTAGATCTCCTCAACTTGAAAGCAAACAAATCTTTCTTTTGCTTTGTTTTATTTTTATTTATTGTTTAAAATTATTTTCTTTCGGGCAATGGTTTAAATAGCGTTTATCGCGAAATAGCGTACGGGTTAAAAAAATTGCGCTATACTCAAATAGCGGCGCTATTTGGGCATAGCGTCATAGCTTTTTTGGTCGAAAAACGCTATAGCGGTGCTATTTAAAACACTGCTTTTGGGTATTGAACCCAAAATTAGGATTGATAGAACAACCCCCCCCCCCTCCCAAATTTTACTTTACTTAATTTCATTTTCTGAAATTAATTGTTAAAGTTTAAGCCTAGTATCTAAACGTACTCCTTGTGGTTCGATACCCTAAGTACTACATTGATAGGTTGTGCGCTTGCAACAAACCTTTATTTGGGTATTGAAGGTAATAAATTTTAAGGCAAAAATAGTATACATCAAGCACAATTCCATGACCCCAAAATACTCATCAATAGACCATTCTGCACAAAAGAAGATCCATAAAAATAAACCATTTCTATAAAAAGAACAACAATTGTTCTCGATGGTAAACATAAAACCATCCATGTTCATACATGAAATAGAAATAATGTTTCTTGAAATAGAAGGAACAAAGAAAATATGCTTAAGTCCGATAACAAGTCCACTAGGCAAAAAACAACTCTACATTTCCTACAGCAATAGCTGCAACACTTGCACCATTTCCAACATGAAGTTGTATTTCACCTTTCCCTAGCATTCTTCTATCCTTAGTGCCTACATATTAGAACAAATATAAGCACATGAACCGGTATCCAATATCCAATTTGAGATAGAAGTAGCAAGGTTAATTTCAATAATAAACATACCTGAAGAAGTTGGAACCTTTCCAACCTTCTTGTCCTCTAGGTACTTAGGGCAACTCCTCTTCCAATGTCCTTTGTTCTTGCAGTAGTAACACTCGACATTAGAAGGGACTTTGGTCTTGGCATTAGGAGTACTCGAGATCTCTATCTAAGCCTTTCCCTTAGCGTTACCCTTTCATTTGCTCTTTCATTTACCTTTCTTAACTTTCCTCCCTCCCTTTGAGACCGCAAGGACATGAGAAACTCATTTCTTCATGTCAGCCTCTGCAGTCTTTAGCAGGATGTCTGTGGCTAACCCCTTGTGGACGGGACACTCGAGCTTCTACAGCTGCTCCACATAGCTTATCATCTATAACATGTGAGCACTCACGGAGGTACCCTTAACCATCTTGCATCCCAGAAAAACCCTTAGTCACATTGTATCTCTCAACACGAGCTTCCTCTTGAAATATTTTCTTAAGCTGGCTCATCATGATGTACGACGATTTCGCCTCAAACTGCCTCTGCAATTCAAGGCTTATCAATGTAACCAAGAGGGAAGAAACATCAAGCTCATCCTTGATGTGCTCGGTGTACTCATCCTTGGTTTCCTAAGTAGCTGTGTCACTTGGTTTGTTAGGGAGAGGTTTAGTTAAGATGTATTCCCTTTTCTCGCGCTTGAGAACAATTCTCAAGGTACGATGCCAATCTATGAAATTTGAACCATCACTTTTCAATTTTTTCTTTTCTAAAAGAGAACACAACGAGAAGGAAGATTCCTTTGACATAATCTACAAATTAGAAGGTTTGAGTTAAGTTCATGCTTTTATGTTTTATTACAAGAATAATAAAACTCCCACTACAATTATAGATTTTAAGTCCAATTTTGTAGCAGGTCCAAGATCCCTATTTTTACTAAGACAAGCTAGCGTCAGGATGAAACTTAAACTTAGCTATCTTAGGTAAGCAACCCCTTGCAAATCACATCTTATGTTTAAATAAACTACTCCTCAAGACCCAAAATCATTTTTTTTTGGATTATCTTTGTCAAGAAAATCTCTCTCTATTTGGTTCAACATGACTGTCATGCCCCCACATCTCCTAAAGATAGAAAGTAATGCCTACCGAGTAGGTCCAATCTACTAACAATCAATAGTTTGATCTGGAAAGAGAAGGAAGGGAATTACACTTAATTTTTCTGGACTTGTTATTTAGTTTAAGGTAGTTGTGTGATTTATACACCCATACCTATCCTATGACTCACATAGAATTTATACAAACAATAAACATAAAACATATCACATATGCTATATGAGTTTGTATGGCTCTTGCGAAAACTCTTTTCGAAATCGTTGCTCCTTCCACCATCTCCATAGCCAAAGTCTTCTATTGTGCAACTTAATTACCTATGCCCTCCCAAAATCTACCTACAACTATTCTAATAGAAATTGAAATTACATTTAAAATTTCCAACCCTAAATGTAATAGGTATGCAAGCCTTGAATGAATTACAAGAGAAACAAGTTAACATCCTTGCTTATTTAATTAATCAAATTAATTAATATCATGGGGGCACCAAAGGCCACATTATATGCATTCACACAAACATTCATTACATCACATAAGGTATTGAAATTATGTGCCACACAAACCCACTCTTCGGTGCAAAACAAAGTTAACTTTTGTGCAACAATTGCACACATGCATAAACATTTTATGCTCTATATTAATTAACTGATTTCCAACATTATAATTCTAGAGAAAAATTCTTTGACAGCTCGTAAAACTGCTTTTACAACCTGTATAATTTTATTTTAGAATTTATGCCGCATACATTGTACGAAAATCAAGGTCGCATAGAAACTCTAATTTTTGCATGCCGCATGTAAATCAGAGTCGCACAAAAACCCTAATTTATGCATACAACGCACCACATGGCTGAGGCAGCGCGCCACATGACAGAAGCCACATGCCACATGGCCGAGGCCGCATGCCACATAAAAATAACCCAAAAACCCTAATTTTCTTTTGAACCATAATATTGGGATTCAATTGACTAATATACCTTTGGAAATTTGGCCAAAATCAATCACACATAAGCCCTAGGCTCTAATACCACCGTTGTGTATTTATGGTACTCATGGAAGCGGAATGTCAATTTTTTTTAACAAGAAAGTACCGAAAAAGATCATTATATGTGACTAAAATCAAACCAAAATCAAATTTTCAAAAACAGTAGACATCATACCTTTAGTTTCTTGTCTCCAAACAAGAAAGAAAAGTCCTTGAGATGTAGGGTTGAAGATCCTTCATCTCTTGATCGATGCTAATGGTGGTTGATGCCTTGTAACGCCTTGCTCCAAGTTGAGACTCCAAGATAGAAGCCCTCCACAATATTCACCAAGAAATTAATTAGAAATAAAATATTCCTCTTACTAGAGAGTACTAATTTGATTTCTCCTTAATCCCTATCCTCCAAGAGAACTAGATATTGATTTAGAGTTTGAGAATTCTCAACACATGAGAGATCAAAAAGGGAAAGAGACAAAGTTTTCGCTCTCTAAGGAAGAAGACTAATGAATGAGGTGAATTATCTAAGCAGTAGGGTCATCTTTATATAGCCTACTGGCTATCTAGAAGAGCCCCGCCAACCTAGACACATTTTTCACGTTCTGCTATGTTCTCCATGACTTTTATATATAGTTTTGGGCCAAAATTAGCCGATTCTGGCCCAACAGTGCACTGCGCGATACTGCATGTGACATGGGCATACCTCATGCAACATAGACCTACAAATTATTATATATCAAAATATATATCTTCTCGCAAGCTTTCCGAAAAGTCGTAGAACACTAAAAATGAAGTTACGGTTGATGAGACATACATGTTTTAAGTTTTATTCACAAAAAAGCTGTGAAAATACATAACTCTTTTCTGCACACAAAAACTCTTTTTTGTGGCTCATAAAGCTTCTTTCATTTTGATATTTTCCTATTTAATTAAATCCATAATATCATATAATTATCTCCATAATTATTTAACTCATGTTTAGAGAGAACTCAATTTATCAGTTGTGTCATACATGTCAAATAAATCAATGAGCCTTTATAATGAATTCCCTATTGGTATGACCCTGTCGGATCTATGTCATTTGGCAATGAAATATGAAACTCCTTTCGATTCCATAAATTACAAGCGACACCTAGCAATATGCATTATAATTATCCAAACGACACAGATGATAAGTACCTGCTATATTACGATCCCTAAAGCAACAATTGCCTTGTGTCAATTCCATGTCACATGATATCATGAATAGATTCAAGGTAGAAATGTGTCATCCTTACAAATCTACTCGTTTCTTGATTCCGAAATAATTCAGTAGTTATGATTAACTCCTTAATCATATATGCACATACTTGTATTATTTCATCAAGGGACCCAGTGATATCATCACTCATTTATATGAGAGACATTAGTATTCTTGATGATTACCATCTCTCCACATAAACAATACATACTGATAGGTAGAATCTATATGACTGTCAGTTACTGGCAGTGTTGGATAATATCCACGAATACGCATTCTCATGTGAGAGAAATAATCATCTCATACCTTAGAATTCTAGATATAAATAAAATATTAATGACACAAACACAATTCATATTATATGTTTTATTTTGATCACGTCCAATCCCCTGATCTCCATCAGGTATCCATTTGATTAGATTGATAACTCCTGGTCATATGATCTACAGAGATCATCATCTAATCCAAATGCTAATCTTATGTTGGTAATTAATGTTCCTTGTTAATTACCAAGACTAGAGAAACTTTAGACTATTTATTAAATATTTTATAGAGTTCCACAATTCCAAGTTCTCAACCAGAATGATCTATAATTAATAAAATACACAAGGAACAAAATGATAAACATAATCATTCAATTATATAAACAAAACTTAGAAAACAATCATTCTATAGTTGGCTTCTGGATCACAACACTAACAAGAGCGTCATCTAACTAGTTTAACATAAAAAATCTTTCAATTTTGTTTAACTAGTTTAACTTTCATTTCAAAGTTTTATTTATGACATTTTAAAATGTTATTCACAAATATTTTAACCTCTATATGTATGCAATAAAATTTCAAATCTGTGTAGTTTAAAACTCCTAACTACTTTTGTCTTCATGTCAAAAATGAAAATATTTTTTTAGCCACTATTTTTTAATTTTTTTTTATCATTCTCATACATTTTTCTAACAATCTATGATAAATTTTAGAATATAAAAATATAAGCGTTTTTTACTCGATTTTATCTTTCAAATGAGATCCATGAAGAAATATTTTTGAGTTATTTTGAAATCATTTTTTTAAGTAAATCCCATGAGCACTTTAAATTTTTCAACCTTTAAACCTCATTATACAACCATTTAAATCTCTGGTGTCATCATTTAAACCTTTGATATTGATCATTTAAACCTCTGATGTTGATCATGTAGTATAACCCATTTAAACCTTTGTATACAATCCTTAAAAGTACTTGGGTTAAACATTTAAATATTGCTCATTGGTTTTACTTTACAGAAAAAAAGACCAAAAACTTGAAAAAAATTCAAAAGTATTTCTTAATAGATCTCATTTGAAGGTGAAAATTGAGTAAAAAATATTTTTATTTTTAGATTCGCAAAATTCATTACAGATTATCAAAAAAATGGGCGATAATGATCAAAGGAAAAAAAAAACTGTGGGTGAAAAAAATCTTTCCTTTTTTAGCTTGAATACAAAAATAGTTAAAAGTTATAACTACACATATTTAGAATTTAGTTGCTAGCAGATAGAGGTTTAAACACTTGTGAATAACATTTTAAAATGTTATAAATAAAACTTTAAAATATCAAATATAAACGCTGAAAATAAAAGTTATATAATAAATACTTGAGAGACACGCTGAAATTTATTTAGGATACAATTATCAGGCTCCTAATAATTAATATCGTCCATTGTTTTGGAATGCTTATTAAGTCTGCTATAGTTGTTGTACGTTAAAGAAGAACTAGCATGTCACGAGGAAAAAAAAATAGACTTTCCCACAATGCAAGCTGGTTGATTTTATCGCACGACTACGTTATTGAAGTTGTTGAACATTAATGATATTGAATAGGAAATATAAAATTAATATAGGAAAAAAAAAAACTCCGAGATTTACATAACATAGCCTATAAGTTGGACATACTTGCCCCTGGCAAATGAATATCGAACCATAACTAGTAAACAATTAATATTAAGATATGAATTAATATTGTAAGAGTGAGTCTATGGTACTATGCATATTACGATTTGGCACCGTGTTATGGCTTTATATTTGAGTTTTCAAATCTTAATGGTCGATCCGAACCGTTCATCTTGTTCTCTATATTAATATGTGTTTGGAAACCAAATTTTACATTTTTTTGAAATTTTTTTACTATTTTTTTAGATTTATTGAAAATCACTGTTTTTGAATGATCCAGAATTTTTAGATCAAGTGATTTTTCTAAATATCTAAAAAAATAGTAAAAAAATTTCAAAAAATGTAAAATTTGGTCTCCAAACACATATTAATATGGAGAACAAAATGAGCGGTTCGGATCGGCCGTTAGGATTTGAAAACTTAAATATAGAGCCGTAGCACGGTAATAACTCGTGATATGCATAGTACCATAGACTCACTCATATTGTAATGATGTGATTCAGAAAAAAGAATTTTCTATCTCAATTTTCAATTTTTTTTAATAACAATATCTTTGTTTTCAAAAACTTTAAAAAGTACCTATTATTTAAATGTATAGATCCACAAAACGGTATGGATATTCAATTCGTATGCGAAAACTTAGATGTGAATATATGATATCTGAATATTCGTGTGGATAATGATACTGATATAGTTTTAAGTTTCAAATATTTGTATCCAAATAATAGATATATACCATATATTTTAATATTTATTATGAAAAAATTATGTTATTCACTATTATAATTAAATAAATTTTACAAATTTTAATATTTTTTATATTATTTTAATAAATATCCGATCTAATCTGAAGCCGTATCCGTATTCTTTGATATCCGCTCCGTATCTATATCTGAAAAATAAAAATAAAGAAATATAGATATAGTTTTACCACTTTCTGCTTCGTTTCCTCCCCTAATTTAAATAGATAAAAATGTTAACAAAATATTAAAAATAACGAAGCAGCTGAATTTAACACAGACATTGTGAAAACAAAATCCGTAAACAAATACATTCACAATTACGTACCAGGGATGAACACAGATCAGATACGGAGAGAATATGATAAAATAATTTCCGTATTAATTTTCATTTTTTAATATAAATACATATTGAATTAAATAGATACAAATGGAGATCAGATATTCATTAAAAAATATATAAATGTCATTACAAAAATATTAAAGTTCATTATATATATCTAATTATAACGGTGAATAACATAAACTTTTTCATAGTATATATTAAAACAGAAGGGTTCCAATGTCTCATCATGCCTCATATTTTATATCTTCGTTTTCAAAGTTTAAATTGTCGATCTGAACCGTTCCACGTAATAATTATACTAAATATGCATGGAGATGAAATTTTATATTTTCTGGAATTTGTTTACTATTTTTTAAGATAGTTACAAAATAATTGTTTTGAACCGTTCAAAAAACAGTTATTTTCTACCCATCTTAAAAAATAGTAAAAAAAATTTCAAAAATTATAAAATTTCACCCCTAATCATATTTTAGTATGGATATCATGTTGAACGGTTCGGATCAATAATTTAGATTTTGAAAAAAAAAATATAACTTATGAGATATGATGAGGTATGAAAGGCGAACCCTCATATTAAAATATATGGTATAAATGAACTACTTGGATACATATAACTTAAACTTAAAATTGTATCTGAGTACATATCTGCACATATATTCTGATATCATATATCCGCATCTAACTTTGAAATACGAATTAAATATGAATCAAATATTATCTGCTCTGTTTTCATATCTAATGCAAACACATGTCCAATAATACATGCATTTCATTTTAAATGCACTAGTCCATAATCCACATTCAAAAATATTTTCCAGCTTTTTTCAGATATTTGAATATCATATATATGTATCTAATTTTGAAATATAGACCAAATATGAATTAAATATTATCGGCTTGTTTTCACCTCTAATACGAACACGTGTCCAAATTAATTATTAATACATGCATTTAATTTTATAAATGCACGAGTTCGTTGTCCACATTCAAAATTATTTTCCAACTTTTCTCAGTTACCTGAACGAATAATTTCATAATGATTTGTAAACTATGCATTCTAAAAAAAAAAAAAAGGAATTGAATTGTCTAAAATTGGATTCCGTAAACGTAGTCCAGACATACATCATTACTGAAATTCGTACTCGTGGAATATAGCAAATTCATTACAAATTATTATGGTAAAATAAACACTTCATTATTTCTGCACAGATTGCCAATTTGGTATAGGTTGGTACTTTCGGTGAGATACACTGCACATAAAAACCATTGACAGCCCCACCAGCGACTTTACTAAATTCTTACTTTTTTGGTCCCATTACAACGTGTCGATCTCACATCCCTCCTCCTATTTCATCTCCGTGTATCCATTCCTGTAGCTCTCTGTAATCTCCCGACACGTCTCCAATTTTCCCACTGACCCGGAAGATATAGCACCATTACACAGTGTTGTATACGATGGAGGCTACAGACGATTAAGTATGGAAAGTGGGTCCCAGAATTGATTCGGTGGGGGCTGGACCCTATGTCACTGTCGGTGGGCGGAGTCACTATCAGTGCATGCGGACCCCACTAATCGCGAAAAAGGTCAAGAAATCAACCAATGAAAATTGAGAGTAGGAGGACCACCTTTGTCACTGTCAGTGTCCCGCAACAAGGTGTTGTGGGCACCTCAGCCCATGCGTCAACGGGCCCTCCAGTTGATTAGTAGACTCTACTATCTACAATTCTACATCCTTCCGATCCCGTCTTAACGTCCGAGTAGCGGCTAAGGGCAGTGTGGACACAAGTGCTGTAGTGAAGCGGGTCCGTCGTTTCGGGCCGGGACTAGAGATAGTTTGCATAATTCTGACAAATTTGGTTTTCTTCTATTGACTCATCATGTTAAGCACCGCATCTCATTGACACATTTATTGAGGTACGTGATTTTTATACTTAATGTAAAATGTACTAAACAAATAAAACAATTTGAGTCTCACAAATTGATAATAAATACAGGACGATGTCATACTTACGGTGAGACACTGCATGTCTGAGATTTTGTTCGTTCTCCATAAAAAATGCAACAATGCCTCTTGAACCTTGGGTTGTATTAGTTTACCACCATGCCGCAAAGTAAGATCGATCAGTCTTTGATGCATGGTCTAGCGAAGAGATGACGACCTGAGATTCATACATTTCATCTCCCTGTTGGAGAAATGACAATCACTCTTGGTGATATAAGTGTCTTATGGGGTTTACATATCGATGGCGACCCCATAAGTGGTGTGAGCACCTTTGTGGTACCAGCTGTAGGTGTGGCATTACTTGTAGAGGCTTGACTACTAGATGATTGGCTCGTAAGAGGGGGGATTGTGTTCTACCAGTTGCTTCAACAACTCTAGCATTTTCTCTTTCGTTGTGTTCATTTATGGCATCTGAACATAACAACACAATTCAGTTATTAATTTAATAAAATTATAAATTAATTTCGTACAATGCTACATACTTGCCATGTGCTTGTCAGAAATAGAACGGCAAGCCCGATTTTCCTACGGTCACCTACCACCCATCTCGTTCATGGTCATTACAACACGCTTGTGTCTCCTCCTCCCATTTCTTATCCATCTTTCTAAATGGGGCATTCTATCACCGACATATGCAGGCCACTCATACTGGTTGGGATAAGAATAGAAAGATTCATCCCAAGTGGCAACAAGGTAATTAGTACGATACATGTTAGCGACATAGTGATCCTCGCAGAGGTTCCTCACTCGGCATACCATCATCATGTGACTACAGGGTATGTGGCTTAGTTGTGGTCCTTGGTATGTATAGTTTACCTCCCTGCTATCTCTAAATTTAACTACTTACTTGAAAGCCCTCTTCACAAACTCCATAGTGACATCTGGTCTACGACTGGTAGGAACGTACTCATTTGAATTTTGCACTTCGAATTCTGTACCATCATTATCAATCAGGATCACGGTCATAGGTGCACCTTTATCCTTGTGTTGTCTTAGTTTCTCCTCCACCCTTGTTAAAAAAGACTGATTTCTCCTTATTAATTCTACGGCCTTAGCACGCTGTTCCTGAAACCATGCATTTAACTTGTAGAATGTGTCCTCTACGACTGCAACCACAAGCAACTTCCAGCTCTGCTTGAAGACTGCATTCAGCGACTCGAACTCGTTGGTAGTCATAATTCCTCAATGCCAACCTCCATCATATACTTGATATATTTTCTCGTATGTTGGTGGCTCGTTGACATCTCTAAATTATTTTTGCCCACCTTCATTAAGTGAATATTTGCTTTTGGCGTGTACTACAGACAAATAAGAAAACAAAATAATATAAGTAAATAATTGTACTAAAATAATCACCTCCTTAAAATACAATAATATATATAAACAATTAAAATATATATACTTTTGCAAAATTTCTAGTCATCTCTTCCACCCTTCTCGGCTTTTTCTTTTTGCAATTTCGTCTAAATGTTTCAACAACTCACATGTCGCCCCCAGTTGCCTTGGAAAGGTTCTCCGCAACGTGTTTCATATACAACCTGTGCACACACTCGCCTGTACTTGTTGATCAACCGTATTCTTCACGATCAAAAACATATTTGATTCATTTGTGTTGGTCTGATATCACACAGAAAAACCCTTTCTCAACCATCTGTCTTCTTAAAAACTGCATAAAGAATCCCCAATTCTCACCATCATCTTTCAGAACAATTGCAAAGGCCAAAGGCAACAACTGGTTCTCAGCATCATATGCACCATGCTATTAGTAACCTCCCCTAGTAATAGCCAGACATGAAGCATGCATCAATGCTGATAACGAGTCTAATGTATGACACAGCTTAGATACAAGCACCAAAATTTCATGCTATGCCCTTGAATTATTGAGCTCCCTCTATTAGTATTCCATGCTACCGCTCATATACAGTGCCGACATTTGTACTTGCCATGGCTTGGAGCAATGGTACCAGATAACTGTATGAATCCTTCCAACTATCGAATATTTTGCAAACTGCAAGTTCACGACCTCTCCACAGCTTGTTGTATTTTGGGATTGCATATTTGTATTTGTGTCTGACGACCCTAGTCATCGCCTTAATGCTTATCGATGGGTCCTATTTAATGTCTTGCTCAATTGCATCAGCAATTAGTGATGCCGTCAGCTGTGAATGGTTTGTTCTTGTGGACGCATACTTACATGTATGAGGTGGTTCACACTTCTTAATCATCCATGCTTTACCTAAACCCGCAAGGAATGAAAAAAGGCAGAACTCGCACCGCGGTGAGTTTTACATAACATAATTAATCTTGTTCAGTCACTTTTGTGTATTTTACATTCTCAGTTGTTGTAAATATGAGTCTCATTGATTTTCTTTATAAGTTCATCTATGTTGGTATAAAGTTGCCATGCGACAAGTTCGTGATTGTATACAACACAAGAACTAAAGAAACTAATGTCTGCCTCTTCAAAATATGTGGTATTGTTGAATGTGGCCACCGAACGCTTATTTTTCTGACCTCTAATCGAGAATTTTTTCTTCCCTGGACAAACCTAGTACATTTGCATCACTATCTCATAAGTCATCAAATTCTCAAATCCCTTTGTATTCATCCCCCGTTTCCATTTCTCTTTCTGGTATGACATCAATAGCATCAACATCAATATCAATATCAGTTCGATTAATGGGTACCAATTCTGACTCTAGCATAGATATAAATCTAGGGATTATGGGTGCCTGTCTGGGTAGTGGTGGTGGTAGTAACTCTTCAGTAAACTCAGGGGAGTTGTGGTACCCTGGGTTGTCATAACTAGGGCTGTGGTACCTCTGGTTGTCATAAGGGGAGTGGTGGTACCCCTAGTTGTCATAACTGGAGTCATGGTACCCCTGGTTTTTATAACTTGAATTGTCATAACCTAAAGGTCCAGCCGAGGGAACACTAGATGGTCCAACCCTAGCCTGTGGAACCCTCTTTGAATATAAGTCCATTACCAGGACCCCACTAGACTCAAATAGAGTGTACACAACTCTCCACAAATTCGCATATATTATAGGATACCTCACAAAATAAGGTCTACCCCCCACCCCACCCATTTGTGAGTTGTCAATCCGTGTAGCCAATTCTATTTCATACCTATTGGGGTTTACAGCAGTCTTTTCATATACTAGTTGCTTAAGTTCTTGAAATGTGGTATTTTCATTAACTTGGGAGCCAAATGCGACATCTTTTGTGTAATACACACCATTTGCACCCTTAATTAGCTTGTCATCCACATATAGTGCAACTAGCATCTTCTCCTTAACAAACTACATTTAAAAAATATTTTTTTAAGGATTGCAGTAATTGTACAGTAATTATAACGGGTACAGTAATAAATGGTTAATTAGAAAATAAATAAAAATAAATAAACAAAAAAATACATGTTGCTACAGTAATTATACAGTAGTTGCAATGGTTACAGTAATTATCGGGTACAGTAATAAATAACTAATTAGCAAATAATTAAAAAGAATTTTAAAAAAATACTTGTTGCTACAATAAAATCGCCCTTTTTGCCCAAGAAATCGCCTGGAGCTCTCTCTCTCTCTCTCTTTGTCCTTCTCTGCTGATGAAGTTTAGAATGGTTCGAGTGGGCAGGAGAGAGAAAAAACAAAGTTTAATAGGTATCTATAGCAAACCACTCGGGCGGAAGAGGGCTGTCAGCTATGCATACAAGACCACTTGGGGGGCGGTCGGCTATCCATAGTGGACTGCCTGTGGGGGGGTGTCTGCTAGTGTTGTGGTCCACCTCTGTAGGGGCGGTCTGGTGAGATTTTTGGGCCGCCCGTGGACCCAACAGTCGGGGTATTTTTGAAAAAAAAATATATATAGGTAGTTTTAAATTTTTTTAGGGTATTAATAAAAATGGCCAAAAAAATATCTGAATGAAATATTATATATTGACTCCAAGTCCTCAGTTCTAAATTATTTTAAATAATTAAATAAATAAGTGTGCATTAATGCATTATACATACTACAAAGTGGTGGTCTATCAAGGAAAAGATGGTGCCAACTTTCAAGTTTCTTCCATTCCCTTACTAAATCAAAGAAATAATTATATGAATCCTCCCTCCCAGTTCCCCCCCCCCCCTCTTTCTTCGCAGCAGCGATAGAGGAAGATTATACTATGGTCTCTCTTTTTTTCAGTCTCACACTTATCCCTATATCAACCTTCATAGGTATAAATACTTTGATGCATAACTTGTTGTGATCATTCATTTTCTGCTCCTCAAATGGTTCCTACATCAACCTTCCTCTTATGAATAGTGGGGATCCCATATCCCTACATCAACATTTTCCAAACGTCCATGTGTCAACCTTCCTCTAATAAAAATAGTTATCCTTATAGGAATAAATACTTGAGTGCACATGTATAAATACCTGTAAAATAAAATAAAATATTAATACTTGATGTGTAACTTGATATAAAATGCCTGAGGATTAACTTTGTACAATAAAAATACATATGAATAATTCAATACATAGGTGTAAATAATTGCAATACTTGATATTAATACATTCAGAGGTCATCCAGTGCCATATATAAAAAAATATCAAGTTTTGCGGTCCCCTAAAATATTTATGGCAATATATATATATTTTAAACGTGTATGGTCCCCCTTCCCAATTTAGTTTGAGTGGTCCCCCACATATATTTATGATGAGGGGACATTTGGGAGATTTGGTTGGGGAAACAATTATTTAAATAAAAATTGTTCACCTCATAGGTATATACACTTTTGTACATAGGTATGAATACTTTCGTCCATAGGTCTTAATGTTTAAAAAAAAAATCAGCGTCGGAATTTTTGCAGTCCTTCCAGGCAATTATGGTAGTTATAGTGCGGGGTGGTTTAAGGGACCATTATTTACGTAAAAATTATTTACTTATAGGTATAAATACTTCCATGCTTAGATATAAATACTTGGGTGCATGGGTATAAATACTTCCATACCTAAATATTTTATAAAAAAAATTCAGCGCTTGAGGTTTTTCGATACCCCATATAATTATGATAGTTATAGTTATGGTGCGGGTTCAATGCAGAAACTAGAGTGCAAGGATTGTTATCATAATCCAAATCAAAGAGGGCAATTAAGTGAAGGATTTTGTTTTTTTTTGTAAAAAAGGCATATATGCCTATTTGCATTAGCAAAAGGATAGGCATAATTACACAACCATCATCATCAAAAAGCAACCTAACTACCCAAAAATGTAGACTAGATGGACGACCTCAGCATAATGCATCATTTGGTCAGATAACCTCTATAACTCTACCCTAAATTCTCTCAACAAAAACATAGCAAGTTCATAAGAGAAGCATAACTGTTTACTTTGGACATACTTATTATAAAACATGACATGGCTTATAAAAGCTAGATAGAAGCATAGTATCAACTACACAGACTCAAAGTTGTCCCCAGCAAGCACCACAATCTCAGGAGCTCCAGTCCATTCACTCAGCGGAATTTCTTCAACCTCAGCAGGAGCCCATATCCCCATTTCTTGCACAACTTCTGCCTTGATGTTTCTTGACCAGTATTGAATTAAAGAAAGTATAAGGAATATGAGTGATCTATTAGTTTTTGGGTTAATTCCAGTAAAACAAATGTCATTACGATGCTTTCACATAGACCAACAAATTGCACTAATCACTATCAGAGTAGCAGTTTTTTGTGTAGCAAGTAGAGTTTGGACAAAAGATAATATATTATCAAATTTGGACCAAGTCATAAACACATCTTGTAATTTCCACATCCAAAACCATATAATTCTAACAAAAGCACATTTAACAAACAAATGCCCCACTGTTTCTACTAATCCACAAAAGTGACATTGATTATAACCAATCCAAACTTTTTTAACTAAACGTTACTTAGTCAATATTTTCCTAATGGACAATAACCACATAAAGACCCTTATCTTGGGAGGAATAAGTATTTTCCATCAAATGGCATATTTATCATTGATAACTCCTCTAAAAACTAAGAAGTCATATAAAGAGTGAACAGAAAAGTAAGAAGATTGGCCTCATTTCCAAGCTATCTTATCTTGAGCATGGGTAAAGGCAGTTCTACTAATAAGACTTAAAATTTCACTCCATTCAGCAGCTAGTACCCTTGATAAGTGTCTCCTAAAGTGTATCACCTCACCCTATGAATTAAGGACTTCATGGACAGAAATATTAGGTTGTAAGTAGAGGGAGTACAGTTAAGGGTAACTAATTGCTCAAGTACATATTGGTCAACTCATATATCATTCCAAAATGAAATTTGACTATTTAATCATATCTTATACCATACACTCATTTGGCCAATATATTCTAAGTGTTGGATATCTTTCCACCATGGTGACCATTTTAAAACACAAGGACCAGTGTAGTATTTGTACATCACTATTGTTTTCCAAAGGCTAGAATATGAATTATCCTTAATCTTCCACCACCATTTCAACAGCAGAGAAATGTTCATTAGTTCCAAATCTAATACATCTAAGCCACCATTATGTTTTGGTTCAAAAGATAGTTCCCAATTAACTAAATGATAAAACTGGCTCCATGCCATAAAAACGCTCTACGTATTTTGTCAATTTGTTTAAGAACTGTCATAGGTATTCTATATAAAGACAAGATATATAAAGGTACAATCAATAATACTGAGTTTAACAATGTAAGTCGTCCCCCTGAAGAAAGCATCTTACCCTTCCAATTTTGCAATTTTTTACTAACCTTGTCAACTAAAAAACCCCAATTCTGAATAGATAATTTAGAATCTAAAAGTGGAATCCCTAAATACTTAAGTGGAAACTTCCTACATAACATTGAAACAATGCAGCTAATTCACTGGCATTATCTACATTAATAGGAATGAGTTCAGTTTTCTGTAAGTTAATTCTAATCCCTGACACAACTTTGAAAGATTGCATAGCCCACCAAATATTAATGATATTAGTTGGATTGTCTTCTAAAAATAAAATGGTATCATTGGCATAGTACCTATTAGTCAATGCAATCCCTTGAAAACATGTCGGGCCCAACCCTTTGATCACCTCTAAATTTCGAGCTTTATTAAAAGTTTTGCATAAGCAATCTGAAGCTAGGATAAATATAAATGGGGAGAGGGGATCATCCTATTGCACACCCTTTTTACAAGGAAAGAAAAGGTATAAACGTGCTATTTATAACTTAGCTGAGAAAGTGATAGTCTACCAAAAGTACTATTTGTCCCTCGTATTTTATACGAGCTATAGCATCACTTGGCCCCTTGGTAGAGTTAGATTATCTGCATGCGGTATAATTACAAGAGTAATTATATTTGATAATCTACTCAAGATCAAGAAAAGATACAGTTAACAAGGATGACACACATCTATCTTGGAACTGATCTGATAGCTATGAAACAGAAGAACAGACACAAGTAAATTGTTTACTGGATCATGATATTGTACAGTACAGCATCATCTGTGTAATTGGATGGTCATGATGTGTTGCCAGATGTCACCCATGATTATAGAAGTTAAAACAGTTTTAACTCTGTTTACCAACATAACACATATCCTATTAAGTCACACGATATAGGAGCTACTCGGAGAATCTTACTGATTAATTATAAATTGATTATAATTAATATTAATATGGTTATAATTAATTATACGTGATATAATTAAATTATAAATGTCATTTAGAATGACAAGCAGAAACAACGATTAATTTATAAACGTACACGTTACGTTGTATAAAAGTTACCGAACAACAACTGAAAAGAAATATAATTGTACATGACAATTATATATATTTGATTTGGATTTTAATTTGTTAATTATGGATTTGAATTATGGGTTTAAAAGCCCAAAATCAAAGTCTTTTACTATTCATGCCTTAATGGGCCAAGGGCAACATGGTCATTTCACACCTATGCCACCTTGCATGACACCTTAGGGTGTAGAAGGGTGTAGAAGCATGGAGAAGAGTGTGGAAGGGGCATTTTGGTCTTTTCACATATTAAATGATGAGGTGTCAAGGTATTTTGGTAAATAGATTTGTTTTGAGAGGTATGTCAGTCTTTTGCGAACCTCCTCAAAACACTATAAATAGAGGGGTGTGGGTAGAGAGAAAACTTACTAATTCACGTATTAATCTGATTACTTTGTTAATCGATTTTTCTCTCTTCCTCGGTTTCGGTTATTACGAGACTAGGAAAATAATATATTTTGCGAAATCCTGCGGTTTAGCTTTTAAGCGATACCAAGTAACCTCGGGACACAAATATATTTATTTTGCCCTTTTCTCGGTGAATAGTATTTTTGCAGAATTCCGCAGTTTACGGTATTTCTGGCAGAAGAAATAAACCGCTCTCCGGTTAGTCTTGGTGGATAACCGATAGAGGTATCACACGTGTGATACTACGAGTCGATTCCTTCCTTGGTGTAGCTCTTCTCGCTCAGCTACATTTCAACTGAGATTTGGAAATGAGGTATAAATCATGTTATATTAATCTATTTAATTGGTAGATAGATTTAATGTTTTAGAAATCAATTATGGAGTAGATCTGTAAATGAATTAAATGAGGTTTTGATGCCGAATGAATACTGAAAGTGGACCGCCTTGAAAAGTTTCCTGACATACCTCGTTTAATTCTTAGCTTAAACCATAAAATTTTGTTTTACACACTTTCCGCAATTAACCTAATCAATGGGTTTGAACCGTCAAAACCCCAACACAGGGCCCTCGTGTTCAGGCCATTCTGTTGATTGTCACACACATTATTCACCCCTATGTGTGTTTATTAATGTCTGGATGTGGTAGTAGTGAATTACAAATTTGTTAGGGTTGATACCTTGGAGACAGTCCACGGACAAAACATGAGAACACGATATTATGTCTAATTGAGGCTTCTGGCATGTGCATTCCACCATATTATTCTCTCTGATGACCATCATGTATTTAAAATTAGCATTGGTAAATTGGCCAGAATCATCAAGTATGAAAGCGTGAACTCTATCTTGTGTGGAGGTTATCTCAAACTCATTGTAGTTGTCAAACCCACCAAGCGTCTTTATAATATTGGACCTCTCGAATCATTTGTTAATAAACTACAAACGATTAAAAAAATGAAGAAAATAATTTATCTAAATGAAATTATTAAAAATAAAAGAAGAAAATAATTTATGAACACGACATGAGAACTATTAACCTTGTCTTGCTTCAAATTCTGCTTTGGCCCTCATTTGCCCAAAGCATGTAACATATTTGTAAAATGTGTTCTTAATTATTGCAACCACTGGTAGCTTACGAGATGATCTCAAGACATTATTTAGCAACTCGGACTCATTTGTAGTCATAATTCCTCAACGATAACTACTGTCCAGCGCTTGAAATATCTTTCCTGGCTTTAGACACTCGCTATCATCTTGATCCTAATACTTACCCACACCGTCCAGTCAGTTGAGAGCACGGTCACATACACTCCCCATTGCTTGCATCCCTTGCTCATATCTCCTTATCTTCCTCTTAGCCACGCATATCCTAAAGAACTTGATGGCATCATCACTCCAATAGTTCTTCTTCACGTTCTCGGCTATATGAGTAGCACAAAGACGACGAACGCATTGACTCTCATCCTTATCGTTCCAACCCAAATTATCTTGTATTTTTTGATACCCTTTCCAATATCAGTGATAATACACATGAACCTAGAGCAAACTACATTGCGCTGCAACCATTGCATAAACTACCCATAGTCTTCGAAATTCTTAAACTCAACCAGTGCAAAAGACAATGAAAAAAAGTTGATTTTCTGCATCATACCCGGTTGCAATCAACAACTTACATGTATTAAATCAACCAAATTATTTTAAGAATTACATTAACTAAATTATATAAATCAAATAAATTAATTTAATTAACTTTTTACCGGCCTGACATGAAACAAGCATCAACAGTGAAGACCGGTCTAAGGTGTTGAAAGGCATATGCACTATCATAATGCCCAAGCAGCCCTTGTAAAATACTTGTGTGGTCTAGGTTTGCCAATGGATTTTGAGATCACATCAAATAATGTACATGTGATTAATTAAAAACCAAAATAAGTGAAATAGTTCATTTTTTTACAATGCTGTAAAAATGGAATTAACAATATAGTACTTGATTTTTTTTTTCTTTTGATTGCCTCCAATAACAAAACTATAAGCACGTATAAACCCTTCCAACTACCAAATTGGCAAACAATTATCAACTCTCTTCCACGCCACAGTTTGTCGTACTCTAGTATCTGACTAGTGTATCTTTTAGCAACAGTAATCCTGATAGATTGAATACTCAAACTAACATCGTTCCTCATGTGAGCGGTCCAACTAGTAGAAGGCTAGTCAATCTGAGTTGGACCTAACAAGGGGGGTGACTACTTGACGGTTGGTTCTTCTGAGCTGGGGCCTGACTACTAGACAGTTGGTCAATTTGAAGAGGAGCCAGACTTGATCTAGATGAGTTAACCCCACTCGGGTAACCTCATAATTTGGGTTGGTACACCAGACTCGAGTAACCTCCACATATAGTTCAGTTACCTTGTATCCACCTCTAGGAAAACTCATGGTTTTATTGTACAATACATGTTAGACTCCCTCATTTTTAATTGGAAAGAGTTGGAACCAGGTTTATGCTAAACTATTGGGCATGCTAATTTTGGCCTGACTATTAAGGTCATACTGACCCTAATTCACTCCCAAACTCTGACAAATAACTGATTTAATCCCCACTAAATTAGTACCAGACATTATCGGAATCACAAGAACAAGCCTAATACTATAATAAACCCCATTAGAGCATGTTAAAACATCACCACCAATGTAAATAGATATCATAAGACTCATTTTGAATTCAATACACACAAAATCTAAAATTAAAAATTAACTAAATTAATTATTAACCTACTGAAAAATAAAATTAAATTAAAAAGAAAAGAAAAAGGAAAAAAAAACATACAGATCAGAAGTTCTTGTCCAGGAGAAAGAATGGGTGAGAAAGTGAGAAATGAAATTCTGCTCTTGAATGGACTTATATAGAAAAATAAGACTGTTGGGGCATTTGGCGGATATCCAAATTGGGGCTGTTGAGGTATTTGGCGGTCCTCAATTTTTGGAGCCGTCAAATGCCTCTGCGGCTTGGATATTTTCAAATTTTTTGAGATTTGAAGTAATTTGGTTTTTTTTTATTATTATTATGCTATGAATAAAAAAATTCGGTGGCAACACGCTAATTTTTTTTTTTTTTTTTTTTTGAGGAAAAGGCCTTAGGCGACAACACACTATTCAAGTTCTCTTGCAACCGGCTGCTTACATTGGAATACACAAAAGATGACGCAATCAAGACCTTCCTGAAAGGGAGATAAATCTGCTACAATTCCAACGGATCGTAGGTTCCTGCGATCTCAAATCCTAACCATTTATTTATTGGAATGCAGAATCTCAAAACACAAATTAACAGTTGAGATTGAGATTACAGGAATCTACAATCCGATGAAATCATAGCAGATTTATTTCCTCCTGGAAGGGGCGATATTGGGACTTGGGAGCACAGCATCAGTATATCTCTGTGTTTAAGTGACACTTTTCTCTCGTTTTCTTTCTTGTAGCAATATTATCGTTCTACACAGCTGGCCCCACCGGAAAAGCTATTTGTTGACCCACTCTTGTTAGCCAGTAACCACGCTCCAAGTTGACTGCGACGTGTACAGACAGGATATACTCTTTAGTTTGACAGGTGCACGTATTTTAGTTACTCGTGACTCATTCCTATTGGTTGCTAATGTGTGGGAACGTTTTTGTCATTGGCTCATTGCCCAGTGCCTACGCCACACACCGTAAATTCGTCTACCACAATAAAATTGGCCTTTGTATTTAGGCGTTATGAGTTATGACTCTTGTTTTGATTTTGACAAGACAACCACATCCGCCGTTCAATTATAACAATGAATTATATCTTTTTATAACAAATTCAATTAAGGCTTTCATTTATTATTGTATGAAAAGATATTTTTGATATTCCATAATTAGGGCTGCAAACGAATCGAATCGAACTTATTCTAGTTTGAGTTTGGTTTGAATCAATTCTAACTAAGTTTTGTTTGAATTAATTTTGAATCGAATTTTTTACAAACTTAATTTTGAATCTTTTATGAACTTTTTTACGACAAGAAAGAGTAATCATAGTCTTTGAAAGCAAGAAGTGAAAGTCGTCTAGGATCTTAGAACTGAGAGCAAGAATTACGACTTACGATTTATGATTTATGGCTGGACAGCTTTATGTTTTTACTTTTAAGTAATCAGTGAACATAAATCATCAGCGGAAATCAACGGTTCACGTTACTTTGAATTTCGAACTAAAATACCTCGCGAACCTATTTCGAACGAACCAGGTTCAGTTTGAATTTAATTTAAATTAATTTCGAACTATATTAAATCAAATTTTTTACAAACTTTTTTAAATGAAACTCAAATCGAATCACGAACTACAAATTTTTTACAAACTTTTTTTACTGACTTTGAAAGGCCACCTATTTTCATTATAAATCATTAAATAACACACACAACTTTTTGGTTCAAATCAAAAAGCATTAAAAAAACAAATTTTATAAGTAAGAGAAGGAAAGAATTCTTTAGGATTATTTTGTTGACACGTTATAACAATTGTTCATTGCATCTATATTAATTTTAGTTCTTCATGAACGTATCTCTGATTTCATTTTTTATATGTTGCGACCAATTTATATGCATAAAATATTGAGAAAAGGTTTATGCCTACTGGGTTTTGTCCACCATCTGTCCATAATTTTATCCAACTTTTATTTTAACTGTCGGTCCCCACCTTCTTCTAACGATTTCCTTAAACAAACCTTCCTTTTTCACCAGCAAATCTTTTTTACAAATTTTCGATCTCTCCGCTGACTTTTTTTCTCTTCTAATCTCTCTCATCATTCGTATGGATTCATATCTGATCTCGCCCCATTTACACACTGGCTTTTGCCTCGTTTCTTTTGCATCCAGATCTGATCTCGACAGAAACATATTTTTTGCTCCTTCCGCAATTTCTCTTCAGATCATCAAATCGTCACGTCAACCTTTACTTCTGCCTCTAAAACACCATTGCAACATCGAATCTGAAGAATCAATGAAAAATCAATGCTAACTCGGATGACAATGGAGCAAGAGGAAGAGAGGGACAAAGGGGCCCTTGACAACGACATTAACTTGTTCAGAGAAGAACGATTTGGAGCATAATCGGATTATTTTTACAGTATTCACTTTATAGTTTTACAGTATACAAGATTCAATTTTTACAGTATGCCCTTGATAGATTTTATTTGTGGTGAATAGATTTTTTGTGTGGTGAACAGATTTTTGTTGAACAAATAATGGATGTATGTATAGATTTAGAAATTTTACAGTATAAATGATATTATTTTATGGTTTAGATTTATAAATTTTATAGTATACAAGATTCGATCGAAAACTTTACTATATACAAGATTTAATTTTATAGTATACAAGATTCGATTCAAAATTTTACTGTATACAAGATTCAATTTTACAGTATACAAGATTCAACCCAATGCAGACGCTAATAACTAACTCTAACTTCCAATAACCACTAATAACTAACTCTAACTGCAATAACTTCCTATAACTGTAATTTTCAAAAGTATAGTTTGAAAGTACATTTTTTTTTTCTCGTTGCAATCTTTTTCTAACTATCATGGGACCACTTCAAATAGTTGCTGGATGTTTTGTGATTAACTGATATATTTTATGTGATATATTATATAATTATACAGTATGTAAATGTAATTTTACATTATTCGCACAAGTTAAAGCTGTAGATAAATGATTGACAAAAGGTTGTGGATATTTAAACGCTTCCGTCAACACCCTACTCGACAAACAAAAGACATGATATTAGCATTCGTAATTAAGCTCCAGGTTTACTGCCACGTGTGTTCACTAAAATGACCTAATGTTGGTGTAATCATACCTAGTTTTACTTTATAATAACATAAAATATGACCCACTCTTTAATTATTTAATGTTGAAAATGATGTGCTAACCCCTCAACCGTTGAATAAGATCAGCTAGCTAAAGGATAAGTAGATAAGATTACACGGTCATAATCTTGACAGGGTTGATATCTGATGACAAGTGTCATGCAGGCAAGATATAATCCGGTTCTGCTACTTGTGTTTTCAATGTTGGAAGAGCTACTTTCACAAATTGAACTTCCAAATTCACATTATAAAACAATGTATGGTCAAAACAGGGTGATATTATACTAAAAGAAAGTTGTGACCTGGCGCTATATTTTGTCCCGGGTCCTCCAAACTGAAATATTTCCTTATCAAAGAACTGTTACTATATTCATCAGTAGTTTCAGATGATTGATGTTAAAATGAGTAACATAACGTACCGCTCATCAGAAAATCTTTTATATATTTACGGCTCTGCAACGTAAATAAATGATTTCTCAGTTTGCAAATTGACCTTTGTTGCTTGGATTAGAAAAATATTAATACGAAAGTCCCAAAAAGGTAACGACAAGCCCAATCTTAAGGGAGAGCTAGGCAGGGTTTTGGAAAAGGGTGCACCGGTCGGTTTCTCCGGGAACTTTGCCTTTTATTTTTATTTCTCCCTTTCCTCTCTCCTTTATCTTTTCTAATGAGAGTGATATGTTTACTATTATAAATTTAATTAGATAGTAAGTTAGTAACATCACAGTCCCGAAAAAGAGGATAGGGATGCGCAGTAGTACCATGTTTATGATGTAATTAGACCCCTAGTATTATATTTTTCTACTGCTTGCTTCTGAAATAACTATCCTCTAGTCCTCCAATCTTGAACCAAAAAGTTAAATTATACACTTCTTCAACAATCAACAGGAATTTATTTTAAACGAAAATGACACTACCCAAAGAAGTCAAACTATGGTATTTCTCTTTTGTAGAACATGTTTTCTTTTTCCATTCCAGTGTACTTTTCCTCCAATTACAATTAGTTTTTCATTTATTGGGTCCCCCGTAATAATCTTTGTGAAGAGTTCTACTCATTCCGGGCAAAAACAACTTAATACGAAACAGGCACGTTTGTGATTGTTGCATCTTTTACTTTCAGAACCAGCGAAGGTCAAATTCCGGCTAAGATTGAATTTACAACTGAGGAGAAGACGAACACAACTAATTTAGGTAAATATTGGATAAGAGAAGGTAAAAATGGCACCTGAGAACATGGACTAAGGCCCATCAACTGTACAACCATAACATATAAGCCCACGAAATATCCTCATGACCCGCCCTCTCCTGAACAAAATGTGATCGACGATAGCTTACAGATAAGTAGAGCTATCCAAAATTTACCACAAGAGTAATTTTGTTAAACCAACCCAAAAAATTTCAAATCAGAAGCAGAATGTAGCAGATACACAAATTCATACGACCTAAGGCAAGCTAAACTGGCCTGAAACTCATTTGACCTGACATGCAAAAAATGAGGAAAGTTCAAATTAAATAGTGAATAATTGCTCTCTGCTGTTGTATTCCCATCAGGAATTTCATTTCTAAAATAAACCCAGATATGTGCCTGAAACAACAAAACAAATGCTATAAAATTGCCAAAACACGTTGCCCAAATTCCTCAAACATTCTTCTCTTTCTTTTTCTTTCTTTTACCTTCCTATGAGAAACGCATCTTCATTTTTACATGACTGGAATATACACGTATACAGCTCTACAAAAATTATACAAAAAAAAGAGAGATGGCAGCCACTAAAAAAAACGGTGCCTCAAAGCCGCTAGAAAGAAAGAATTTCAGCCCCAACTAGTGAAGGTTGTGTAGGTTGCTAACATGAGACCTTTTTTCATTCTTTTACTTTTTCCTATGTCCTTGCATTCCTTCGCAATAAAATTCTAAAAAAATTAACTACCCTATGCCTTCTCATGTATATCATTAATAAGTTGCTGCAGTTCAGGGAATAGCGAGATAATTAACAATTCCAGCATTGAATAAGCCAGCTGCTTAACACATACTGTAGACTGGTAAAAGAGAGAATAGGTCAAAGTCTGATGAATAAAAAAGCCAATTGTCTAGCAGAAAATATGAAGGTTTCAAAACCTACATAATCTGAATCCATATCCTCTCCAATACCGTACTTGGTACAATGAGCTCCCAGCCGGGCCAAAAAGAACTTGGTGCCTATTGTAGATATAGGGGTCCGTTTTAAGAAACGTGTCATGTTAAAACTGATGGCTCAGATCTCATTGTACTTGGTCTGGTATTGCACTGGATCTGAATTCACAAAATCCTGTATATGAGTCAACTGGTAATCGTGTGTGCGTGTGCTGTATATGTCAACAATTACCAGATATTCTGGCACTAGTAACTGATATAAGTAACAGGGTGTGTGTGTGTGTGTGTGTGTGTGTGTGTGTTATTCTCTCCTTTTTTTTCTGGTGGGCATTGCAGGAGAGGCCTTCTTGTAACTTTTGAAAAGAGTTAGCAGATGACTTCTTACCTGAAGAAAATAATAGACGTCCCTAGCACTACGCTTGTATGCATTTTGACCAATTAAGCTAACCAATGTTGATGGAGTCCCACCTGGGGATAAAATTGTATCAATATTAAATATACAAATCAAACTAATACAAGAAAACAAGGAAATAATGAATTAAAACCTGAAAGCATTTCTACAGTTCAATATTACACCAGTGACACCACTCTACTGTTGTCCTTTTTCAGTATGAGTTGCAACCATTACCAACCAATTGTTTGTTGCTTGCTTATGAATCTGTTATCACATAATAAAGAGAATTAAAAACAATGAAAAGAAAGACAGCTCACCAAGTAAAAGCTTTTTTACGTCATTTGCTCTACGGGATGCCTCCAGCTGTGACTCGAAAAGTTGGCTGGCGCTCTCAGCTGATTGTCTACCGCCAAAGCGCCCTTGGTTCTGAGTTTGTTGCATCTTGGGTTGGTAGCCCTCCACCCTTGTAAAGAATGTACCATTCGGCCACAATAGCTGATCAAGTTTAAAAAGGTGCCTATAAATCGTGCATTCATGACAAAAGGAAAGAAAAGAAACCATGTACCAGAAATCCATACATCTTGAACCCAGAGTATTCCCTTAGAGACAACATCGTCTCTCCGAAGCAAATGGATTTGGCGCAGAATCCAGTCATCGATTGCATCCTCCATCACCAGCTGCAGTATCTGTTTTGATATCCATAGCACCTGCCTCCTGCATGAACCCCAGGTGCAACCGTCATATCTCATCTTATGTTTAAAATAATATAACAAAGGATACAAATTTCTTCGAAATGTTTCTTGTTAGGAGAAGATAGATTCTCACTTTCTTTTTAATATTCTTAATAACTTCACTGTTTGTAAAAACTTTATTTTGTACACAATTACTGGTTGTGTCATGCTACAAAATGGCCCTGCTGTACCATTACCAACGACTATGTGTGTGATATTTTTTATCAAGGGTATTGTAGCAAAAAAAAAAATCGAACTCGTAGAAAATTTAAACAAATATGACACACCTTAGCCAACCTCGTCGGTTCAGTTGGAATATTTTATCCACAAGATTTAATAATGGTACGCTTGCATTTGGCGGGGTCCACTGCAGTTAAAAAGAACAGATATTAGAAAGAGCTGAGAAAATAACTCAATGGGCAAGCACTCTTCTGTTGCATCCACAGAAAACTCGGTCTTTCTAATCTATGCCCCATGCAAAAGCTCAAACTACCTTCTTTTCTCATCCATCATGGAATGAAAAAAAAAAACAAGGAAAACATTTTACAAGGGTGTGCCCATTGCACAAAGGAAAGGAAAAGAAGATTAGAAGAAGAAAAAAGATATACCTCAGGCGGCATGCCAATAGGATCTTGAAAAGTATCAGGGGATGAGAGAGTCCTGGAGGTGCCCATTAACCCACGAGACTCAGACTCCTGATTCATGCGTGATGAAAACCCTTTGGAGTCAGATTTTGTCTCATTATCTGAATGCCAACCGTTAGTACAAACCTCGGTAGTAACCGCAACCATACGGTTCTCCTGGTAGTTGCTCTCGTCATCAGACAGGCTACGTGCAGTGGTACCAAAATGGCTTAAAAGCATGTCTAGTTTTCGTGTCTCGTTGCCATTCCAGGACATAGCCATGGTTTGGTCTGCCAGATGGGTGGTATCGGAAGAGGAAGAGGGGAGAAATGCCATAGACTCAGATGAGGGTGTGCTGACAATGCGGGACAAGCCATCAGTGACCCCCTTGAATTGGCGTACTATGTCATCCATTGCATCATCCATGTTGACTGTATTGTGGAAAAAATATGGCACAGTTAGATTCATGGTTAATGAAATAATTAGCTGCTCAAGTTAAGACAAAGACTTCGCTCAAATATGAAGCTTCATTTATTTTAATTTATTTGTTGAAAATAACTGGTTAGTCCTCATTGTACCTGAATTTTGCAAGTCAGACTCAATTTGAATTAAATTAAACTGGGTTCTATCCTAGTCTGATACTATAGCTAATAAATTAAAGTACTGGACCTGGCCAGCAAGGAACTTAAATCCAGCATGATAATCCTCGAAACATGTTATATATAAAAATGGATCTGGACAGTATACAGGATTGAGGTGCAATTTGCAGTTGCTAGGGTCATAAAAATGTGTTCATCTACTTTAGTAACAAACAATATTATCGAATTTTGTCCATTGTAAAGCCCAGAGTAGGTAACTAAATTAACAAGAGAAAAGTTTAAGACCGCGTATTGAATAAAACAAGATGCATACCGGCCAGCGTTTTCATTACTGAGGAAGACTTCCCAAAAGAGTAATTCTGCAGGGAAAAATCAACGGAAAAACATAATTTATGCCAGAAAATGGAGAATAGAGAAGTTCAGCTTCAAATGAAACTTTGCAAGTTATTGCATGTGTATGGCACTAGTTTGTGACACCAAATCTCATAATTAAGGATACCTTTGAAGAAGCACTAAGGAAATCCAACACTTCATGTTGCTCTGCTATGTTCGCCATAGACAAGAGATCCTAGCAAACAAATGAAATCATTGCTGAGTATTTATAAAATATGAAGAAAAAAAAAATTTAATTGTTATTATTATTATTGCACCCTCTATGTAGTTCAAATACATAATAACTTAGGTGCCAAATACAACATCTGGATAAGATAATAAATATAAGCTGTACAGAAGGAGATTGCAGGACTTACCTGGAGGTACTTGTCAAGAAGGATGCAGCGCTGGTGTACGAGATAATCATCTGTGCTGGATGAAAGGAACTTCTTAGGAGGCAAGTGCAATGAATAATTAGGTATTTCTTTCAGTTGCCGATGCAACCGCTCAAAATTCCTATATCTGCAGTCAAAATGGGTCATGTTTGAGAGTACGGAGAATTTTACTGTAAAAAATTACTCCATGTTACTTCAGAATAGAATATTTTGGAATATGATACACCATCTTGCCTATTTTCATTATTTTTGCAAGGAAGTTCTATTGAAGATGGTCATTTTTATTTTAACAAGAGTGGACCATTAACAAGTCTCTTCCACCAAACTATTGAACCTAAACAATAAATATATCACTGCATAAATATGGGTTAAATGTTTATGTAATGTATTTCACAGAAAAAGGAGATAAAGAAGAGCAAAAAGAAAAAGAAAGCATACCTTCTTTTCACAAACCAGGTCTTGTTATCAGCATCTGTTACAGCAATAGAGTAAACTGCAAATGATTTTGACCCAAGTTTCTCAAAGTATGCCCCCACAACCTGTCAGCATCACCATATAAAACCATTAATATCAGTTCTGTATTTCAGTATTAAAAATCCACAGAGATAAATTGTAAACTAACATGCAGAAATTCTCAATCAGTAATGTTACCCAAGATGGTGATTTGGCCAGTATTATTGTTACAACAAGGTTCTGTCAGAGGTTCTATAAGATTGGTCCTTTTGGCCAACACTTGATCAAACCTGAGCTCCCACACAGATTAAAACCCCATTAAGAAATTAAATGACTAAAGTACAAGCAAAAACAAAATAACACAAAATTAAGCAATCATTCTCACGTGCATTCTTGTCAATCCATGTGCCATTAGTTGGTAGCATGCCAAGATAAGAAGTGGCTATTAATGAAAACTATATAACATGCCCCCATATAGTATAAGAAACTCACCCGGCACCGGATCTTTGGGACATTAAGATACCCTTCACTGTGTGAACCACCTTGACCACTGTGCCCTCCCTTATCATCTGGTCCCCCCTTATGTACCACCTTTCCTTCCCCACTCTTAGAATTAAAAACTGTATCAATATCAGGTGAACTTGTAGATCTTTTTATCTGACCCTTAGTAGGTCCTTCCTTTTTTTCATAAACCACAATGCTTGACCTTGTCATGTCTTGTGTATTGTTAGTAGCAATGGTACTAGCATGCATCATATTAACCATGTATTTATCATCTATACCAGCTATACTCTCCTTGAAATTTGCAGTGAACTCCTTCCCTGTTGGACCCACATCGCTAGCCTGTGCAGATTTTTTTGCAAGTTTCTTTTGGTAGTGCCGCCCTTTGGTCCACATGTTATCAAGGTTTTCTGGCTCAAGGACTTGCTTTCGTCTTTTAGTGGCAGCATCAAATACCACAGCCCAGTCAGCCTGACGGGGTGTATCCCAGATGTCAGAGGAATTTCTGGGTAAAACCTTGGTTAGCTGTAGATCAGAGTGAGTGTGCAGGGTAGTTGATACAGAGACAGATGCACTGGTTGACCGGTCTGAATCACTCTCTTTGCCAGTGGCGTTCTGACTGTTTTGTTTGTTTGATAGGAATACTAGCTCAATTACCTCGTTTATGTAGCTGAAATAAAATGAACAGAAGGGTCGATGTTGGGCTTAAGGAACAACAGAGCTCTAAACTCAATAATCTTTTTTCAGAATAAGCAGGCAAAAAAAATACTAAGAAACATTAATAAAATATACACTAACAAGAGTGAATTTTGAACAATTGAATAATGAATAAAATTTCATAACAAAAGTACTATCTAAAAAAATTGAATTGGGAGTATCAGAGAAACAAACATATGACCAGTATAGACTCAAATTTCAAACTAACTAAAGATTTCAAATAGAAAACCTAAATCTGCTATCAAAATACCAGAAACTCCTGAAAATAAAATCAAATGAAAAAGATAACATAACTAAAGATATAGACAAGCTTACTTGGGGCTCGCAAAGTTCATGATGGGTTGTAAAACAAGGCAAGTCAAAAGCTCTCTACTAAGGCTTCGAACTAATGGGCATTGTGACTCCTGTGGCTTCAATACAATAGCCAGAACACCTCCTACTATTTGTTGGAGAACCTATTTTATATTAAATAAATAAAATAAGAACTCAACTTGACAAAACGAGGAGACATCATTGCAATATAGAAGGCTAAAATGAAGGCACATGGATTACTATTGCAATGATTACCACAAAGGATTCCAAGGACCTTTTCAGTCAAGTCTTCAGTTCCCAGTACAAATTTTATCACTGGATTAAGCATGCTCCAGGTTTCTATTTATGTTTCTTTCAGGTTTTACTGCATTAGGTGCCATATAGCAAAGTAAATTGTGGCTTGATATGTCAGGGCTAACTGCAAAACCAAGGAGTAACAGAGATGAAATGGCTTAAATTTCCCACTCATTTGCTCAAGGAAAGCTTAAATATTCCTAGCTTGTATCGGTTAACCTAGAACTCTTGGTGTCAACTATACCTAAAACATTTTTCTCCATCAGTAGCCCAGCCACTGCTAAAAGATGAACAAGAAAGTAGAAGTGCTTAATAACCTTGTGTTCAGAATGAGGGGAAAGCAAAGCAGGGTGTAGTTCTTTAGATGCCAAGAGATGCCTTTTCAACCTCTCATCTCTTTCTTCAGATGAAAGTGTTATCATGACATTAACGCCTATATCTGCCTGGTTCTTTCTGTATAGATCCAACTGGTTTCCTATCAAGTCTACCATATCCCTGTTATATCGAAAATATATTCAGCAAAAAAATCGGTTTATAATTTTATATAAAGTCCCATACAATAATCACAGATACCCTGCACTAAATGGCTAACTCTGGAATGTTCCGAGAAACTTTTCCTTGTTATAAGAATGAGATAGTCCTTTCAAGCATCACTAGATACCTTCTATATAGTATTTTTAAAGGTTATTTCTTTTCTCTGTTTTCTTGCAAGAATGAGATACTTGGTTTCAGCACCGCACTAAACTAAAATCTGAAATGAGTACCAGGTTGACAACCAAGTTAAGACCCTTCTCTTTCTCTTTTTTTCCTGGAAATAATTGGCTTTTGATTGCACGCTTAAGGCCAAAATTGGGCATTAATACGAGAAAAGACATATTGTACATTAGTCAAATGAATCCCACCCCAGTTAGTGACTGCACCAGACTGCCAATATAGTAGTTCTTTATTTCATTTGGAAACCAAAATTTTTATTTTTCTGGGACCTCCACATTATTTCTCTTCGCTTGAGTGGTGTGTATGCATGACCCAACTGCCTTGAGATATTGATATAAAGAGAAATGGAGAAAGCTAACCTAGTCAACAAGTCTACTAGATTCATCTCTTTAACCCGTCTTGAGACCTCACCAAGCACATCAAGCAACAAGCCCCTTATGATCTCAGGCACCTCCTTATCGGGCGTAATAGAAGAATACCACAGATCAACCACAAAATCTCTCAATAACTTATCAATCAAGCTCTCCATTGCAGCCACAACTAACGGAGAGTCTACTTTCCTCCTCCATTTTGTGCTCGAATGGAACGAGGAGAGGCGGTGATCATTTGTTGACAGCTGGCGTTTGGCTACAGAGGATAAATAGGCCGACTTTTGGACTGGACGGACCCGCCACCTTAGATCCACATGATATGAGAGGTACCGCAAGAATGAGAGAATGAGAATTGACATTGGTATATTTGTCCACATTGATTTGCTTGTATCTGTGAAATTTTGAGAAACACAAACAAAGAACAAAGAATTTTATTAATATGGTGCGACCTAAGGTGAGTAGCAAAGTGGCATTAACATTTTCTACAGAACTCTGCAATAAAGTACATGAAGCTGCAGTCTGATATACAGATAATACAGACTGTATAGATGACTTTTGTTTATAAATCTAGATTAAGTTGCAGGAGTGTGCTAAGAAAGATATGTAGTAATGATCTCACTACTGGACAAGTTTAACCAATTGAAATTGGAATACAAATTAAATATTTATCGGACTCGAATCAGACTGCTGAAAGCAAGTTACATGAAAACATCAGAAAATTTGATTCCCAAGAGTTCAAATCATAACTTACGGGATAAGAAATAGCAAATAGCGAAGGTGCAAATAGCCCACCAGACAGTACGGACCTTCGCCTCCTCTATCAGATCCTGCAGAGTCTCCATCCGCCTCATCTCTCCCCCTCTCTCCCTCTCCTCTTACCAGTCCAAAGTGATCAAATCACGAATGAAAAACAAACGCCAGACCCCTATTTTCAGTTTTTTCGAGGGCTCTTTTGAAATTGCAGAGAAAGGGAGGTTACGTATGAAGAAATACAAGTGACGGCGGTGGCCTCTCGCTTCACGGCACCCGAGAGGGAGAAGACGAGGTGGTGCTTGTCTGATCTACGAGTTCGTCGGACTTTTGGGAGGTAAGAAATGTCGAAATTACCCTCGCAACGTGTAGATTGCGGCCTTGCGGGCTTGGTTCCCAGTTATGACTTATGACTAATGAGTAACCGAGAGAGGAGATTTTACATGAAGTCTACAACCCGAGTCCATATTTTGCTCCGTAACTCATGGACCAGAGCCACGGAGTCAACTAAGGCCGTGAGCCCAGTTCAGGTATCCAACAATTCGACATGCAGCAATGCAGGATGTGGAGTTTTTTTTTTTTTTTTTTATCTGTTATTCAGGTAGGGCTGCAAACGAATCAAATTTATCCCAGTTTAAATTTGAATTGAATTAATTTCGAATTCTTTTTTTTTTATGAACTCAATTTTAATTTTTTTACAAACTTTTTTACAACAAGAAAAAGTAATTGTAGTCATCAAAAGTGAGAGGTAAAAGTCATCTAGAGTTTTAGAACAAAGAACGAATATTATAACTTACAAGTTATGACTAGAGTTCTAGAGTTTTAGAATTATTTTTAAATAACAATCATTAAATGACTAAAAGTTTTTATTATTTTTTCAAAAATAGATACAACTTTTTTATAAATTAAATGTACTAGAAGCATGACAAATATTTTATGGATTTATCTAGAAGTAACTTTTGAACTGGGATCAATAACTCACAATCCAAGCATTTTTATTTTTTTCCAATATCACATAAAGAAATATATTAATTTTTCTTAGAGCCACGAAAAATTCGACCTAAAAAATATTGATATAGGTTATTTATTGCAGTATTTCTAATAAATCAAATTATATTGTATTTCATCTATTTTCAAAAAAATATATTCAACATTTCTAATATTTTAATACAACAAATAAAAAAATTATGTTTAAAAAAAAATCTACAAAACCAATAAACCATCAACCGGACCAAAGTAATAAATCCGGGAATTGGGTGACCGAAAAGAAGGGCTTATTCCGGTTATTAGGTAACTGGATAGGGTAGATTTCGAAATTCTTTACAAACCGGGGTAGATTCCGTAATTTCATTATTTTTTTGGGCATTTATAAAAATTTCGGTCAAAATTTAATGGCAGTGACTAGTCATCGATTATTATACAGTGTGTTTGGATGAACAAGAATAGCACTAGCTCACTATTATGTATTTGTCTTATATTAGTTAGCTTACTATTCTACTAATCTAATCAAAAATTGAATTAGCTACTATTCTCATACTTAAAATTAGTTCTATTCTTACTTTATTCTTTATTTCATTCAAACGTACCTGTAATTTCTCTCAAGGTTATGCTAGGGAGTGGGATAAAATGGAGAAATATAGCTCTTATCCCTTTAAATAGTTCTAATAAGGCTTTTTTTTTCCTAATTTTTATACTTTATTCATCAATAAAGCATTGCTGATATAATAATTTTGATGAAATCCCAAACTCTAAATCAACTTTAGCTAAAGAAAGAGCACGTGATCACCATTCATTAGTCTCGGCTAATTAACATGCACAAATGTGAAACAAAGAAACGGTCAAAAATGATAAAAAAATAAATAAATAAATAAATGCATTCAATTAACTTAGATGTACATACACACTCATCACTCATCAAAGGTTAAAATTTTTCGTTTGAAACATCAAACTAATCCGATAGATTTAAAATTATGCTTAACAAAATTTTATAAGACTAGCACATGCTAGTTTTACTCTAATTCTCATGAAGGTGAACAAAATAATTCTTCCGATGCCAAACTTTTATGTCATGTCATTATATAATAAAAAATATATATCTAGTATAGCAAGAGTTAATCACCAACATCGTCGTATCTTTAACCAAAAGTTACTAATAAAAAAATTCTCTATACAAATAAATGATCCTAAAATGGATACCCGAAAAGTTGAAAAAAAAAAAACATACGGATATCCTTTTGCATCTTCACTAGAACCCTAGCAAAATTTAAACAAAAACTGGTACACCAGCACACAAACTAACAAAGAGCTACTGCCTAAAAGGCACGCCAAGGCACAAATCAACATCTACACCCTTTTTTCCATCTCCCATCTTCAATCTAAGTCCAATGTTCTCCACTTGTGTGGGAAATAATTCCAAGCATTCAGTAAATTCCTCATCTTCCCCCCGATCATTACCCATCTCTTTAATTCCATCCTCATCTGTCAGATGGATCAAGCTCTCTGGTGGTTCATCACCTTCCAAAACCATCTCTTTGTTCACCTTCTCTATTTGCACTCCATATCTGATCAACGCGTTGTGAGCTGTTTTTTTTAAAGAGTTCTCATTTGTTTGTGGCATTGTAATATCTCCAGTATTTGTATTTGAATTCTTACGTTTGAAGACACCCCAGAGATAATATTTGTCTTGATACCCTACACAAGCCAATATATCAATTAATAAAATTTCTAAACCAAACAAGTAAATTGTAAATACCAACCAGCATATACCAAACAGTTCATAATATGCAGATGATTGCTCTCTTAATTGGTACATTTCAATATAAAAAGGTCAATTTTAGAACAAATTAATTGTTATTATTATAAAACTATTCATTCGCAAAGCTGGAATTTTTGTCAAAACTTAAAACTCCAAAAAAAAAAAATCAGTAAAACATATGCATGTGGTCTTAAATTTGAAAAAAAGAAGTTAAAATTGATGTCAAGTTTCTCTCTTACTGTTGTAATCTACCGGCAACAAATTAGAGGGGAAGATGAGCAATTCAGCCTCATCCAATGCAACTTTAAGCATTAGATCACTCCTGATCACCTCTTCTATAAGCTGATCTACCATCTCTTCCACCCTACATATACAAAACAGTCAAGCTTCTTTCAACAAAATCCACTACTGTGAAGGAAATTATTTTTGTTTTAGAAAGTTGAGTAGGGATAAAAACACCATCATTTTTGTACTCCAATCATGTTTCACATACTTATCTTTGTTTTAGAAAGTTAAATGAGTAGGGATAAAAACACCATCAGTTTTGTACTCCAATCATGTTTCACATACTTATCTTTGTTTTCAAAGTTCGAACAGTCAATCTAAACCTGCTCAATATAATCTTCATATTAAAATGTGTTGAAAACCAAATTTTATATTTTTTTAGAAACTTTTTATTTTTTTCTAAATAGGTACAAAATCACTGCTTTTTAGAGATCCAAAACAATAATTTTGTATCAATCTAAAAGAAATAATAAAAATTTCAAAAAAATATAAAATTTGGTTTTCAAGCATATTTTGATATAAAGATAATGTTAAGCAGTTCGGACGACTATTCGGATTGAACACACAAAAAAGAGTATAATTGGAACACAAAACTAATGATGTATTTTAACCCTACTCAAGTTAAATTATATATCATATAATCAAAATAGAGCAAAATAGCTAACAAATTCATTTAAAACAATTATGATAAACAATTGGCTCCTACCTCGAATCAGGTGGGAAGAAAAAGAGAGCAATATGATCATCAGTTGGAGGAGAAGATTTGAAATTTCTTGGCCATGCCTGCGACCTTGAAACAATAGATAGTGGAATAATTTGTGACAATGATCTTGTTGCGTTCCATGCTTTCTCACAAGCTTTTGGAGACAAGTGTGCTATCAAGGGGCCATAACATCTTCCACAAATCTTGAACCACCCCCTGCCAAGAAGAATATAACATTTCAAAAAAAAAAAGATTTTCATTCAACGAACCATAAAATAAATACTCCAAAATAGACTTTATCAACCAACATAAACCATGAAATGAAAATGAATTGTTTTGGTGTAGTATTAAATAAATTGGAATAAGAACCCTTGACTCGTCGAATAGATCAAAATCAACCGTTCAAATTCATCATTTGAAATCCATTTGATCGTCTTTGAAGTTTTAAATTAAGCTCATGAAAATTCGCTCTACGTTTCTCTTCTAACTTAAACTTGTTTGACAACCACAACCAATAAAATAATTATGTTAGAAGGACAATTTTCGATTATTAATCAAGTGTGTCAATAAAGAAATTATTTAACAAAGGAAAGGTAAAAATTACTATTCTTGAATTGTCCATAATATATAGGGTATGGAGATTTTATACTATTCTAAAAAATTATTAAAAAAATTAATATCCAAATATATGTTCATATGGAGATCATTATCAGGTCGATTGTTTAAGCTTTGAAAACAAAAATATATCCATAGCACAAATCAATCTGCGCATAGCAAAATATCATAACCTCTCTCTTTTTTATTTCTCAAATGGCCCAATCAAAACTTTCCATATGCAACAAATTCTATATACAATCTACTTGGGTTACGTTTGGATGAGGCAAAGAATAGTGCTAGCCCGGGTTAACTACTATTCCAAACTACTATTTTACGTTTGGATGTGTTTGGGTTAGCAAAAAGAGACTATTCTTTGTTTGTCTTTTGTGGGTTAGCATACTATTCTACTAACTCGACTAAAAGTTGGGTTAGCTCACTATCTCAAATTTGGGTTAGCTGACTATTCTTACTAACCCAAGTCTTCATCCAAACACACCCTTAAGGAACACACACAATTTACTTGACTTATTTGAGTCCATGTTTTATGGGTTAACATTGTTGTAAAAATAAGTTTAGTGTCAATAAAACATAGCACTTTATACATAGATGTTCTTATGTCGGATGATGTAGATAAATCTAATGTGTTGATTATAAATATATAAACTTGCATTACAACTTTGTGATATCCAATGAGATAACTGTATCGGATATCTCTTATCTAATTTAGATTTCAACATCTAAATTGGGGTAGTCAAATCACCCGATGCTTATTAACTCAAGAATGACATCGTTTTTATTTATACACAATCTAAAACGTATCTTTCTCTCTTTAAGACTATCATTAGGTTTGTGTTATCACAATAACCCAATAATATGTAGGAATAACTAGTTAGCATTTTCAAGCTAGTACTATTTCTAATTATGCAATCCAAAGCTGGAAATTATCAATAAAAGAATTGACGACCAAAAAGTGAGATCAACACACAAAAGACTAAATAGCCAAAACAAACCTAAGAACCTTGAAAATCATTCGAAATAAAGACTTCACATAACCTTAATATTTATAAGATTGATAAAAAGATAAACGAACCTCCAACTAATGGGCCTTGCTGACACAAATAAGGTGTCCCACCTCATTAAACAATTATCATTCTTAGTCTTTGAGGCCATCTCATTGCATGTCTTTTGCAAGATCGAAGAAACCATAGTTTCCTTAGCCTCGAAGTTGTTGTCTTCATTCTTTTCACGTGTCAGCTTTTTTTCATGGTCATTATGCTTCTCAAAAGATCGACCTAAAGTGACGTTTTTCTCTAAGGTGTTGATCTCTCTTTTCAACGAAGAATCTTTGGCTAAGTCATCTACCATGTCATAATCCTCATCTGGCAAAATTAATTTTCTTCTACGACCATTGGGTTTAGAACATATAGCCCCACCTTCATTCTCTTCACGTAACAATATCAACTTTCTTTCCTGGTGATTATGATTGTTCCTCTCAAAAGATCGACCTATAGTGACGTTTGTTCCTAAAATGATGACCTCTCTTTCCACCGAAGTAACTTTGGCTACGTCATCTATCATGTCATCATCTTCGTCTGGCAAAGTTAATTTTCTTCTACCATTGGGTTTACCATCTATCAAGGAATTACTAGATCTTTTAGATCTCTTTCGAGTCATTTTCCAAGCCTTTATTTCATGATCCTCATGATCATGTGAATTTGCTCCATTTTTGCATTTTTCACAAGCCCATTCAACGTTCTCGTCTAATTGTGAAATGGTGTCAAAACAATATCTACAATATATTACGAATTTAATATAATTAACAAAACAATAATCTTAATTTATTATCCCCATATATAAGATATAGGTGTACACAAGTTAAACAAGTTGTGTCATCATTTTCAACTAAACCCATAGTTGTTGAATTAAGACACTTTCAATCCATAACCAACCGTTATAACCAAAAATGTGTTGTCCTTTTTATCAGATAGTTGGATTATGCGACATTTGCAAGGTTGCTTAAAGAAATATCATAAATTATTAGAATCGAGCTACTATGACATCGTTGTTATGAAAGCTATACTAACACCAAATCTAAAATCCACAACGAATCCAAATTGGTTCCTTACAAGTTACAAGTGATGCATTTACATGCAGAATTTGTAAATTTTCAAATTCAATGCACATGAAGTAAAGCGGTCAAGAAAGAAGATTTTTAAGCCAATTTAAATGCATTCAATTTTTATTATTTTTTTATCACTTGACACCATAATAAATGAATTCAAAAATTTATACAATTTGCACGTAAATGCATTACACATAAGGTAAATCAATTTCAACAGTTAAGATTCATTGTTTGAAAACCCATTTGATGTATTTTGGAGTTAAGTGTCACTATGGCTGAAATAACAACAATGTCATGGTAGCTAAGATCTCAAATTAGTATTAATATTAAAAAAAATTAAAAATAAATAAATAACAAGTATTACTTTAGCAAATAATTAAAATAAATAAATAAAACTTAATATAAGACTAAATATAATTGATTATAATCCAAATTTTCAAGATAATCAAAAAAAAAATTTGTTAGAATCAATTTGATAATGTCGATGAATACCCGCATGACAAGATGTTTGATCATATTGTATAATACTCAAGAGAGCTTATTAACTTAACAAGATATAATAATTTATCGTACTTGATTAAAAGTCATATGTAAAAAGTACAAGAAGACTATCAGTAAAAAATAAAACATACTGATGTTCGGCGACTGCGTGGCATAAACAACAATATACAAGTAGGTCTTTCCAACCACCAACTCCACATTTTTGACAAACAATTGCCTACAACCAATATAGAGAACAAAAATTATTATCCACTTCGCACATGTTTCATGTTGTTACAGTCTAATAAATAAGTATATTTATAATAGCTAAGTATACTATAACGATTAAGTTAGAGTAAAACATGCCAAACGCATCCTAAATAAAATTGTTGGTTGGATTAAGAAATTATTGTGATATATTAGAAACTCGAGAAAGGATAAATGTCCAAATAAAAAGTTTTTTAGAAGGCTGGCTACATTTAAGTAAGAGTTTGACGCGATGGCTGCCATTACCCCTCAATGAAATTACCTAACCTAATTATAATTTCCAATATCATTCAGCTCTGCATAGATTCTCAAAGTTATGACAATATTAACATGTTATAACAAAACCACCAAAAGGGGCCTCATAAGATTTTTTTCGTTTAGAGCGTGCTTCATAACATCTTCATTAAATGGAGTGGAGGGGAGGGAGAGCGTAATCGATCACAACCAAGTTGGGTTATTTGCTCTAAAATTGAAATTTTTTTTTTGTGGGGGGGGGGGGGGGGGGGGGGGGGAGAGAGAGGAGATGAGTTTTGAGTATAAGCTGAGCAATTTTTATCACCTTTGAATCGAATGTAAGAAAAAAAAATGAAGTATTGAATGTTTCCCCATTTTCCTTTTCGTCTCTTGTGGAGCACACTCTTAGTGGTATGTGAGGATTAAGACTAGAAAAAAGAAAATATCTTGTAGAAAAGAAGATGGTGTTGCATTTCCATAAACTATGCTTCAGATAAAAGGGAAGAGGAGATATTGAGGGGTCAGGTGGGGAGCTACCCTCCAAATTGAGGATAAAGATTAGAGGGGAATGATATTCATTTTTGCATCCTGGTTCCTCTACTCCTCCCCTCAGTTTTCCTCCAAAATTTTAATTGCTGGAGCAAGTAAACTTGCTTGGGCAATCTGGTCACCCCTCGTCTCGCGTCCCTTCGCCTTTCTTTTTAGTGTGTGGAGCAAAGTTTTTATCAGCCCTCAAAGTTATGGAGTAAGTAAACTTGCTTGGACAATCCAGTCACCCCTGCCCCTCCCTTTCCCTTCTTTTTTAGTTTGACACAGTTTCAATCAGCCTCAGAGGCTATGGAGAAACTACTATTAGTGTTTGTACCATCTGGTGAAGGAGAGTTTCAACAGGCATTTTTCAATTGCTTGTTATCTATCCTTCACAGATGCGGTTTAAAAAGGTCAAGAACAACTATTGTCCTTTGCCAATTGAAAATTGCAACGAACTCCACGAAGTTTTAAGCAATATATTTGTTCCATCTTATGGAATGAACTTATATGAGAAATCAAACTACACAAAAGATCAAAATAATTTCAATCAAGAATCCAAGCAGGACCCCGAGCAAAGATCTCAACGAAACTTCAAAAGCTTCCAATTTAAAAATGACTAACGTATCATCTAAAACATAAAACGTACCATTTTTAGAGAGAAAATGAAAAATGAAGTCGCAGCACCAACCACCGCCTCGTAACTCCTCGATTAGCGAAGTAGAAAAAGCCGACAGCGCCCGTCAAGAAGTGAAAGAGAGGCAAATACTTCCAGGGGTTATATAGAGCAGCAAGCGTCAAGCAGTCTAGGGCGGTGCGAGGTTTTTTAGGAAACAATTAAAAGGGGAATTCGACAATTCGGGTTTTATTTACGAAATCGAAAACGGCTCTTCGCTGATAACACGATTCGTCCCTTGCTACGAAATCGCTGATCGCCGTTTATGTGTGTATTTAACGAAATCCTGCCAACAATCCAAGAACCGGATATCTCCAGTCTTAATAAATGGAGGTAATAAGAACACTTTGAGAGTGAGAGATATAGAGCGTCCAGTGGTGTGAGGTTTTTTAGGAAATAAATAAATAAGGAATTCGACAATTCGGGATTATTTACGCGATTTGTTCTTTGATTAAAGTCTCCGTTCATAGAATACCGGAGGAACAGAATCCTAAACATGTATCTAGGTACCGGATATCTCCGGTCATTATAAATGGAGGTATTGAGAATTTTGGTTCGGAATCAAGAAACGTGGAGCAAGTGGAAGACGAGACGGTTCGGATGTTTCTTGAAACGACAAAATGCGACTGTAATAATATCACTAAAATTTGAATTGTGAGGCCTACAGGCCGTAAGGAAAGCAAAAAAAAAAATTGAATTGTGATATATTGCATTAATTCGCTAAATTGCTCCTTTGAGTCGGTTAGCGTCTTAGCGTAACGAATTGTTGGGCTGTCCAAAGAACTCAGATGAAGTTGAAATTTGGAAATAAGAAATCTTTGGAAATGGACGACACTATTGTAACTATTGAGAGAGAGAATTTTTATCTTTCTATGTTTATAGTATTCTTTAAAAAAAATTATTATGAAATATGTTACAGTAAGAAAAAATATAACTCAACAGAAAACAATAATTACACATCAAAGGAAACAACTAATGCACATAAAGAGAAAACAACTGTTGAAGGCCCATGATCAATGTCTTCACTTCTACATATAAATTATAAACAAGCCCAAGCTCAAAATTAGTTTTCTTAAAGATATCCAGAATTGTCTAGAAACTACCAAATAAAATATCTTGTAGTGTAAGATGTAGGAAAATTTATAAAGAACTCAAAAAAATCTTAGGTCTAGATGTTTCTTTGACTCTCATGGAGCAGGTATAAATAGGGTATCTTACTCTTCATTTTCACCATCCAAGTAAGAAAGCAATCCAAGCAAAATAAGAGAGTAAGAAAGAAATAAAGAAGAGTGTTGTAGTAGTTTGGAGGTATAGAATAATATAAGTAGTAAAAGGTGTAATCTTGGAGATTATATTATTAAGTAGTAAAGTTGTAATAATATCTTGAGAGAGTAATAAAATTAGTTTTGATATAGTGTCCCTACTCAACAACAACTTTATAAAAAAAAAAATTTACAATTCAAATAAAAAACAAAATTACAATAATTACACATCAACTTTGAAACTAACTGTTGGAGTGATTAAACACATTGATAAATTGAGAAGGAACTTCCTTTCAAAAGAAAATGAAGCATACATATAAGAGTATTAACTGTCTCGTTCACTGGAAAACAGTTTGCTCTCTCAAAGAGAATGGTGGCCTGGGAATCCTTGATTTGTCTATTCAGAATGATGCCCTCATTTCTAAATGGCTATGGGAATTGGAGGCAAAACCTTTGAGCCTATGGTCAACTACGGTAAACAAACTTTATGGTTTTTTGGTGGCAAGTAACATCATCCACTACCAAGATGACTCTTTTTTCCTGAAATCTCTCGCCTCGATATTGCAATTTTATTCAGCTTCGGTGAATCGGGAAAATGGAATTGTCTGGACTTGGACCTCCACAAGGGTATTCTCGTGCTCTTCAGCATATAGAATCTCACACCACATGGGAGTAATTGCACTCAACTAATTTGAGGATTGGTGATTACAACTGTTTCTAATAGACTGTTCACGAAATTAAAGTGCAAGACAAAAGCATGCAAAGCTAACATTTAAAGCAATCAATGTAAAACTGCAATGCGTTAAAACAATAATTCGTTAATTAGTGAAAAATTAATAAATTACCGTTATTAGCAGACGGTTAAACCCAGTTAAACCAGTTCGGGGACGGGCTCGAGTTTGGTGGCTTGGGGTATAGGAACATTTCTCTTGAAAAAAACAAGAACTTTTAAGTTATTTAATGATTGTTATTCAAAAAGAATTTTCAAAATAGATATAATTTTTTATAAATTAAATGTCCTAAAAAGAATCACAATATTTTCTGAATTACCTAGAAATGACTTTTGAACTGGGATCAATAACTCATAATCTAAGTATTTTTATTTTTTTCTAATAACACATAAAGAAATATATTAATTTTTCTTACAGCCGTGAAAAACCCGACTTGAAAAATATTAATCCGGGTTATTTATTGCAGTATTTCTGATAAATCAAATTATATTGTATTTCATCTATTTTCAAATAAATATATTCAACATTTCTAATATTTTAATACAAAAAATTTAAAAAAATTATGTTTTATAAAAAAAAATTGAGAAATTTTTTTTGAGATCGTGTGAACTCCACGGTCTGGAAAAAAAATTGAGACTATGGGAACTCCACGATCCTTATGATTTTTGAAAAAAAAAAAAACAATCATATTGGTTCCATAAAATTTGTTTTATTAATTATGATTTATGAAAAAAATTCCAAAATACATGTACAGATCTGACTTCTTATATAACTAGTCCTCGTCTATGTAAGACTAATCAAACCCTCGTATTCCGGCCAACTTCTTGTAAAATTTATAGATCAGACCAAGTGCTTTGACCTCTCCACAGTAACTAGTCTCTTTATTATATGTCACGAAATAAAGATTTTTGTTGCAAAAATATCTTCTGTTATTTAATTGTTAAAATTTTGGCCAATATTTTATATAGAAATCTTCAATTCAAAATTTGGGTGGACTTTTTGCTCAGTCAGTGACGGAGCCAAAGTGTGTAGTATAAAAATGTATTTTTTTTGTTACAAATTATATTACAAAATCACATTTTTGATCTAATATATCTTTTTTAAAAATTATCTTATTTTAAATAGATATACATATTTTTTAAATAAATTAAGATTTCTCACAATCAATTTCACAGTACAACCAAACACTTATTTCAATACATTTCCATAATTAATCATGTACATATCCGTATTCGTGTGTTCTCGTTTTTCTAAAAATGAGTTCCCATCCTATTAAATTTTATTAAATTTCATTCTGAACAATCCCATCACAAACAAAGAGGCCCTAAAAAGTAAGGCCTAGTTCAAGGTCTCCGCCTTTCTTCTTCCTATATCTCCTCTCCTATCCAAGTGCAATGTTCTCCCCTTGCATGGGAAATAATTCCAGGCATCCATTTAATTGACACAATGGTCAGATTACACAAGTTCTCTTCCTCAACGTCCTTCATTGACGGTTTGTGGCTATTTCTTTTGTAAGAGTTCTTTTTGTTTGCCGAGTTCCAATATTTCTCCAGAATTTGTATCTGAATCCTTGCGTCTGAAAACACTCCATAGATAATATTTGTCTTGATACGCTGTGCAGAAAAATATCTCAGCATGTTACAATTTTAAATCCAACAATGGTGTTTGGTTAAGGCCTGAACCATGGAATAAGAGAATAAGAGGTTTAGGCCCCAGTTATTCTACCAAACACATATTAATTAGGCCAGTCTAACTAAACATAACTCTAAAATTATGCCTCTAAATTTAAACCACCTCTTTAGGTGGCTTAAGAGTCAGTCCCCTATCGGCCCCACTATCAGCGACTATCCATTTTTCCCCCTCTTCTTAAATCAATACTATTTCTTAATAACTTAGGTCATGACATAACTTTAGACCTCAATCAAACATAAAAATAGCTAGTCCAGTCTAAGTTGGAATAGATTATGGCCTCCAAAACTTCACGCCTCAACCAAACACTGCCAACAAGTCAATTGTAAAACAACCCACTATGTACCAAGTTGTTCACAACATACTAGTGATCCCATTCTCTAAATTTGTACATTCATCAAGATAAAGGTCTAACTTGGAACAATAAATTCAAATAGGATAACAAAGCTGGTATTTTTATGTTCTTCTTAGAATTTGTAAAATAATCAATTAGATTATAAATAGTAAACCAACATTTACCCATGTTTTGTTAAAAATTCAAAATAGTTATATACAGGTATAAAATTCATGTCTTACTCTTGTGATCTTTTGGCAACAAAACAGAGGGGAAGACTAGCATCTCCGCCTCCTCCAGTAGAACTTTTAGCACCACAGCATGGTTGATCACCTCTTCTAGAAGCTGATCTACCATCTCTTCCACCCTGCTTATATAAAACAGTCAATTCCTTTCTAGCAAAACCCAAATAGTTTAAGTTAATTACTTGCAATCAAGCAATGGAGCAAAATAGCAAACAGATTAGAATGAAACAAATAAAATATACAATTGCCTCCTACCCTGAATCTACTAGTGGGAAGAAAAAGAGAGCAATGTGGTCAGCGCTAGGAGAATTTCCAAAACTTTTCGGCCATGCATGTGACATTGAAACCCTGGTTAGTTGGATTATTGGTGACAAGAATTTTGTAGCATTCAATGCTTTCTCACCCGCTTTTGTAGATAGGTGTGCAGTCAAGGGGCCATAAACTCTACCAGAAATATCAAACCACCCCCTGTCACAAGCAATTGTAAAATATCAAGCAAATATAAACATATTATCTATATATATAAGATGAAACTTCATTTATATTAACCACCAAATGAGTAATGCCTGTTAAGAGTTCTCAGCGTGAAGTTGAAGGTACTTATTTATGGCTTGAACAAGTCACTGAATACAATTAATCATTCTCTACGCCTTTCACATGCAGGGATGTCAATGAAACCTGTTACATATTTACTATATCCATAATGTACTCAGGCTTAATAGTTCCATTCCCGTGGGGCACATATTCCCATAGACTGGTTAGACTATGCTCATTCGTGTGAGCACATATTCCTATGAGAATGAAATCTAAGAAGTGACTTCCAAAATCTCCTGATTGCTAGAAGAGTAGCAGGAAAAAAAAGTTGGGTTTAATGAATTTTTCTTTCCTCATTGAAATAGAGATTCTTGTAGGAATTGAAATGTAAAGAAAAAAGTACTGCCAAGAAGTTTGGCATGTAAAAACAATATCTTCCAAAAGCGCTAGAGTATTAAGGCTGAAATTTCACGTACTTTTTATGGGAATGAGATGCCAAACAGGCTTTAAGTGAACCCATGATCAAAGACTACAAAGTTAAATTATGCAACAACGATTTGGATCACTGAAAAGAACATAAATATTTTGAAATTCATTGTGAATAAAGACTAAAATTAAAATCTAACTATCTATGAGATCGATATTAAAATACGAACAAACCTCCAACTGTAACTTCTGATAGGCATTGCTGAGATAAAATAAAATTCACTCTGCAACACTTCAAATTCTTGAACATTTCGTAACTGTACATTGCTACTTGTAGAATTCGCACTCAACATTTTCATTGAATCACCACCACTATCGGTCTCTATTGTCATCTCATCATCCATCTTTTTCAAGGTCGATCCGAATTCTTTCGTTTCATTATTTTTTGAACAAACAATTCTTTCTGGCAATAATGCAGCCTCAAGGTTATTGTTCTGCCCATCCTCTTCATCTGACAATACCAATTTCCTTCTATGGTAATTAGGCATTGGCATCTCATCATCCGTTTTTTTCAAGGTTGATCTGACTTCTTTCATTTCATTATTTTTTGAACAAACAATTCTTTCTGACATTAATGTAACCCCGGGGTTATTGTTCTGCTCATCCTCTTCGTCTGACAATACCAATTTCCTTCTATGGTAATTAGGCATGCCATTCTCAAAAGATTGATCCAATGGATAGTCTTTCTCAATCTCATCTTTCGAGTCATCATCCTCATCTAGCAAAATTAATCTTCGCTGACAGCCACTGTTCTTGGACCATTGAAAAGGTTGGGAAGTGGTGCCCCGATTTCTCAAGGGATCAATATATGTTTCTAAAGTCGGCTTAATAGATTTTATGGTTCTTTTATTATTCTTTCCCCAAGCCTTTGTTACATGACTCTTAAGAGAATGCAAGTTTAATCTATTTTCGCCTCCGTCAGAAACATGAGCACCATGTAAGTCATTCGCGCTCAAGTCCTTACTAATAATCATTTTATTATCGTTTGATATGAAAAGTTTACACTTATCTTGATACAAGTAAGCATTACTTTTAGCAGATAAACCAATATCATTGTTAGGTATCTTCAAATCTTGACCATTTGCACCATGAGATAGTTTGATAGACATACGATTGCAATCTTCACATGACCACTTAATAGCCTCATTATTATTCGGGAGGGTGCCCATGCAATATCTACAACATATTAAGAATTAATTACTTTTTAATCTAAAAAAATATTAAGAATTCATTACTTTTTAATCTAAAAAATACATACTAAGAATTTATTAATTTTTAATCTAAAAAAATTCTCAATAATCATCTTTGAATAAATTAAATTAAAAATTTCAAGTCCGTCTTTTATGAAATTCAAGAAAGCGGATCAGCTTTAGGAAGTAATAATTTTTCGTACTCAATCTAAAGTTGTATTAAGAAAAACAAATAAAACTTGAGATCATACTTGTGTTGAGCAGCTTGATGACACAGACTGCAATATACAAGAAGATCTTCATAACCAAGATCTCCACATTCTTGACAAACAATTGCCTACAACAAATAAAAATAACAAAGCCATTAGACATACTCTCTCTTTTATTATGTTATTTGTAATTTAACAACCCTAAGAACTACTTCAAACCACATATTTATTAAGAATTTTTTATTTTAAACTAGACAAATCAATTTTTTCAACACGGTTATTACAAAGTCAAAAGCTCAATGACATTTCCTCCTGGTGCCCACAAAACTAACAATAAACATGTAATGGCATCATGAAACTTAGACCATGATGAATTCATGGTCTTAAACAAAATTAACAATTTAAGACCCCATTTGGCATAAAGGAGTTAACTGTAAAGTAAGAGAAATAAGACTAATTCCGTAATTATGAATATCAAACACTTTTGGAAAAAAAAATGATTAGATGGGGTAATAATTTGAGATTAAGTAATTAACAAATTCACGAAGGAGGCAGATTTGGTAAATTCGAGAATATACAAAAACAAGTTCAAATTAAGTCGTTTTTTTTTTTTTAAATTGTTCAACTTAAGTTGTTAAAGTATGTACATATTTAGGGACGACACATTTTTATTCCTAAACATCATTTCAAGATATAAGGAATTAGATGAATTAACTGATTTCAAAATGAAGTGGAATCAACTAATTCTGAGATTAACTTATGTTGACAAACGAGGCCAAAACATTATAGAGAATGATCACATATATTGAACGAAATTATAATGTTTAACTCTTCCAATTTTTGAATAATTATTTGTGTTCTATAAAAAAATTGACAACTCAACAAAATTAACTAAACTCCTCTACCACCTTTATCTCTATCTCACCAAGGTCAGATGTTGTATCAACCATATTGATGTACATCCTCTATCTCTAGCATCCAGGGTATGTTTGGATGCATAAGAACAGCACTACTACGAAAATAATGTTGTTGTTTTCATTTAGATGCAATCCAAACGTGTTCTTCTCTTCCAAAAATAGCGTTAGGTTAGTGCTATGCTACCCAACATTTTGTAGGAATAACAGATTAATAATTTTTAAAATAACACCGAATTATAAAATCCAAAAATAAATTTGAGCTATTTCAAATATTACAAGATTGACAATCATCCTGCACTATTTAATTAGCATTCTTCTCACATGTGTCATACACTAACCCAAATAATATTATTCTTTGCTGATCCAAAGGTACCCTTTTTATTGTACCTGTTAGAATACCTATAAAATGGAGGTAGGATAAAATGGGGAATGAGAAACTTCACCAAATCACCACATGCAACTTATTATTCCTAACTTTCATCTAATTTTTTTTTTATCCCAAGTTAGCTTTGCTAAGGTTCTTTTGGTAGAAAAAAGTACAGAATTGCCTTGGCGAGATGGTTTATCCTCCAAATATCTGACAAAGGAGAGACGATGGAGAGGAAATAATGAGCTTGAATTATTTAATTTGCTTATTTCCCGCTCCTCGCAGTTACGATTAAAATGGTCAAGAAAATTTTGCTTTACCACACTTCGTAAATTTTAAGAACGGAACTTTTGTCAAATGACAACGGTGAATAAATTCGCCGTAGTCCCAGACTCCCAGTTAAAAATTAAAGGAAGAAATAAAGCAAGAATTTAGAAAACTTCAACAATTGAAAACTTGAAGAGAACAAATGTGTACTCTGTACCATTTTCAGAGATGAGGTTGACAGATGAATTGGCAGCACCGATCTTCCTTCCACAATAAATCCTCGATTAGTGAAGTACACGAGCGAAATAAGTCGCAGCGGCGGGAGGATAGAGGAAGTAGCGGAAACGCCAACCGGTGTGTGGTTTCTACTGAAACAAGTTGGTAAGAAAGGATCTTAAGCAAAGCAACCGGTCTGTTTGGGATTACAGTGGGACTGGGAAGCATCGATAGAGCTGGACTAAGGCGTGTTCGGATGTTACGATATTATGGAATGTAAATAGGAAGGGAATGGGAATTTATTTTTGAAAAAGTAGGAATTCACGTCTATGGAATTTACGGGATTAATGTCATTTTTATTAATATTTTAAAAAAACTAATTAATTTTAAAAAAGCTCTTGTGTATTATTTTTTTTTTATTTTTGCTCTGACCGCTTGAATTTTGGGCGGCTCAAAATATCAAATGAGGCGCCAGCTTCTGGGGCACCCCATAAGGCCAGTAAGACGCCAGCTCCTGAGGCACCCCATAAGGCTAGTAAGGCACCAACTCCCGGACGTCTCATAGTTTTTTTTTTTTTTTTTTAGAGATCTTAGTATTTTGATTTAAATAATTTTGAGAAGAAAAAATTTTCTTGTTTAGAGTGTATGTCAAAAAATAAAAACATTTGATATATTTATGAAGTGATGTCGTAACTCTTTATAACTATGATTTTTATTTTTTATTTTTTTGGTGAACTTTGATTTTATTTGTCAGGTGGATATCACAAGTCTAAATATAATACTAATTAAGGACTTAGCTTTTATTCAAAAAATTTTAAGTTTTAACAGCTTGTTGATCTCTTTTTTTCCAATTTTTATAATATATGTATAATATATACGCATATACATACATATACACATACACATATACACATACACATATACACATATACATATACATATACATATACACATACACATACACACATACACATATACATATACATATACATATACGAGTGGGATTAAAATGCACCCTCATTTTTATGCTCCAAACGTGCACCCTCCTCTCGTTTCTTCATTTTTAAAATTCAAATAGTTGATTTGAATCTACCAACGTGTTCTACATATTAAAATGTGCTTGGAGACCAAATTTTACATTTTTTGGAAATTTTTTACTATTTTTTTAGAATTTTTGAAAATCATCACTGTGCTGAATTTTTTATTATTGTTAAGTTTAATAAAAAATTCTGAAAAAATAGTAAAAATTTTCCAAAAAATGTAAAATTTGGTCTCTAAGCACATTTTAATATGTAGAACACGTTGGTAGATTCAAATTAATATTTGAACTTTAAAAATGAAGAAACGAGGGAAGGGTGCACGTTTGGAGCACAAAAAAGAGGGTGCATTTTAACCCCACTCTACATATACATATATACATATATACATATAGACATTTTTTATAATATATGTATATATGTATAAATATGTACATATACATATACATATATATACATGTAGAGTAAGGCTATGCTACTTCATGAATTAAACGGGACATTTTAATTCGTGCTCATATCTCTAGTTTCGAAGTTCAAATATCCGATCTAAACCATTAGATATTTAATCTATATTAAAATATACTTGGAGACCAAATTTTACTATTTATTAAGATGGTTTGAAAATCTTTTTTTTTTTTTATGACTACCATCGAACGAAAACTTAAACTGGATTTTTGAAGCACTAAACTAATTAATTTGAAATTCTGATGCTCCACGTGGAGAGAGGAGAGGAGAGAGAATAATGAGAAAAAAATTATTTAGTCTGAGCTCATTTTATCTTTTGCATAAATTTATACGGAAGTAGAACTTTTATTAAAATATGCTTGGAGATCAAATTTTACTATTTATTAAGATGGTTTGAAAATCGTTGTTTTTTAATGTCTACTGTCGAACGAAAACTTAAACTGGATTTTTGAAGCACTAAACTAATTAATTTGAAATTCTGATGCTCCACATGGAGACAGAGGAGAGGAGAGAGAAGAATGAGAAAAAAATTATTTAGTCTGAGCTTATTTTATTTTTTTGCATAAATTTATACGGAAGTATAACTTTTTGAGAAAAAAGATGGAAACAGCTGAGAGAAAACAGGGCCTCTGAACGGGCTCGGAAAAAAAGTTGAGAATTAATCAAAAAATCTCATCTTATTTTTCTCATAAATTTACACGGAAGTAGAACTTTTTGAGAAAAAAGATGGGAAACAGCTGGGAGAAAATAGGGCCTCCGAACGGGCTCAGAAAAAAAGTTGAGAATTAATCAAAAAATCTCATCTTATTTTTCTCATAAATTTACACGGAAGTAGAACTTTTTGAGAAAAAAGATGAGAAACAGCTGGGAGAAAATAGGGCCTTCGAACGAGCTCGGAAAAAAGTTGAAAATTAATCAAAAAATCTTATCTTATTTTTCTCATAAATTTACACGGAAGTATAACTTTTTGAGAAAAAAGATGGGAAACAGCTGGGAGAAAACAGGGCCTCTGAACGGGCTCGGATAAAAAGTTAAAAATTAATCAAAAAATCTCATCTATTGCCATTAAAACCCTGCATGCCGAATAGGGCCTAAAAAAATTACAGAGGTAAGAAAATGTGCCAGGGAGATTTGAGTTCAGATACTAAAGTAACTCAAATTTTGGATTTTGGATCGCAACTATCTAATTCGAATCTATCGTTCGGATGTGTGCTTCACTTTGGGATGGATTGTCACTAATTTGAATTTGACAGTTCCGATCTAAAATCCAAAAATTAGGCTACTTTACTGGATTTGAATTCGGAGATTTAGGATATGCTTTAAGTTCATGTTTAGTTGTGTTTTTTTTGAGAAACTGATAGTGGCTATCAGTGTATTACATCAATATACCTACTTATAACAACAACTAAACAAAAAATAAAAATCAAAGCAACAGCTACCTAAATTTAGAAATGTAAAACACTACATGAAACAACCTAACAGTGCTTTAACCACAGCCGCGCTTCCTGTATAGCCTGATTCGCCAGTACCATTGAATGAGTCCCTTTTCCATCAAAAATGAGTCTGTTTCGATTTTTCCAAATATGCCAGCAGCCACCAAAGAATAAAGAACCCCATGTTGGACCTCCCACTTGGACTCTGCCTGCTCTGTGTGAATTTGCAACTATGCTTTGTATTGTGTCCCCATGGTGATATACCTGGAAACCGGCTTTAATAGAAAAGATATGCCAGAATAATCTTGCTATATGACACCGAAAGAAGAGGTGCAAAGCAGTTTCCAATGTTTGTGTCTGACAAACTTCACATCTAATTGCACAATTAAATCTCCTTCGAATCATATTCTCTTGAGTCAATAGTTTATCCTGAATAAATAGAAGAGCAAACACTCTTACTGTGGGTGGTATTTTGAGCCGCCAGATATACTGGTACTGGCATACTGTTCTTCCTTCTGAGATTTTCTTCTCATAAAATGATTTGGCAGAATATTCTCTATTTTTTGCCCATCGCCATTGAATACAATCTGCTGATGATGCGTTTAGAACTGTGTTATCAAGCACCCCTTGTTGTACTGCCTCTTGGAGAGACCATTTCCGGTTTGCCGGTACCGGCGTGTCTATTGTTGCCACTGTCGGAGCTGTCCACGAATCAAACCAGTAAGATATGGACTCTCCCGTGCCAATATGCCACTGTGTACTCCAATTAAAATGCGGTCGGATTTTACGCATTTGCATCCAAAAGAAAGATCCATCACACATCCATATTTTGTGCAGATATTGAGATGTAGTTGTCGATTTCAGCATGGTAGCAGTTACTGCCCATAAGGAGTTTTGATACTGAACCTGGTATAGTTGCCACCACCATCGCAATAATAAGGAGATGTTCCTTATTAGCAGATTGGAAACACCCAAGCCTCCATATCGTTTCGGTATGCATACCTCAGACCATCTAATCAATGAAACACCTTTCTTGGTCTCTGTCTGACCCCACAAAAATCTCCGTCGGATCTTATCCAGTCTATTAATGACCCACTTAGGCAATAAGAATGATGACATAAAATATATAGGGATGGAACTTAACACCGAATTAACTAGTTGAAGCCGACCACCTCGTGAGATTAGCCGACCCTTCCAGCCTTGAAATTTAGATTCTAATTTTTCAATTAGAGGCATGTATAAAGCCTTATTCGGTTTCTTTATTGTAAGGGGCAATCCCAAGTAATTAATGGGGAATTCGGTTTGAACACAACCTAATATCTCTGAGATGACCGGTATCCGATCCTGTTGAATATTAATAGGAATCCAGGAGCTTTTCTCAAAGTTTATATTCAACCCAGAAATAGCCGTGAATAATCTCAATATGATTTTTAAAGATACGATAGATGTGTTATCATTTTTAACAATGAATATCGTATCATCCGCATATTGATGAATTATCACTGCCTTGCGCAATTTGGAAGATATTCTGTCATTTGTTGAACTATTTATTACCTCAATCATTTTTTGGAGCACATCCACTGCAATATCAAATAACATTGGGGAAAGGGGATCCCCTTGCCTTAACCCTTTTCTGTGCTTAAAAAACTCAGAAACTTCACCATTAATGACAATGCGAGAAGAGGCTGTGTTGAGCAAGTTTTCAATCCACCTTACCCATCTATTTGGGAAACCCCGTGCTACCATGACATCTTGCAAATATGACCAATTTACCGAGTCGAAAGCCTTTGAGAAATCAATCTTGACAAAGCAAGCTGATTTTGCCGTGCTAGAGATATGATGGAGCATCTCTCTTGTGGAATTGAAATTTTCTGTAATTTGTCGACCTTGAATAAAAGCTGTTTGACTTGAAGATATCAAGTCAGGAAGCATTTCCCTCAATCGGTTGGCCAGTAGCTTGGAAATTAATTTGGGAATTGCATTCATCACACTAATTGGTCTATAATCCCCCACACATTCTGAGATTTCTTTCTTTGGTATCATAATTATGTTTGCTTGGTTCACCTCTTCTAAATTAAGGGTATGGTTGTAAAAAGCATGCATAATTATTAAAATCTCATCTTTCAGTAGAGGCCAATGCTTCTGAAGTAGTTCATTGGGTATGCCATCCGGACCCGATGATTTATTTTTAGCTAATTGCCTTACTGCCATTTCAATTTCTGTTTCTGTGAAAGGAAGCTCCAGACCCGTTAAGACCGGGTTTATCGGGTATAACTTCTCTGGCTTGAATTTGATCACTGGATTTTGAACACCTAGCAGCCCTTCCATTTGTGTACTAAAAGCTTCCCTGATTCGGCCTTCATCAGTAATTAAATCCCCTTGTATTTTGAGATAAGAAACTTTATTTCTTCTATGTCTTGCGGATGCTAGTGCATGGAAATATCGGGTATTTTTATCCCCCGCTTTTAACCATTTGCAATGAGATCTATGATGCCATCTTGATTCAATAATACCCGCTAAAGCATATGCCCTTTCTTTTACCATAATTCTAAACCGGTATTCATATCTCTCCAGATTTCTTTGTTCCTCAATTCGATCAAAAAATAGTATAGTTTTCTTACAAAACTGCAACTGCTTTTCAATCTCATCAAAATTCTGAAGATGCCAATCTCTTAGTTTCTTGTGCATTATGTCACAATTATTCATGAACCTTTGCAACTCACTTGGAGAATTGTCCCCATTTTGCCAGATTTCTTGAATGATTTTATTAGCTTGGGGGTTAGATAACCAGAATAGTTCCAATTTGTACTGCCTCCTTGGTGTTGCCTCATTCTTGCAGGTGAGTAACATGGGTGCGTGATCGGAAACTAATACCTCCATTGCTTGCAGGGAGATGAGAGGGAACTGTAATGAAATTTCAGGGGCAACTAAGATTCTGTCAATTTTGGAGTGGGTCGGCTCTGGCCTGTTGCTACACCAAGTATACCTTCGGTTTTGTAGAGGGATGTCAATTAGTTGCAACTCGCTAATCAAGTCATTAAATAATGACATTAGGGTAAAACTCCTCTGATTACCAGAGCGGTCAATCAACCAACGAACTAGATTAAAGTCTCCTCCCAATATCCATGGATTATTAACCATAGAAAATAAACTTCTGATTTCATTGATGAAAGCTGGTTTTAGCTGATCTATTGTTGGTCCATACACATTGGTTATTAACAAAGATGCCCCCGAATTAGTTTGCTTTAACAACACAGAAACTGAGTTTCTTGTAACCCAAGAGTTGAGAGCTTGAAAGCCGTGTTTCCATGCAATTAAAAGGCCTCCAGCCGAATTGTGTGCATGACAAACAACACAATTTATGTTGAAAAAAGAAGGGAGAGTCCGCAAATAGTAAATCAAATCATAATCATTCCATTTCGTCTCTTGCAACATTACAATATCACTTCTTGATTCTCTAATCACATTTCTAACCACATCGCATTTTTTCAAGCACCCAAGCCCCCTCACATTCCAACAAAGAATTTTAAATTTTCTTAATTTTTCTGACATATTAAACATATCAATACACCTAACCCCTTGAAGGCAGCCGCCTTTTAACAGGCTTCCTCATCCGAGGAGAGCTCATCACTCGAATCCAACTCAAAGCGAGAAAGATCTTCTTCTTCCGTTCCTGTTGCATGGGTAGTTGCTTGTAGGTGTGCTTGTGCTTGGCGGTGAGCATTATCGGCTTGAATCACATCTTCTACCTCCTTGTTTTTAAAGCCACACCCTTCTGCTAGCTTTGAGACATGCTCGTAATCTACTCGGACTTCATAAAATCCTTCAGAGTTGAGAGAGATGTCTGCCTTCTCCTTTCCTTTTTCCTTGTTAGTTATCTTCTTTATTGGGCGAGAGGTTTGATCTTGCGGAGGTTTTCTTTTTTGGGCTGCAGATGCTATTACCTTCTTGGTGTTTTGAGCATTGTTGGCTGGGGCAGACTGCCTAGTCCATTTGTATTTTGCATTACTTGGGCCGCTTCTTGCGATGAGTGGTGTTGGGCCTTTACCCGTGGCCTGGAAAATAAAATTAGGATCTGAATCTTTTAAGTTTGGCACCTGGCGGACAGCTGGTTTCTCCAAAATAGTTGGAATGTTTTTTTTGGAAATTGCAGTGACTGCGGCTTGACTTTTGGCAGGAATATTTTTGGAAGTATCGCTGGTTGGAGAGGAAATCCTCCTGTGATTTTGCGTAGATAACATTCCTTGTGAATTGATTCGGACAGGTGGCAACACAACTTCTTCAATTCCAGATTTTACGCTTCTCTGCATGATTTTCTGCGGCTGTATTCTCCTTTGTGTGTGTTGTATCAATTGTGTAGTTGCTGTTGAAGGACCCGCCACATTATTTTTGTGTAAATCTGCAGTATTGCCTCGATTGGAAGGTTCTAAATGGCTGATTTGAATTGGATTCAGCGGATCCGGTGTGACCAAATCCTGTGCTCCCACTGTATTGTGATCTATCTCCATCTCCTCCATGGAGGCAAACTGTCTGAGCTCCGGCGGCAGAGATTCTGCTGTTTTACCGCGGCATAGCTCCCGTAACACTTGAGAACTCATCGGGATAAGCTCCATGTTATCATGTGTTGCATCATCGTCAGAAGAAGATGAGGAAGGTGGTGGCTGAGGTCCGCGATATACTTTTGGATGTTTCGGCATCTCATTGGCAGAGTAAATGGGACCTCTGCGATAAGCCAGAGTATACACCTGAATAGGATGAACTAAGCCACCATCATGCATAGCCAGTTGCGGCGGTACCAATGATAAGTCATCAACTCCCACGGCCACTATCCAAGAGGCGATAGAGGCAGGGTCTTCTGGAGCCACGGATCCCAAATAAACTCCAAAACGATTCACCACATTAATAACATGCTTGTCTCTCGTTAGGTGGGCTGGAATGCCAACAAGTCGGAGTAGTACCTTATAGGCCGGTACACTGATCTCTGCCCCTTCTAATGGAGTCCATGGCTGAAAAGATAAACCCTCATCCCATGCATCTTGTGGTGTAGCATTGATGAACGTGTCTGGGTCTAGCCCCTCCGGTAAGACTATTAGAAACCGAGAACCACTAAGTGTGGAAATCTGAATTTCATCACGCTTGACCAGTTTCGTACGGCATGCATAGTCGGCCACATTATTGATGCTGAGATCCCATTGAAAACCACTCGTGTGCATGACAACCGCTTGTTTGAGACGGTCCAATTCTTTGTAATAAGCCTCATCTCTCTCTATGAAGCAATGTAATCTGAGTGGCCTCTCGACCGGCATCTCCGGTTCCTGATACGGGTATGAACCAGTAAGCAACTCCTCAAAACCGGGTTCAACCCGACTTGACACCGGCTGTGCAGGCATCTTCCTGGCCAGGGGCTGTGGAGGTGGCACCATCTCTTGCTTGCACTTAGATCCTATATGACCAAAAGCCCAGCACTTACCACATCTCTTCGGGTTACGACATTTAGCCGCCGAATGGCCGGTGCGACAACATCGAAAACACCTTCCTTTCCATTCCGCAAAGGTATGCGATGGAGGGAAACGAAGCCGTGAAGGGCTATGGGGTGAGACATAGTAAACAGTGTCAGTGGAAGAGATTGGGGAAGAAGGTGGGGTTATTTTGGGTTGAGACATGGGTGCTTGAGGTGTTGTTGTTTGACGAACGATCTGTGCGTAAGTTGGGCGAGAGTAGGGTTGGTATAGGTTGGCTGTGTGTTGGAGTGGCTGAGAGTGACTCCAGTTGGAAGGATAGGGCCGCCGTCTTCTAACTTGCTGCCATTCACCATCGCCTTTGATCGCCCGTGTAGTCGCCATGGGGAAAGAGTTCATGTTTAGTTGTGGGTTAAAAGTTATGATGGAATAAGTTGTTTACTTCAAATTATGATGGTAGAAGATATTTCTATTTTATTGTGAGTTAAAATTAAGCTATGTATTAAATTATTCGTATTTGGTTAGAGCTAGATATTTACGATTATGACTTAAACTAGTTGAGTTGTGTGTTGATATATTTTTTTCATTGTTGAATTGTGTATTGTTGAATTAAGAAACTACAGAAGAAATTTAGAACACAAAAAATTACATTAGAAGGTTTATAAAATAATATTACATAATTTATAAATAAAATTAAAACTAGAATAAAATTAAAAATGCAACGGTGTCTAATTTAGAAAGTCAAATGATAAATAGTAAAAGAAAAAAACACGTAGGAAGAAAAAAAAATATCCAACAGAGATGAATTTAATAGGAGATAGGTGAGTTAATTTAATAGGAAAAAAGAAAAGATCGGACATGAATTTGAATTTAATAGTATGTGGGTGAGTTAATGTAATGCCACGTAGATTGAGAAAATGAACTTAAGAAACGATCCAAGGTGTTAATTAATTTGATTAATAAGTCATGATATAAATGAAATTGATTTTCATATAAAAAAAAAGGTCTCAACCCAATTCAAATATAGGAGTCCATAATATTTTTTTTTTTTGTTGAAAACAGTAACTCTCTGCTTTCAAATTGCACCCTTTCAATTTGAGTCTAGGCGTCTCCCTCCTTTTCTAAAACCAACGTCCCAAACACTTTAAATGCAGCCCCATTAATTGAACCCACGATCCTCTCTGTTTATTAAATACAGTAAATCATTTTCTCCTATTTTGTTTTGTCTCAAACCCTTCCACTTCTCTATGGGCTAATTGAAAATATATTAAACAATGAAAGTATGATAAAAATCAAATAGAACTTTTCAATTCCTGCCACACAATATTCTATCTTCTCATTTCCTCATAGCCATCAACAAAGTTCCCCAATTCTCCACTTTTTTTTCGAAAATTCTTCATCAAGGTACTTTAAAATTTCTATTATTTTGTTGCATGAGTTGAATAAATTAGAAGACAAGTACTAGATCTTTTTGGTTAGAATCAATTTCGTTCTTAAATTGTATAGATTCATGAATAAGTATTTATTTTAATTAAAATATGAAAACTTAGATTATTGGTAAGAATTTCTTTAATTATACTAAAATCTAAAATTTGTTTATTATGAACAAGTTATGTAATTATATTTAAATCTGAAAACTTTACTTTATCGAGTTTGGTATTTATCTGAGATCATATAATTGAATATATTAATTATAAATAATCATATTAATTTCTGGAATTTTGTTCAAGTATATATATATATATATATATATATATATTCTATAAAATACTTTGGGATCATTAATATTTATCTTGTTGATTTTATTTACTAATATATATAATTCTGGAAAATATTAGTAAGTGTTAATAATAATAATCGATGTACAACATGTTAATCAATGATCTATATAAGACATAACCACTTTAGACATAATGATTTTGGAAGAAAGTGTTTAGTATTTATTAATTTTAGAAACAAATATTATAAAAGGACATTGATTTGAAACCCATGGTTGAGGTTCACATGGTGAGAAAGTAGAGTACGTGGACACTATTGTTAATCAACCTACAATCACAGGTGCGGATTTTCTGGACTTTGTAAAATTATTACTTATCATTTTGTGTGCATTTATTTTTATATAGTTGAATTATGCATGTTGAATTCGAACAATCATTTTGGCTTTGTTTGGATAATATTAGGATGAGGAGGGATCGGATGACACCATGCATTTTCAAAGTCCAAGCAATCAATCCGAACCGTTCCACTTGATGGATATATTAAAATGTGCTTACAGATTGAATTTTACAATTTTCTGAATTTTACTATTTATTAAGATGGGTACAAAAATTCAACAGTTTGAGTATAGCGATTTTGTTAATTACTTAATAAATAGTAAAAAAATTTCAAAAAATGTAAAATTTGATCTGCAAGCATATTTTAACATATTCATTATGTTGAACTATTTGAACTTTGAAAACTTTGAAAATTCACGACGTTATTCGATGTCACCAAAAAAGAGTGTCATCGGATCCCTCCTCTATTAGGATATGATTATTTTGTTTTCTCAACGGACTTATAGGATGTGTTGTGTTGAGTTAATATATATGATGTGAACGGATAAGAAAAGTGAACAGGGGCCGATATGTTCGCATATCGGGATGTATACATTGGATCCGGTGTTCGACTGGACCCCTCGCTAAAGTGTCATCGGTTGGACTTCTTGTCACGGGTCAAGACCTAGCATAGGGTGGACTCCCCGTCTAGTGAGACAGCCTCTCATTGTTGGTTGGACTTCCCAATGAGTTGGCAGCCTCCCATTGTTGGTTGGACTTCCCAATAGGTTGGTGACATTCTAATGTTAGTTGGAGTTCCCATTGGAATGACAAGATAAATGGACTAACGGAAAACTTATAAGAAGATAAAAGTGTTTATGATCATAGGATTGCATGGCATTAGAAACGCATAAGTATTTATTATTTATTTTATTTTTATGCTTTGGAGAATTAAGTTAATTTTATAAAATCTGAGACTGGAACTGAATCCCACATTGAGAGATTGTTTGAATCTCTCACCTGTTCTACTGTTATGTAGGTTCCAGTTAATGAAGAAGAGGAGCCGAACAAGGCCGTGAGTAAAAGCAAGCGAAAGGATCCATATTTATAATTAAATGCCACTTATGTTTATTTTGTTTTATTTGTTTAATTCCCACTAAATTAATACACTTAAACATGCATGGTTGTTACCGTATTCCTAACCATGTATGTCGCTACCGCTGTTGAACCACTTTGATTATTATTGTAAGACTATTGTTTGTATATTTAATGTGGCATTTGTGGATGTTATTAATAATGTATGCAATGTGTATACGCCTTATGTATAAATACGTGGGGGTTTCTCGAGGTGTGACAGTTAATTTAAGAGAAGAGACGCAAAATAAATTATGCAACCTAAATAAGTGGGTTAATTTATGACGACATAAGTAATTTCTTATGCCATATTATTCCATCACACTTTATTCATGTTTGACAATATAAGTGCGAAATAAGGTACTTATTTCATGACTTATGCCACAACCAAACATGGTCTAAGTAGTTTACTTGTTTCATCGGAAGTAAATTTTTTTAAGGGGCAACAGAGGAACATGAGGAAGAGATGGTTAAATAAAACTATGATTACATTTACCCTCAAATCAGAGTGAAGAGAGGTGAACTCGCCTCCTAATTTATTTTCTCCTTCTCTTAATCCTTTATTTGTGGAACACACCCTTAATCCAATAAAATTGATGTCTTATGGTGTTCTTTAGAAATGGAGATGGAATAGAGAAGAGGGAGTGTAAATAGCTAACCTCATTTACATTCTGATTTAATGTTACAAAATTTGAATAGTTTGTACATAGAGTTTATCTCATTTGCCTTCTTTTCCGCTCCTCTCATCCTCAAATTTTAATGTTCTGGAGTAAGGGATTTTGGTCAAGCGTGATCACCACCTCTTTTCTCCACCCCTCCCTCCTATGCCATCTTCTATAGCAAGCCCAGAAATTTCATAAGAGGGGGATATAAAAGTAGTGTAAAGAGTTAACCTCCTCTATATAATATTTGGAGGTTACAAAATCTGAATAATTTGTATATATTTTTCAGCTCCTCCACCTCCCTCTCCCCTCACCCTCCTCCCTTAAAATTTAATGTTTTGAACTTTTGAAGTAAATAAACAAGGTCTGATCACCTTTCTTCTCTTCTCTCCCCTTCTCTACTATTTTTTGAAGCACATCTTAAGAATTCAAGCAAAATGAGCTAAAAAGGTTTAACCCAATAAAAGAAGTATATTTTAATTCAGACTAAGGAGATGTTGTTAAGTGAAAATGAGGAATTAAAGATTCTAAATGATTTGAAGGTTTCTTAAATACAAGCTAGTGAAACTTTCACAGAAAGGAAGATGAAAGAAAGTTACGAAACGGATATCTACCCAAATTTGTTTAAAATTAGTTTTGAACATTTGCATTAGAGTCCTCATTTGAAAATAAAAAAATTACTTACACTTGGACATTTTTAGAAAGAGAAAAGATTTTGGTCCACAGACCTTTGTCCATGTTTTGTCCACAGCACTGATTGGATAAGATTTAAACTGTCACTAACTTTCTTTTTTAACTGTCCACCCCTAACTTTCTTAATTTAAACGTACGCCTCCAACTTTTTCAAAGAACTTCTAAAAAATAAAAATACTAATCTCATCATCTCCTTCCCCTTGCCTCTCTGATCCCATCTACATCTCCACCTCCCGCTCTTTCTTTGACGAACTTGTCTCCTCCATTTCAGATCTAGTGGAATCAGTCAGTTCAATTTGGAGAGGCATAAATTGCGAGGTCAGTGCAATTTGGAGAGGCAGAAATCGTGAGGTCAGTGCAATTTGGAGAGGCAGAAATCGCGAGGTTTAGAATCTGACCCTGATTTCTCACGAAGATGTACAAATTTGATTATATCGCATCTTACTTGGAGGCAGCGACTAAAATTTCCCTTTGGTTTGCTTTTTTTTTTTCTGTGCCTTCTTGTGCTTAATTGCATAACTTGCCTTGTATTTATGCTTAATTTACATTTGGGAAGAATGAAGGACGGACAGCCACGACCAATTTTTCAAGGAATTTCACTGTATGAGGCAGCATATATAATATAAGATGTATCACCAGACTTGGAGATGGCGTCAATCTAGTTTTCTCACAGCAGGAAAATATTTTGATATGGCGTTGGTCAATGAATGGGGTGTACACAACCTCATCCACAAGAGATAGATGCAGAACATTATGGAAGTATCCGGTCCTAATCAAGGTTAAAATATTCACCTATCTTATGTATGTTAAATCGCCTGCTGATCTGATCTAACATATCAGCTATCGATCTCGTCTGATTTTGTAAAAAAAATTTATCTCAGTGTCGAATTTTAATTTTTTATTTATTTTGAATTTGATATTTGAATTCAAAATTATATAGATCATTTTTGTAATGTCATTGATTTGAATTTTCTGATTTAAGAATTTATAGAATTCGATGTTTTGTTTTACTCGATTTCATTTTCGAAAGAAGAACACAATTAATCATCTCTGATCTTCCTCATTTGCGATTTGGATTGAAGAGCGGCGGTGAAACTTAAATTGAGTGAGTTATTTACGTATTTAAATTTCCAAGATGCATGTTATTCGCACAGAATATATGCTACAAAGTTTTAGTATAGCAAGCTATACCTTTTAAACCTTTGTTATACTCTGTCAAATCAGATAACAAGTGTACTATCCTATCGATGAGTATGCTCAGGTATCGATCCACAGGGACGGAAGAAAATAACCGGACTTATCCTAAAATTACTTAAGATTCTAGAAGTGAGATAAATTGGTTTGGTTTAGTTATAACAATTCTAATGATTTATGACAAGTTTAAAAGACAATAAAAAGAATTAAAGTTGTTTTCAATTGATAAAAAGGCGTTTCCAGGGTTCAGATTTCATTTATGTTCAGCCCCGAGGCATACGGCCCGTAGGGCACCCCAAGTTGATGTTGCAGCTACTGTTTTCTGTGCTGATACTGATGTTTAGGGTTTTTATCGACCAGATCTAGATACCTAACCTCAACTTTCACATTTTGGCTAGTACCCGATTACTGGACTCAAATACTTCTCTCTTATATGCATTAAATCTCAACTTTCGCATTTTGGCCTAATTTATCTAAGTTACTTGTTGGTTTACTAAAAGTATCCAAGGACTTTCGCCTCAAGGAAAGTTTCACCTTTCGGGTACTCCTTGGTTTCACCCTACTTCATATATTTTATTCGGTTGGATTAAATGTCATAGACTTGGCTCCTAACACTTAGATGTGCGCATCATCTAACGGGATGACTAATCAATTCAAGCAATCACAAATAAAGCAATCGAAATACTACTCAACAAGTAAAAACAAAGCATTCAACACAAAATCCAAGTAGCATATAAACAAAACCAAACTAGAAATTACATCTTAGCCCAAGAAACAAAGTAAATTAGCTACTCATGTTCACAAGGTAACACAAATAACAAGAGATAAAAGAGTTCATGACAAAACAGTGGAAAATCTGAAGATCCGTGGCAAACTCGCGTTTTTCCCTTCTCTTCCTCTCTTCCTCCCCTTGTCTTTTGCTCCAAGAAAGGTTGTCCAAGTCCCAGTGGTGAATCCCCTTTTTTTGGTGAGGAATATCTCCTTTAATGCCTCCATATCGCCTCTAAAGGTTTCCTTTTCGGCCTCCTTAAATTAAGCTGATTTCAGATTCCAGCTGGATTTTTCCATTTAGCGTCCTACGGGCCATAGGGGACCCCGTACGGGCTGTATGCCTGTGCTTTGCCTTGGAGACTTTGTGCCTCTATTGTGGAACCTTCTGTGCAGTTGGGCAGATCTTGTACGAGCCGTACAAAATGTCAAACGGGCCGTATGAAAAGTAGTCAGATCCAGTTTTTCGCTTTTTTTCCTGCAAAATACCAAACAAAGCATAACAGTACCACATTTCATCAAAATATAAGTAAAAAGTCCACATTTATAGGCTTTAAAGCATAGGTTTCAGTGTAAATCAGGGTCGTAATTTAGATATAATATGGAGATATCACATGTAATAGGTTTACATGTTTTATACATTATTTTACAAGATCTGTCAGTTAGGTTTTAAATTTATGTAAAGTATTTTTTAGGATATGTTTTATAATTTTACAATATTCGCCTTGTAATTTTACAATATGCATCTTGTAGTTTTACAGTATTCATCTTATGACAACCTCGACTAGAGACATGACAGAGAGGCAATATGGAAGAGATATGAGGAGATGATCTGAGAGAGGCGATATGAATGAGATATGAAAGCGATGCGATATGAAGTATTGATATTGTCATTTTACAGTATTCATCATATTAATTTTACAATATACATCTTATAATTTCACAGTATTCATCTTGTGAAAATCTGGACGAAAGAGATAAAAGAGAGGGGATTTGGAGGAGATATGAGGAGATGATCTAAGAGAGGTGATATGGACGAGAGATGAAAGTGAGGCGATATAAAGTATTGATCTTGTCATTTTACAGTATTCACCATATTAATTTTACAATATGCATCTTATGATTTTACTGTATTTATCTTGTGAAAATCTGGAGAAAATAGATGATAGAAAGGCGATATGGAAAAGATAAGAGGAGATGATATGGAGGAGAGTGATAGGCCTAAATTATATTTATTTGATCTTATTTTTATCACGAAATAATACCAAATATCTTTTATTTTACATATAAAAATAATAAAATACAACTAGAATCAAGTTACTGCGTTTGCTTGGTTTTAATTTACAGGAAATAAAGAAAAATGTCCAATGCGGATGCATGGATTTCGATACGACCGCACTAAGTACTTAGATGAATTTCTAGACGCGCACCAATTTCAAAAATGTATAATGAGCTGTGCATCAAAATTCATGCGAATGCGCAGATTTTGATGCAGCCACTCTAGTCACACAGAAAAAGTCCAAGCCAGTGCGTAACTACTGTAACAGAACGCAGAACTGGAGCCTGAATTTAAAATAGCCATAGACTTTGACTCATAACTCCGTTTTGGGCATATGACCACTTTTTCGGAACTGCTGACCACGTTTCAAGGGTCTAAAATTAGACATGTCAGTCTGGAAAACATGTAAAGATAGCACCCACTAACTCCACATTCTAGCCTCTAAATTGAGCATGGTTTTCAGCTATAAAAGAGGGGGTTCATTCCAATTCAAGGTATGCATCTCTTCGCAAAGATTATCTCTAGTAATAATCTTTTTCGTCTATTTGACTAATTTGCAAAAAATATATAATTATTGAATTTTATGATTTTTTTTCTATTTTTGAAAGATATGTAGATTCAAGTCAAATGGAATTGCAATATGGAATACTTGAACTAAAGAAATCATAAAGACACTTATCAACAATATAAATTGTAAAATCATAAACTTGGTAAAGCAAGTTTGAGGTTGTTTAAACAGGGAACAAACGTTGGTAACATTTGTAAAACGTTATAACGTTTTCAGCCTGTCAGAAACGCTGCAGTAACAACTTGATCAAATTCATAAACAACTTAAAACTTTGTAACGTTTATAAAACGTTATAACGTTTTAATGATGTCAAAATTGTTGAAGTACAGCTGCATCAAATTCAAAATTAAATTACAAATATTGTAACGTTTGTCAATCGTTATAACAATTTAATTAAATCAGCGTTGTAACATTTGACAAAAATTGTAACATTTTAATTAAAAATGAGCTTTAAAAATTTCTGTTTTTGATCAAGATTTTACAGTGCAAAACGTTGCACAAACATTATACAATCATTGTGACGTTTTACTGAGCTGTCAGAAGATTGAAACCTTAAATAGCATTATGAACTAAAACATTATAACGTTTTTGGTGAAACAGCTCATTTTTGAGCTGTTTCTATAAATAAGGCTTTGGACTTTCTTCCCAAAACATCTTAGCCGACCCTAAACTTCTAAAATGTAATTTTCTGAGAGCTTAGCTTACTTTATTATTGTGAGAGCTTAATACTTCAAAATCTCTCAAACAACATCAAACCCACTTCACTAATCTTGAGTTAGATTAGGTTAGGTGATATATCGAGTGTTTCTCTTGAGTAGCTTAAACTTTGAGATCTTGTTCTCATCTCTTTGAGTTGGCCGGTTGACTTCTTGCTTGGATTGTAAGGGCTCAATGGTTCACAAGTTGTAATCATTTTGTATTAAGTAATAGAAAGGCACATCCATAAGAGGTGAAGCCCCGGAGACATAGGCCTTTGTTTTGCCGAACTCTATTAACATCCCGCGTGTCAAATTTCTCTAAACTCATCTATTTACTTTCAATTGCGATTATTTTCAATTTTTAGAGCAATTAGTGGTGCGTAAAATTCTGCATTCAAGGAAGCAATTTCAAGGAGGAGGGGGAAGAAGAGTTCAAGAAGAAGGGTTCTTCATCTAGAGAAGGGTGTAATCTATTTCTCTATTTAATTTCTCTTTATTTTAGCCAATCTTTTGTAATGAATTCTTTGTTGAATACTTGCATCTCCATGAAAGACTAGTTTTCTCTCTAGGGATTTAGGTCAATGCATGAACTTGTTTAATAATATCTTATTCGATTATTTGTTTTTGTTATGATTCTTTTATATGATTTGATTGTTAATTTATGTGATTTATCATTTGTGTTGATTACATAGTTTAGTACTTGCAATCGACGTAGTCCTGTTTTGAATTCCTTTTTGATTCAAAAGAACTAAAGTAGCTAGGATGAGAGGAGAGTACCAAATCATGAACACAAATACATTAGGATTTGGATTAGAAGCGACCGTACTTTGATATTCAAAACTGGAACAATAGAAATTAAGGGTTAGGATTTGGTGATGAACGAAAGTGAAGTCAAACCCTTACTTAGAAAACCTAGATTGACTAAGTATTGTGTGCACGGGGGTGAAATATCACTTTAGGATGATGTCAGCACCTAAAATTGAGGAACATTAACCCATCGCACCAAAATACTTGTATCAATAATTAGTTAAAATAGGCTAACAAGAGCTTAATGAGTCTAGATAGCTAAGGTGATGAACGACAGTGAAGTCCGAAACTATCTAGGCATGTTATTAATTCACGAAAGTGACCATTTTTAACATTTTATGTTAGAAACTTCATCAAATCATACATGAATTTAAACAAACCAAATAGATAGAATTAGCAAGGGATTATAGATCGAATGCCGCTAGATCTTCCCAGGTCTTGAAAGTAACCAAAATTCTCTTTTACTTTCTTTTTTTACTTTGTTGTTACAACCTCTTCTTCCTTGGGTATTGAACCCGAACTCAAGATTGTTGGAACAAAACCTCCTGTTTAATTTTACTTTCTTGCACAAATATGAAACAAATCAATAGAGTTAAAAACTAGTATTTCTCAATTTTTCTGTGGATCGATACCCAAAGTACTATAAGGATAGATTGTGCGCTTGCAACTAGCATTTCTTTAAGTATTTAGGTTTATAAATTTAAAAGTTTAAAGAGTATAAAATCAAGAACAATTCCATAACTCCAAAATACTCATCAGAGAGAGATGGCATAAAGGCGATATGGAGTATTAATCTATGTTTTGTTGAATAATTTTGTATTACATTTTGAAACTGTTATCTTTGTAGTTAACATGTGTTAGTTTATAGTACTGAAGTGTTGTAATTTTTATTTTTTCACTTTTTATTTTTAATGTTCTGGATGTTGTATACATGCAATTGGTTTATAGTTCAAGTTGACAGTTTTACAGTATTGGCATTTTGTAGTTTGTACATTTTGTTTTATCGTTTTCATCTGCGAATTTTATATATATATTTTTTAATTTATAGTTTAAGTTGATAGTTTTATATTATTGAAAATTTATATTTTTTACATTTTATTTTATCGTTTTTATCTGCTAATTTTGCATTGTTGAAATTTTATAGTTTATTCGTTTTATTTTTATAGTTTAAAGGCGACAATTTTAAAATATTAAAATTTTATAGTTTGTACGTTTTGTTTTATAGTTTTAATATGTTAATTTTACATGACTTCAATTTTATAGTTTGTATATTTTGCTTTTATAGTTAAAGAGGACAATTTTACAGTATTCATCATTTAGATGATTTTTTGTGTGTTTATGAAATAAAGAAAAAAAATTAAAAAATTAAATTATTCGAAAAATTTAATTTTGCATTTTTATCACGTTTTTTGTTGAAATAACTGCTAATAATTAACACTAATTGTTAATAACTTTATATAACTGTAATTTCCAAAAGTACAGCAAGTGGTCCTCTGAAAGTACATTTTTTTGTCCTATTGTACAAGTTGCAAACTGTTAATAATAATCTTGGGACCACTTTGAATACCAGCTGGTTGATATTTTATTAACTTATATATTTTATGTGATATATTGAGTAAATATACAGAATGAAAGAAGAGTTTTACTGTATTCGCACAAGTTAAATAACCGTTTTTTTGTTGACAGACTGCGGACAATCAGACGCTTCCTAAAATACCCCATTTTACTAAATATATTTGATATTTATTTATTTAATGTTGGATATTAAAATAAAACTAGTGCAATCTTCACGGTTTAAAGCATAATTATTTCTATAATTATACTTATATCTCATAAATATATCTGAATTTAAAAAGTCAGAAACTGTTGATCCGAAAATTTTATTACCTTTACGTTAAATTGCAAAAACAAAGGAAACAAAAAAAAATTAATATTACTTCTCTCGTAACTAATAAATGAAAATAATTACCTAAAAAATAAAAGTAAAAAAGAAATAAAAAAATTGATACCTACTCTCCTGCTCGACCTAGGTCCGGAGGACTTGTCCCATCATCAGTATTCCCGACGACAGAGTAATACTTGTTTTTCATATTGATCTGTCAATCACCTTGACACTCCACTCTAGTCTCTAGGCCACCTAACGTACATGTTTTATTTATAGGTTGCTAAAATAATTAATTCAAAAAATTTCACCATTTGTGAAATTAAAGAAAGAAAAAGAAAGAAAAAGAAAGAAAGGTCCAGAGGAGAGAGAGAGCAGTAGAGCACACTATTTTTCTGATCCATAATTTGAAACCGAATTTCTTTTTATTCCCTCCACATCTAATTTCTTTTTATATGTACATGTATATATCCAAACACGCGCGAGGGTGGAGGGAAGCAGATTATTAATTCTACTGTGCAACACATTCTGAATTTGAATGTAAGGGCATGCTTCAAAAGTGGAGAGATAATGAGTGACTCGATCTGACCGAATTTTGTTCACCTATTTTATTATATTAAATTTTGAATATTAAATTTTGAGTAGAAGAGGAGAGGAAATGAATTATATGTACAAAATATTTAAATTTTGTAACATTCAAATCAGTGTAGAGAACATTAACAGTTACCATGCCCTCTCTGTGCCGAATTTGTATCCTCTGAGATATCTCAAACTTTGCGTGACTTTATGAAAAATCTCAACCGTTTAAATATACTCTGCACGAATCTTAAGACATACATAATACTGATCCCTCGAATAGGCACCGGACACATCGGTCATGCAAAAGCTGAGATATCTCAGAGGATACGCACTACTCTGTGCCTCTCCCTTCTCTCTCTTCCTTTATAAAGCACATCTACATGAAAATTTTAAGTAGTACAGTCAGTCCGTCAAATTGAACAAAGAGCTCCGAAAGATGAAATGTGTTGCACATATTGAATTCAAACATCCGTTTTAAAATCACACCATCTTTTTATCTTGGATCGTGGAAAGCACCCAAAAGTTTGTAGGACGGACGGTAGGATTTTGTATGATTTCCCTCCGTTTTTGGATGGAACATGAATTTTAAAATGTACAAGGACAAGTTCGCGCGTTAAGTTAGTTGATGAAGCCCCTGATATGTCTTAGACCATATTCGATTGGTCATTCACTCATTTCATAATCTGCGAATTTATAAACTCAACTTTGGGCCTTCAATACATATTTCGATCAATACCCCCAAGATAAAATCTATTAAATGAAGTTGGGGACATGCTATAATACTAACGATAATTTGGGAGGTTTTTTGGGGTAAATTTAGTTCGAGATTACTAAATTTTATCATTTGTTATGAATTGATTGTTTAAGTTTTAATTTGTCTCAATCAAATATTAGGCAAATTAATATTTTACTAAAATAATATTTTATTAAGCTCATTTTGTCTAAAATATTAATGAAATGAGTATATTCCGTTCAAAATACTAACAAAATAATAATAATTTGTTATTATTTTTGACAAAAAATTATAAAATAATTTGATTGAAACAGATGAAAAATTCAATAACTTAATTGAAACAAATCAAACTTAAATAATCAATTCATGAGAAGAAAAACAAAAAAAAACAAAATTCAGTGACTTCCAGCAAAATTAGCTGTTTTTTTTATTTATTTGGAATCTAAGAGATGGGTACAATGCACTCTCAGGTCAAAGTCACATCAATACCTTTTTCTTTTCTTTTTTTTTTTTTGCTTCAAACACGCCCGTAGGCACATCAATACCTATCTATAATATAAGGGGGGAGGGGTGTCTGTTTTGAAATTTGTGTCGGATTAAAACTGAATAACTCACATGTCATTTCACATTTCACTAGGTACGGTGGTGCACTAACACATATCCTATGCATTAATTCAAAATGAAATATCTTGAGTTAAATGCATTTCGGCTGTCTGATTTTAAGCAAAATCAACTTGATTATCTGATTTTAACACATGAGTTTTTTAATATTAGTACGGATTAAGTCCGCATGAATTTTAGAGTGGAGATAGTCCAGAACATTCCTTTTGAGTTAAACGCAGAGGATACGAATTCGGTAGTACACTGGATCTGAATTCTTTAATATATATTTTGCAGTAGCCTGCAGAGGCATTTCTGATGCAATAAGAGACGAGATTAATAAAGGAAAGAAGGTGTATGCTGGACCATTGGTTTCCATTTATTTCTTTTACTACCACTATTATTCATTTATTCTCCATCCTCAATTTGGCAGGATCATTTTAATTGAAGCCATAGCCATAGCGTATATTTGAATTTTGATATATATATACATTCCTCTTCCATAGCGTTTTGTTTCGGCTTTGTACACAAATGGGCTTTTCCGGACGATTACTGTTTCAAGCCTATTCGATCCTGAAAGCATGTAATGTTCCTCTTAATCCCAGCGGGCCTGTTCAGTAAGGTAAGGAATAGCAAGAGAATAGAAAAATTGTGGAATTGAGAATTGATCACTCTTTTAATCTATTTCAAACGTGTTTGGTAGACTCAACAATTAGAATAGTGAAAGTAAATATTTATTTAAAATATAAAATAATAGGAAATGACTTCTGATTTTGTTGAGTTTTGACTTTTGATTAATGCTTCATAACGATGAATATTAACAGATAAACAAAATGCATATTCAACAAAATACTAACAGCGAAATGTGATAAGTAAATTTATAAAATTAAATTATACTGTTAACTTCTTCTAGCTAGTTTTATATTTTATTTGTTCAATTCTCTTAAAATATTTAATATCTATTTGCATTAAATAAAACTAGCATATTTATTGTTTAATAAAAAAAGAAGCTAAACATTGAAGAAATATATTGTTAGAAGATATCTATTGTTTAATAAAACAAAATATTGAAGTTTATTTTAGTTTACTGTTTACTATCTATTTCTTCCAAACTGGCATAGAAGAAATAAATAAACTAGCTATAATAAGTTTTCATAAACTAAACTGTAAATTGAAGATAGAAATGAAAATATATATAAATTTGCAAAGAAGCATTACAAATAGCAATGAACATGAGCTGATTGAAGAAATTAGCTAGGAAGAGGAAACAAACAAAACAAACTTCAATTAAATATAAATTTACAAAATGTAAAAACGGAGTTCACTCGATGAGAATCTTTATCAATCTGAACTCGTGCGGTAGGACACAGCATATTTCTTTAGAGAAGGCAAGATGTGTGACAGGGAGAAAGAGACGGACATACAAGCAAGCTTGTATCTCGTGGTTAAGAAGCCATTGATGTCCGCCTTGAACTTCTTCGTTAAAATGTCAAGAAGGCGACTCCGACTAAACCAAGGCATTATGAAACTCATTTAAAAGAGAAAATCGAGTATAGTACTCTCCTAATATTAGATTTGTTGTTTGCTCAAAAGAATCGCCGGAGATGTGAGTTAAAATTAGATGGAGAAGAAACCCTCTCTCCTCTAGAAGCGTGCAAATTAAAGAATGGGTTGAATAGAATTGAAAGGGAGAATGCCACGTCAGCACAAAATAATAGTAAAATAATCTTCTCAATTCTCAATTCCATGTCTCCCCTGGAATTAAAAAGTGGGGAAAAGTACTCTATTCCATCCTCTTTAATCCTATCAATTCCATAACTGTTTGGTAGGAATAGAGCTCTAATTCCACTCAATTCCTCTATTCTCATTCAGCCGAACAGGCCAGCGAGTCCATATCTTCTTGTAAGGACACCTATACCATGTTTTCACAGGAACCAAATCTTCTGCCGTTTTCACTTTTCACATGGCCTCTTTCTTTTTTTCTTCCAAATTTCTTATTATTAGAAAAAATAAAAAAAATATCAATAATGAAGTACATTTTTCGTGAGATATGGAAAAATAGAAAGAAATTATGGTTTATAAATTATAACCGTCCAGAGCACTGAAAGTTACAGTATTTTTTTTTATTAAAATTTTGAATTATGTTCAAGAGAAAGAACCAAAACGAAAGAAAAATATTGTGATTGAATGCTATAAACCATAACGTCCAGCTAATTTTTTTTTTTAAATTAGTGATCGAATTAATTGAACGTTATGGTTTATAACGTCCAACTATAATACCCTAGACATTATAAACCATAATGTTATTCCAATATTTCAAAATCTCACGAAATCTTATCTCATTATCGATATTTTTTATTTGCCTATTAATAAAAAAAATCAGGCAATCCCCGACTCCTCTCTTTTCTCTCCCTCTCTCAAAATAACTCTTTTCTCTGATTTTAGAGAGAGCCCTGTTATTCTCGTAGGAATAACAACAGATTTGATTTAGTTTTCACAAGGGAAAAAAAAAAAAAAAAAAAAAAACACCGGACAAAAAGGAGGAGCCCAATTGGTAAACTTTTCGCAGGCGTATGTTTTCCGCCTATTCGGTTTCTTCCCAGATTCCAGCCCATGGGAATAATATGTGGGATTTGGAGCCCAATTGGTAAACTTTTATCAGGCCCATTCGCTGTCGTTTTAGTCTGCTTAGTTCAGAAGATAGAGAAATCATCTTACGTTAGGCATGATTCGATTAATCAGCACTTTACCTCAATTTAATGTTGCAGGTAAATTTGGCTTCTAAGCACTTCAGGTAATTGATTTTACAGCATATTAGACCCAATGAGAGCCATTTATACATGCCCATGTATTCCTTGCACTTTTATGTGCCATCTGATCAGATACAATAATCTATGTTGTATTTACTTGACAATTATGCTCGATGAATGACTCAAATCAAAATGGATATTATATGAGGTTTATGAATTATAAATTATTTTGGGAAAACTAAGCTTCTAATAAGGTGCACTTACAGTACAATGACAAGTAATAGATGATAAAAAAAAAAATTCCGTACAAGAATATTACTAGAGAATCTAAAGCATGAATATCATAGGGAGGCTAAAAAGATGAAGCACGGACTACAGTAATATTACATAAATTAAGACCAACAAGGTATATACAAACAACTTTACAGACACTAAATGATTCCCTACTTGTTAAAATATAATTTGAGTACTTGACATGAAATGATCAACCGAAGTTTCTTACATACTGGTTAGGGCCATTACTGGAACAGCATTGGTATGTAAGGTGTATGGTTTTGGTAACTTCTAATCTTATCTTGCTACAGTCGAGCTTCTATAATAGTCACGTCAACTAAGCAAAGAGAAACAAAGAATATGTATATATGAATTTTGTACCAACCAATGTATGATCAGCATTATGTCAAATTATGACAGTTACATATAAGATCTAGACCAAACCAAGCCAGACCTTTCGATTATTTCTGCTGGACTTTAGATTACTGTAAGAAAATTGCACCTCTTCTAAACTTTAGGGGAGAGCGAGTTTGTGTTCGGACCTGATATGAGAGGATCGTACTGATGATGCTGATGAGACTCGATCTGATCCACCACGAACATCATATTTCTCATATACCTTTTGTCGGTTTTCAGCCCACCATAGCTCTGCTTGGTTCTCTCCAAACCTTCTTCGGCTATATACAAGACAAGATTTTTTTGTTAGGAACTAATAAAATGTGATCTGAGCAAGTATCGTTTTCATGCACTTGCTGAAGGAACTAATTTTTTTTTTTTATATATATATTTAGAATGGAAATAACAGCTGTACTCACCTTGGTCAAGTTCTTCACAAAATACCCAAATTAAAATTCCTCCACAATTTATTTGTAATGATTTTTTTTTAAGAAAAATAGGAAGCTTGGAATGTTTTCCTAAGTTGGTTGTTAGATGTATTGCAGTGCATTCAAAGAGTTGGCTTCGGATAAAAGCACGTGGAAGTCAGCGATTTACGTACCAGAATCATGACTTTGAAAATATTGTTTACGCGTGTTTAGGGGTAGTATTATAGGCTTTAGGCCATATGACTAGAGATTTGGGGTCAATGATGTAGAGCTTAGGACTCTGGCCCCTATAATCTATAGTGTAGGCACAATATACTTAGTATATTATTAGTATTATTAGTGGTACTATTATTACTATTAGTAGTACTACTATTATTATTTTATTACTGTCTACTTCAACTTGTGACTACGATTGGGTTTCATTTCTAGCCTACCCCAACTTGCTTGGGACTTAATTGTTGTTGTTGTAAGACCTGGCAACCACCGCCAAGGTTTTCAGAGAGAGAGAGAGGTTTGGATTTCTTCTCTTTTCAATTACCTAAAACGAACCCGTTTCAGCTCACGGGTACCATCACGAAAGGCGACAAGAGTTATGTAAACACCAGGCTCATACTGTTCAATCCATTCCTTCTCTTCTTGGTTGCTTGAAGCAAGCAAGCTCTGGGCTCTTGACCCGTTATCGCCATTCCTACCCAGTTCAGATACCTTCTTAGCATCATCACTAGCCATATCCTCTCTGCCTTTTGCACATCCTTCTTTACTAGTCTCATTCGGTGAATTATCTTGATTTAAAGTATTATTCCTCATTTGATGAGCCCCGTTGGTGTTATTCAGCATTTGTGCGGATTTTGACTCTACCTTTTCATAGGTGCCTTGAGGCAGTCTCTCAGCCATTTCTTTTAACTGTCAAAAGAAAAGGCACCAAATTATTTGAAAAAGAATCATAATGGGATTAATGTATGGCAAAAAGGACCATCACTTCCAAACTGTACCACTAACAAAGCAGCCAATAAAACATTTCAAGTTTCAACTTCTTTTTTTGCATGGGGTGGATTTATTGATCGGGTTATTTATTGACAAAAATATCCTCCGGAAACATACTTTCAGTTTCAACTGTTTATGATGATCATCATAATCATGTTCTTTATTTTGAAAATCTTGACGATCTTCAAAAGTAAAGCTTAATATTGAAACCCAATATTATAGACATGATCTATATTATCAGCATACCATGCATATAAAACATGATGAGATTTGGTATATCTGTCACCGTACATCCAGTAATTTGAAATTTTAATGGTCTAAAATTAACCCTTGGTGCATCATCAAAATATCAAATAGTACAAAGATTTCATGAAATTTTATTGTTAGGCTATTGCTGGACTGGTGTTTGAATAACTCTTGTCGCCTTTCGTGATGGTTATTTTGACATACCTATAAATTTACTTTCCAATTTTCAATTTTATTTGAATGCTTTTAATAAACAATTGTCAAGATTGTCAAAATAACCATTGTTAAGGGACCCCTTCTCTTTATTTATTTATTGTAATCAACAGTCCAGCAATAGCAGCAAAGTAGTAAGAATTCTAATTAGAAAAGGGAGATAAGTCCCAACCTGTGATGTTAGGGTTTTTATGACTTCTTTAGCTGCCTTTGATTTAGCCGATTCCTCTTCTGCAAGGGCAGTTGCATCATGAGCTTGCTTTGTGAGTTTTTGCAGCTCCACTTCCTGTGACTCACACTGCTTTTTGAGATTGTCAACCTAACAAAAGAGAAATTAACATTAATTATAAGTGCCTAATAAAGTACAGGCATGTACCAATAACTAGCTATTGGACCTGATCATGCTTTTATCTGTTGCTTTGTAGTTTATGGCTAAACATAGTTTTAATAAGCCACTGCACCCATGTTTAGTATACAGATAGAGTTGCAATCTGGCTGAGCATACAAAATTCTTTCTTATTCTAGAAGACAGAGAGAAATGCAAAATTGGTGATACTGCACAGCTTCAGCTGTTGCAATCTGGCTGAGCATGGAAAATTCTTTCTTATTCTAAAAAAAGACATGGTGATAATGCAAAATTCCAAGCAGGACGCAAAAGCTCCATCACATGTTTCTACATTGTTTTGCAGTGTTAGATCTTTAAAATGATTGTTTTATTACCTCCTTGATATGAAAACGAACCATTATGTCTATATCTCTATGGGAAAAAGGGAGAGAAATGTCCCACAAACCTGACCCTGAAGTCTCTGAACCTCTTCATTTAACAACTCATTTGCTTTTCTGAGACCATCCATTGACCCTTTGGGGAAAGAGGATCCACGGGCCATGGGACCTGGTGTTAGAGACCGTGGAGGGCTCGGCCTCCTGGAAAATGGTGAGACCGGCCTTGACCCGTTAACTCGTAACCCAAAACCGCCTGCTTTTTTATTCCCCCATTTTGAATCAACCCTACTGTTCAAAGCGATATCTCTTATTTGCACCAAGGGAAAAGAATCTATCTTAGTTTTAACCATTTCAAAATTATTGGATGTATTTAAGCCTCTGTCACTATTCAACTTTACATAACAAGGGTCGCATACCCGATATGGCTTGCTTGGATTTGGTGCGTGGGCTGCCCTAAAAGACTTTCTTGAGCTACAGTTATTGCAGTGTGGCATCTTGCAATTGTGGCACATGTGTTTCTTTCTTGTGAACCCAAAAGGCTGCCTACACATGGTGCATTGAGCTTGGTCCGCACCTAGTACCCGTTTGCTTTGACAAATAGCAACTGTGAAGCTGGCCCCACATGCAACAGTTCTGATGGTTTTATCCCTCAAACCCTCGACTAGGGTAGGTACCTTTCTATCCTCAGCATCTCCATGCCCTAATCTACCATTAGTGCCTTTCCCCCATGTGAAAAGCTCACCTCTACTTGTCAATACTGCCACATGGTATGAACCACAAGCAACTTCCTTCACTGATTCACCAATGAGTGCATCTCCAACAAGGCAGGGATACCTCCCATCAGATTGAGGGTTGCCAAGCTGTCCGTAAACTGTACTTCCCATTGTGAAAAGCTCACCTGACGATGTCAGACCAACTGTCACACTATGGCCACAAGAAACCCTAATAAAGTTGTGCTCTATCAAGGAAGGCACACAAGTGGGCTTAAGCCGTGGCTCTTTATCTCCATGACCGAGCCGGAACTTATCACCATCACCCCAAGTAAATAACTTTCCCGAGTCACCACCTTCTGTGAGTTGACTTGCTGAAACTTGTACTGCAGCTGCCATGTGCCACACACCACAGGCCACTGTGACCGTTCTCAAACCAGACAGAGATTCCACCTCCTTAGGGATAGATAAGCTCTCTCGATTTCCGTGTCCCAATGCACCAAATGTACCATCTCCAAAAGTAAACAGCCGACCGGTTGAGGTAACTAGGGCCGTGTGCCACGTACCACAAGAGACGTGCCTAATGTTCAGGCCATCTAATGGACCCGAGACTCGTTTAGGAATCCAGTGACTGACTTGAGTCCCATGGCCAAGAGCTCCATGGGCCCCGTCTCCCCATGTATAGAGCTCTCCATATGTGGTCACAGCGCATGTGTGGAACTCACCACATGCGACAATCTCCAATGGATTCAATCCAGGACCCATCAAGGATTCGATTAATCGTGGCTGTGTAGAATCGGCAACCATACCACCATGGCCGAGACGGCCTTTGCATTCCTCCCCCCAAGTCAAAATCTCCCCAGTTCTAGTGAGCAGTCCAGCATGTCGGGCCCCACAAGATACATAGTTCACATCAAGTGATAGGTTAGTTTCTAATGGTTTAGGTGCAACTACATCAGTCACACCTTTACCTGACTTATTTTTTGTAGTATTATTCAAGGTTATTTCTCCCCACACAAGAATTTCTCCAAAGGTATCAAAGTCCTCATGTGTGGAGCCATGGCTGGAAGTGCTCGGGGCACTTGACGAAATGCTAACCCTAAAAGCATCTGACTGGGTCCCTTTAAGGTGCATGGCGGTTGTTGCATCTGACCTCTTTAGAGGCGAGTTGATGTTATTTGAAGGAGAGAATGCGGGAAGGATTGACGTGGTTGTGTTGTCAGGGGAAGTATCAGTTGAAAGCTCGTTGCTGATAAAGCTATCACTGGAAGTTTTCGAGGCTAAGTCTCCAACATCCTGCAACAATAAATAAACAATTAATATAAGAGTAATAAAAAACCAACAGGGGCCTGATTAGTAGTTTAGTACTACCTAATGCTGGAACCGTCCATCCATTTATATCATGTCTTTCTTGAAATACATATACAAATGGGGAACAATTGATAACATAGTGTGTAGTTTAATTAGGCATGGTACTTGCAAAGGACAAGAAATATGCTTCGGTGATTTGGAAAAATATTTTCCAAGTGAGAAAACATGGGAGGCATGTTGGTCTTAAATTTTAGATCAAAACCATGAAACCAACAATGCATCAATTGCCAAATTACGGAAAATTCACAAATCTAGATGAAAATGGTTTGGATAAAGACAAGCAAGTAAAGGTGTAAAGCTGCTTAAAATTACAAATCACACTTGGAAATGTGTAATAATAAGCAAGTGGTATAGATTGTGTAGCAATGTGGGTGCAGGTAATGATACTTATATGAGTTATCTCCAGAAAAAAAACAAAGATAGGAGATGCAACGCTTGCCTCGCTGTACACTCCATTTGATATTTGTCATAACCCTGGTACAAATCACCCTTTGGAAAGATGTAAAGGGCAAAGGAACTTGTAGAATTAAAGCACTTACATGACGGGAACGGTATTGATACTACTTGTATCGCCTTAATTCCAGAAACAAGATAGAGAGGGTATGTAAAGCTCCCCTCTTTGTAAACCGTATCTGTTTGATATTTGCTGCAACCCTAATATAAGGGTCAAGGATGGTTGAACTGAAGGAAGATTAACCATTACTTTCACTAAGTTCTTACACAGACAAGCTAGACCGAGGAATGAAATGCACTGCAACAATTATTCATAAATAACAACCCTCTCTCATCAGTCAAAGTCAAAGATGATCCATTTGGATAGAGAACCAAAATTACTCTTATATTGCCTCTATATAAAGCGCCAAGTCTAATAAGCAATATTTAATCTGGAAAAGTTTAGTCCCTTTGAAGGTGCCATTTTGCTTGATTCAGAAAGGGAAGATATTGCCTAAAGATGTAATTGAAATATTGAACAAAGTTGAGACAAAGAAGTACCTCTTCTGCAACCAAATATCATTATTTTGTTCAAGGTAACCTAATTAAGTCTACTCAGTACCCAGAAGCAAATCTTATGAAGTGATTGTATAAGTGCTACACGATGTATACAATAAAAAGGAAAAAATAAAAGGTTTCATTTCAAAATACACAGTGAATTAAAAATATACAAACAATACAAGACCAGCACACTACAACTAGGGGTGTTCATCGGTTTGGTTCGGTTGAAACCGAACCGAACTTGGCAAACCAAAGTTATAATTCGGTTTTAAAAATAGAACCGAACCGAACCGAATTAGCATTGCAACCGAACCGAAGTTTTATTTCGGTTTATTCGGTTTGTTCGGTTCAAACTGAAATATATTATTTTTTTATTTAAAACAATTGATTTATAATAAACCGAAGTATATTAAGAAATAAACCGGAGTATTAAGAAATAAACTAAGATATTTAGAAATAAACCAAGTATTTAAAGCAATTGATTAATAAATAAATCGGAGAATTAAAAAATAAACCGGGGTGATTCCGATCAAATTCATATTATATGAAAGTTCGGTCGGTTCGGTTATTTCGGTTTTGAAAATTTTCAAACCAAACCGAACCGAAGTTATAATTCGGTTTTGAAAAGCCAACCGAACCGATCCAATAAACCGAAATAACCGAACCGTTTAAACCGAACTAATTCGGTTCGGTCCAAAACCGATTAAACCGAACCGTTTGAACACCCCTAACTACAACTCAATTTTGAACACTAACTGAAATTTTTACAGCCATGTGATAAGGATTAGAGTTTTCTAATATTACCTCAAAACAGAGACTGTTTAATTGCGTATCGATCTTTTCCCGATGGCACTTGTCTGATGAACTTAGTTCACTTAATTCTGCCAGCCACACTTCCGCATCCACTTTAGCTTTGCGTGCCTAATTATTGAGTTAACAGAATGTAATGAGCATTCTTCGCTAAATCAGACGGCCCCAGCCTGATTAGGGCCGTCTGATTTGAGTTGGTGAGACCAAAATGGAAAATAATTGGAAAGCTATCAAATTATAAATGCAATTTCAATAATTGAGGGCTGATAATGATCTGGATCAGCCAATTAAAGTCAAGTTCTGCTAAAAAAGGGCCATTTGTATGTATACAAATCAAGTCTGGCTCTTTAGGTAGATAACTATTAAATGACATCCTCTTAGCACCCTCAATTTTGTAGAGTATAAGGGTCATATTTTATAGCTCCCTTCTGATGCATTTTATGTAAGTCAAATATATCCCATGCCTGTAGCATGATCCTTATTCCATTATTATATCACAAAAGGGGGAAACAATATGGAGCATCAACCAGACTAACTGTAGAATTTGTGGTCCCAGTTGTTAATCCAACCAGCTCCCTCTCAGACAATAAAGAATGAAAACAAGAAAAGATAAAGAAAAAAAAAAGAAATTGAAAGAAAAAAGAAAAGAAAAGGGATCTGCTGAAACTAAACTGGACCTTGTTTTGTAACACCTTACTGTCCTCTTTGTTTCATATGACTAACACCAGCAGTCAAATAAATTCAAACTAGGGTATGTACCGGTGGCCAACTACGTTGAAAATATGTGGTACCAAAAGGACATGCATTGCAAACTCTCTATTTCGCATATACATATTTTTTTTTTGTTGGCTGAGCATAAATAATACTTTTAGGAGTCCCGTGAATTGTTTTTGTTTCCTTGAGGCTTGACCTAGCTGCTTATTTATTATTTATTTGAAAGCTAATACAGTCAATGCCACACCAGGTTGGTACCGTACTGGTGGTTCTTCAAATTATAATCAATCTAACTACTTCTACCTTCACCTAGCAGCCTCTGCTAGGCCTTAAAAAAAAACTACTTCTACCTTGGACAACAAAATGACACAAAAATTGAAAAGGGAAAAAATAAACCCAATCATTTGAAACCTCAAACTTTCCTGAACAAACAATGAAATTAAATAGAGAAATATAAATTACAGGGTCAATATCTAGCTGGAGAATGCTCCCAGTCCCATGGAGATCTCCCATTCCATCCTTTTTCCCTTCATAGGTTCAGTTTCCTTTCTCTCTCATCAATTATCCTCCCCAAACCGAGAAATGTATGAGCTCAAATCGCACTCTCTTTTCTTCTAACCTGAACTTGACCGCGCGCTTCAAAAGAGATACGCAATCTAGGAAACAAAAGCTTCAATCGCTATTTCGTTTAATGGCGGTTGATCGGACTCCTCAGAAAAACTGAGAGAGAAACCGACAGTGGTGTGTGCGGCGGAGTGTACTGCAACTCTGTTAACGAATATCACTGAAACGGAGAAATGACAACGGGAACCCGGTGTAGTGAACCGACAACACGCCGCCTCTAGGGCCGTATTTCCTTGGATCTCTGGGATATATGACCGATTCAAGGGAAAGAATTTGGTTCTCTTTGGTCCAGTAGAACAGGAGCATGGTGGAATATCTCGTAAAATAGAGTCCTAGGACAAGGGAACTGTAGACTCTGTAATTTCCTGTACCTGAGGAGTTTACGGATGTTTACGACCAAAGATATTATATTGGAAATAACCCAGCCATCAAAACCGTGCAGATTTGATTAAAAAGTTCCAACCCTGATGATAAAATTTTTCTTAAATCCTAATTATTAATATATTTCCGGTTTTTAAAAAATTATTTTATTTGAATATGTTCGTTTACTACCCTGTTCATTTTTCCAAGCTTCATACACTTTAATAAATCTCCCCTTAATTAAAGGTCGAATTAATTTGTTGAGAGAAAATTAGTTTCCATAAATTATTCATGATATTTATAAATGTAATAAAGATGACGTGTCAAATTTTGAATTTACTTTATTTCATAACAATTACCATGATTAACATGTTAAGTAGTCGGTACTCGTTAGTGAATTATAATTTGTAACTAATTATCTCTAATATAAAATGCATGACTAGAGCGTTTTATTCTATGGGAAGTATGACCAATTAATGTAGCAAATTTGTCAAAATTTACACCATGAACCTGTAATACTTTTCTAGATTTGACTGAGTCTCGTAGTCAGCAGGAATTAATGGGTAGGAGAGTAAGGAGTACGTCGTACAGCGGTGTGGGTGAGAAAAGTTCGTGTGGGGACATTAATTCGCCTGGATCGAAGCGAGTTAGATACATTTTGATTATTGTTACGAGTACATGCAAAGCGCTCCCACATAATCTAATACACAATGCAACAGAGTATGCCTAGTATAACATTAGTGTCATTTCAGTTAATATAATGCTAACTTTAAAATTTATTGAATTGATTTTAAACAGTAAATCTAAACTGTTCAAACTTATTTACTTTATTAGTTGTGTGATTACATGTAATATTCATTACCTTTTCAAATTATTTGATATCAAGTCAAGTGGTCCAATATTTAAGTTCTTAAATTAATTTTAATACATTCATTTTTCAATATTTTTAGTGCTTAATTTGATACTAAAATAACTCAAAAATATAAAAAAATTATATGTAGATACATCACTCATATTATTTTATAACTATTGTAACGTAGGTCCACTTTTTGCCGATCCATGATACTGATATGTATATTAGATCAAATATAAGTTTGATTTGTTTGTTTGATTTAAGCGAAACATTCAGGATGTGATATGAATTTATAATAGGATTTTAAAAATGGAGGCATTTGAATCTCTTTCGCAATAGATCCAATTTTCAATATCAACAAATTACGAAGCTATTTTATGATAACATTTCTATTTAAAATAAACTTCTAGTGTAAAATAATATTTACATTTGCATTTATAATTATTTCATATAATTGTAAAAATTATTATTTAGTTTATCTATTGTGTAGAATTCATATATAAATTATTGTGTAGAATTCATCAAATATTTTTATAAGTTCCAAATTAAAACCTATGATAAAAAATAACCTTACTAATAACGCGGCCATTTTGATTAATATCCCTGAAACAATTGAAAATTTTACAAATGCCCCTGCCCCCAACTTTTTTTTAATTATGCCCTGACCGCCTGGGCCCCGGGCGGCCCAAAAAGTCCAATGGAGCGCCGGCCCAAATGGCGGCCCACAACACCAGTGAGGCGCCCCCCCTTCTGGCGCCCCATAAGCCAAGTGAGGCGCCCCCCCTTCTGGCGCCCCACTATCCATGTCTATATAACCCCGTGAGCTCTCTGCCTCTTCTCCCCCATCCTTTCTGCCGAAAAAAAAGAAAAAAAAGAGAAAAAAAGAGAAAAAAGAAGAAGAAAGAAGTCGTTCCGAGACTGTGCATTTACTGTTGTTCCGTTCTGAGAATTTCGCTTGAGGCGAGAAACTGAGTGAATAGGTATGTTTTTTAATTATAATAATTAGTCATTACTGTTGATAATTAGTCATTACTGTTGATAATTAGTAATTACTGTAGTTATTTTTGACCGTTTCATTTACTGTTGCGTACCGTACATTTTACTGTAGCGTACCGTACATTTACTGTAGCGTACCGTACATTTACTGTAGCGTAATGTTCATTGACTGTACAATATATTTAGTGTAGTGTACTGTTCATTGACTGTAGCGATTGCTGTACACTTACTGTAGCAAAATTGTAATTTTTTAAAACTTTTTTTTAATTATTTTTCAATTAGTCATTTATTACTGTACCCATTATTATGTCATGTAATACTTGTAAATTTTTTTTTAAAATGTAGTTTGTTAAAGAAGAGATGTTAGTTGCACTGTATGTCGGCGGCAAGCTCGAAAGGGATGAAGATGGCGTGCATTACACGAAAGAAGTCGCATTTGGCTTCGAGATTAATGAAAATACTACATTTGAGGAACTGAAGCAGCTAATATACGAAAAGACATATGTAAACCCCGACAGGTATGAAATAGAATTGGCTACACGGATTGACAACTCACGTGGGGGGGGTAGACCTTACTTTGTTAAGTTTCCAATAACAGATGCCAATTTGTGGAGAGTTGTGTATACTCAATTTGCAACTTATGGGGTCCCGGTAATGGACATATATTTGAAGAAGGTTCCCCGAACGAGAGCTGGACCTTCAAGTTCGGCTAGGGATGGACCTTCAGGTTATGACAACCAAGGGTACCACCAGCACTCCCCTTATGACCACCAGGAGTACCACCAGCAATCCCCTTATGACAACCAGGGATATCACCAGCAGTCCCCTTATGACAGCCAGAGGTACCACAGCCCCGGTTATGACAACCAGGGGTACCACAACTCCCCAGAAAATACTGAAGAGTTACCACCACCACCCAGACAGACACCCATAATCCCTAGATTTCCAACTATGCCAGAGTCAGGACCGGTACCCGTTAATCGAAATGATATTGATATTGATGTTGATGCTATTGATGCCATACCAGAAAGGGAAATGGAAACGGGGGACGAATACCAAGGGGTTTGGGAAGCTGATGACTTATCAGATGGTGATGCAAATGTACCAGGTTTATCCAGGGCAGAAAAATTCCCGATTACAGGTCGGGGAAGTAAGCATCCAGTTGCCACATTCAACGACACCACAGCTTTCGAAGAGGCAGACATTAGTTTCTTCGGTCCTCGTGTTGAATACAATAAAGAACTTGCCGCAGGGCAAGTTTATACCAACATAGACGAACTTGTAAAGAAAATAAATGAGACTCATGTTCACGGCAACTGGGAATGTATAATACACAAAAGGGACCGAACAAGGTTAGTTATGCTGTGTAGAACTCACCCG